>OY998248.1:14912903-15302450 GCA_963922005.1 Cornus suecica | reverse complement strand
TATTATACAGAGGTCTGGAGTCACAGACACGTCTTCACATCGAACCGGGGGTAGAACAGGCAAAACCCATCAAAAAACCATAAAAGTTGCCGCATATACGATTCAAGCGTACCTGGCCTACACTTCAAGCGTACCTGGCCTATGCTTCAAGCGTAGGTCCAAGCGTACCTCCAAGCGTAGGTCTAAGCATACCTCCAACCGTAAAAATGTGTTTTCCAGTCACTTTTTGAAACTGAAAGCGTAGGCACAAGCGTAGATATTTTATGGAAAAACACTTTTCTCCATGCATGCACCAAAACGACCGCCTTGAATCCACGATACTTTTATCTGAAGATGACGGCTTCTAAATATGTCATTTTTACCCTCCGGGAGCCATTTTTGTTTTTGACTGTCTCTATGAATATAAAGAACACACTCTTCAGTTAATTTACCGAATTTAACTTCATTTCTTCATTAAGCTTCTGAAACATGATTTAACACACAAACAACAAAAAAATACCAAATAATGGAATGAAAGAACGTAACAATAGTGAGTTAAGGGGTCAAAATATCTAATATTTGACACCTATCACACCCCCAAACTTACATATTGCTAATCCCTTAGCAATAAACTCAGGGAACTTTCATGTGATGATTTCTTTTCTATATTTTCTAACTAATCTAACCTAATCCATTTCTTTTATGAGGGTCGACGATTACACTTAGCACGTGTAACAAGCCTTTTAAACCCCTAGGTTACCCCTAATGGACGAGTGAAGTCTCGTGAAGGTTTCCAGTGATGGTACTTACAAACATCTTAATTCTTAGTACTCACGCAATCATGAGTTCACACACAAGTTCAATTAAGTCATGATATAATGCAAAAGACAGCATGGATGCAAAGACTCCCACTCACTACGGAACAATAATTATATCGAGCTTCGTGTCATGAATGGTTCCCACTAAAGTGAACGATTTCGCTTCTTTCTACTCTTAATCCGGACAACCTTCTGTGTTTTTGTGAACATTCTACTATGGTATTTGAATCTCTCTTTTCCTACTTTATTGATCAAATATTGCCATTTTTCGTAAAAACTCATCTTTCCACTTTTATCCATTTTTGTCTTTCTAAGTCTCCAGACTTTCCAGCGGGGATTTTTAGTCCCGACCAACTAGGCTCGAGCTTCTTCCATGGGATTTATGCTCATTAGTTTTCTCCCCTTTGCGGGCGAACAATGATATTGGTGATAACAAGGCCCGGTTACTCAAATCGAAGAACTACTTTTTTCATTTTATTTTCTCAAAATAATTAATTTTCAATTTAGTCCATTTCAACCATAACCTCTCCCCTTTCCCCTTTTATTGTGGAAAAATTATTTTTTCAACTAAATAGTCATAGATTAACTGTTTTTCCCATATTGAATGTGTGTTTGTGCTTATAGGTTAAGGTCGTCTTTCTTAATTTTAATTTCACTCATTCACTCACCCATGTAAAACAACATCACTTCACTAACTCGATTTAACCATTACTCTCAAGAACGGGAATATCACAACACATACTACTCTTACATCATAAACATGAACTCAATCAAATTGTAATGCAAAACATTAATGTGTGAAAACAATGAACTGGTCAAAAATTTTAAAATTTCAATTTTTTTCCAAAAATTTATTTCCTTATAATTCTATACCCTCACCCCCAAACTTAAATCAGACCATGTCCTTATGGTAAAAAATAATATAGGGAAACAGATATAGTTACCCTTGAACTTCAATTCAGGATTCCAAAGCAAAACATGAATCCTCTCCCCCGAACTTGATTTGGATCACCTGTAGGTACAATCAACAAAGCACACATACCCAATCATAGCAAAGGAAAAGAAATTTCAAAAATATCCAGAAAGTCACACAAAATTTTCAAGAATATAAAAATTATATTTATTTATTAATTTTCAAAAATAATGATAATAAAAAATATATATGATTTGGCCTTAAGGGCCTACAATCCTACAAAATAAAATCAAATAAAATAAAAATAAAGACATGGCCTTAAGGGTCTACCGTCCCTAAAAACAAAACAAAGCAAAAAAAAAAAAAATCCTAATGCTAAAACTAAAACCTAATCTCAATCATCCTCCTCTTCTTCATCACTAGTCACGGCGCTTTTGAACCATATCCGGCAGTTTGTTGTCTCTTTCAATTTATCCAAGTCTTCCTCCGGATATATCTTCATAATTGTGCATTGCATCTACTCTAGCTCCTTCATCTTATCACCCAATTGCTCTGCAATGATCTTCGATAACATAAACCAGTATGGAAGATAATGTTCAAATTTATCTGCACCTACCCACTGATACTCACAATTGCTTGGGCAATCGACGTCTCATCCATGATCACTGTCGAAATACACACTTTATACCCATGAGTGAAGGCATACAACATTCTAAGCATTGTGTGATCCCTTACACTAGTCCGATTATTTAGCCGAATTTGAGCCGAAATGAGACAATCTAAATAAAGCAGATCTGACTTCAACCACCAATTTTCACATGTCTTATCACCTGGATCTGGCACAACACATAATTCTCTCACGATCACCTCATCCGTATGTGGCCATACCTGAGGATGTTCCATCAGTCTTCCTTCTAAGTTTGCTGGACTACCAATTCGTATATTCCACGCATCGGCAATACTTCTTCTTCCAATCACAATAGAAGCACTCCACTTAGTCACTTTAGCCATCATCACCTCAAATCCTGCCGGTCCCAAAATCGTCATATTTTTATAGAATTTTTGGATCAAGCCCGGATACACCTTCTCTCCCGCCGGTTGCTCTAAACTTTGCAATCCTCGCTCCTTAAGGATTTTCCTCCCGGGTGCAGTTAATACTCAGTTCATCCTTTCCGTACAAAACACTTCTTCAAATTGCAACCTGTACTTCCGAAACGATTTTGGTGTGGTTCTTTTTCCTTTTCGGCTTGTTACTCTATTACTTCAACTTTTGGCCTCTACTTACGGTTCTTCCTCCTCTATGAACTCCCCCGGGTCAGAATAATTCTCATTATCACCATCCATCCTCACACTCCCGGGGTAGAAAGAAGAAGAATAAAGAATATAATGAGAAAATCTAATTGTATTTCCCAACTATTGTGAATTGTGTCTACCTTAAGGGTGTATTTATAGATGGATCTAGAAGACTAAAAAAGGAATAGGATTTGAAACCCTTGTTTAAATAGGAAAGTGGAAACAACTTATGATCTAACTCCAACTTGTATTTCTTTTCCATTTCCTTGTCGGACTAGGATTACTCTAAAACCTCTACAAAAATTCTACAAAAAACAAAATCCTAAAAATATCTCAAACAAATCCTAATACAAATACATATACAAACCACGCCAAAACACCTCTTAAACATGTCAAATTTGCAAATTTTCAAAATCACCCTCTTAGTACCCTACGCTTCAAGTGTAGGGTAGCCTACACTCCAAGCGTAGCTACGCTCTAAGCGTAGGTTGGATTGAAAATATTAATTTTTTTTTTTGTCAAATGGCCTCCTTCAGATCAAAGATCAGCACGCTGAATATAAGCGTAAAAATCAAGGGACATATCAAACTTGATAAAATTGATTTAAAAAATTATCATGTTATAAAATATGAAAATAACAAAAACATTTAAAGAATAATCGTTAAAGCGGTCACATAAAACCCTATCACAAAGTTTATCCGCTCCACGATTTATCTCTAATGTACTAAAAATTAAACAAAACAAAAGAAAATAAAACAAAAATCTAAACTAAGACTACACTAAGCCTCATCATCCGAGGTCGGTGGTGTAGGTGGAAGATGTATGCCTAAATGCTGCCTCATGACATCAACCTTAAGGCATAACTACCTATGATCTTGCCGATGGGCCTGTCTTTCTTGATCAAATCTCTATTCCAACCTCTACTGTAATCCCTGTATCCGTGACATAAGAGCATCAAACTAAGCCTGAGACAAGGTGATGGTACCACCTGTAGACGCCTATGGCGTAATAACCTCCTCCTCAATTGTCGGCATTTAACGCATAGCCGCATCGACATCAGCAACATGAGCATCCTGAGCCATACCTGCATCAGCCTAACCGGCATTATCGACTTATGCATCCTGGCCTGGTAATAGACCAAACCCCGGTCTTCGTGCCATAACAACATCCCCATGTAACTGGGTCCAGACACCTGTCCACAGGGTCCAGACACCTGTCCACATCCCTCTGGAATATGGAGACACATTATTGAATCGATTCGGCTAACCCGTATCTATCTCGATCCTGGCATCAAATATCAACTTCATCACTAAGCATGGGAATCGAACCGTGAATAAACGCTGCCAAACTTTTGAATCCTTGCGCAAGTGGATGTAATACGCATACAAGCCCCCCCATAAAATCTATGGAATAGAAATCCACTGCCCGAACTCAAAAGCATAGTGGAGGGCCGGAAATGACGCATAGCACATAGTCACATGGTTGTGTGGAAGAATCTGTGAATGGACTATCACGTCCTAAAACAATAGGCTCGAGTGATAGTTTAACTTCTTCGTGTAGTTCCTCCATTCATCAGCCCACTCCCCCGCAGTCTGAAGTATAACAAGATCGGTAATAGACGGGAGTATCTTAGGCATAGGTGGGAACTCAATAGCTAACCCGGGCAGACAATCGTTCGGAGTACCCCATGCATTAACAATAGTCTGGGGAGTAATCTCAAACTCAGTACCTCAGACCAATGTATGTAGCCTCCTCCCTTTGCTGTAATGTTGCATGTGTAGCCAAAACTCCCGGATCATGTCCTCACAAATATGCGGTATGGCCAAGGCAATAATAGATAGTAAACGGTGGACCCTCAATCGGCCTATTGTCTAGGCAAGTACTAGTTGTAGCCTCTCATACACGATAACTAAATAGGTACGCTCTTGCTGATACTTCTTCCGAATAGCCCGATCTAGAAAATCCTCAATCGATGCTGTCTGGGGGACTGATAGAAAAGTAGTCAAAACACCCAGGTCACCCTCCACTGGTGGCTCATGAACCCTCTCATCCGGATGACCGACCTTATCTCCCTTGTCAACATCATCGTCATGTGTACCATTATCACTCTCGGTATCCTCATCCATCTTCTCAGCCTGCGGCTCAGGCATAGGTAGTGATGGTGTACGTGGGGCAACTGGACCTACTGTAAGCTTACCATATGGCAGATGAGATCACAGCCCCATGTGGTGGAGTCCGGCACCTCCGCCTCAAAAGATGATGATGTTGAGTCGACATACTGTGGTCTCGAGCCATGTGTACTCCTGCAACGAATAGGTTTTCGATCGGGAGATGATGATCACGCTCTACTAGTATAGCCACCTCGACCACTCGCCTCGTCGCACCATTCACTCTAGCCATGCCTAGAATATGGAATTTTTGAAAAGTGAGCGATACTATTCTGGAAACCGAATCAAACTCAAACTATATCTAAATATACCCAATATGACGATTAAACAAGCCTTCATCCCAAAAGTTCAATATTTAAGCCATTTTCGAAGTCGAAAAACTCAACTTATTGGAAAATGGATCAAAACATGATTTTTATCGGACTCGTTCGTTAATATTAATTTAGACTAGTTAAATAAGTCATATGAAATCAAAATAATGAAACAAAACTCACCAAATAGACAGAAACGATGATTTTCCCAAAATTGATATTCAGTGACTTTTCGAGTTCTTCCCGCGAATCCGGACCAATCACAAACTAATCTAACAATCCGCTGTCAATAAACAATGAGGAATCGGATTAATAAACGGTAGAAACAAACCTCATGAAGATTCGTGGAAAAATGAGGGAGAGAGATGAGTTTGAAATAAAAATGGAGGGAATGGCCTAACGGGTCTGTTTAATAACAGGCACGTCGTTATGCTTGAAGCGTAGTTGGGCCTACACTTCAAGCGTAGGTCCATACGGCCGTAACATATTTTCTCCGTCTTCAAATGACGTCTTCAACCCCATTCACTCTCAAGGCATCCTAAACACCTTTATCTATCCTATTTGCTCAATTTACCCTTCCTACTTAGATGATGATGGTTTCGAGACTCGATTTTATGATAGGTGTCAAATATTAGTTATTTTGACCCTTAACTCATTATTGTTACGTTCTTTCATTCCATTATTTAGTATTTTCATGTTGTTTGTGTGTTAAAGCATGCTTCAAGAGCTTAATGAAGAAATGGAGCTAACTTTGGTGAATTAACTGAAGAATGTGTTTTTTCTATCCAAGAGGAGAGTCAAAGAGGTAGTCCGAAACAAAAATTGCTCCCGGAGGGCAAAAACGGCATTTTCAGAAGCCGTCATCTTCAACAAAAAGTATCGTGGGTTCGAGACGGACGTTTTGGTGCATTCACGAAGAATAGTGGTTTTCCATAAAAATTCTAAGCTTGTGCCTACGCTTCCAGTACCAAAAAGTTGCTAGAATTGCAAAATCTACGTTTGGACCTACGCTTGAAGCGTAGCCTCCAAGCATTAGTATGACAACTTTGAGGATTTCTGCGTGATTTTTCCTATTTCACCCGAGCTTAATTAAAAGACGTGCCCATGACTCCAGACCTCTTTATACATGTATATACACTTATATTTAGGTTTTCGATGAATTTTGACAATGAAAAGACTAAAAAGGGTCTATCTATTCCATTACCTATATATACAAGACCATACATCAAAGTGTGGTCTGTTGAGTTGGAGAGTTCGGTAAGACGTTCATTCATTCATATTTTATGTTGTTGAGAGTCAAACCTATAGATCCAAAGAAGAAGACTACGAAGAACATTTCTACGTCAACGATGTAGTCAAGTTCTACCATGGCCAACTAACTCGGTATCTAGGATTTTCTAGTAAAACCCTAACCAAGTAATGTAGTTCTTTTATTGTTTTTAACTGTAAACAAGGGGAAACTGTGACCATACTATGATGATTGTACTATTTACGAGACCGTACTGATTTGCAGTATAAAATTCTATATTTTTTCTAAATTCTTATTTTAGATGGAATAAATATATTATTTTTCACATTTATGATTATTCAATATGGGCTGGAACTCAAATGCTTAATTATGGTTTTCTACACAATGGTGGTAATGAAACTTGAAACCCTTGGTTGACCCAGGCCATTCCTTGGCGATTTAATATAGACATGATTTAGTTTATTCTCATGTATTAGGAGTAGATTAGAGTAGTATACTTGGCATGTACTAATTAGGTCAGTCATGAAACGGGTTGTCGCGATCCGGTTGATGGTACTCCTTTTTGGGGTCATATTTAGCTATCTGCGATACTACCTGATTCACAGTTATGGATATCCCTCTTATAGTTGAAATAATAATGAACTATATTATGCGGTTAGTGATGGACTAATGAAAACCCTAGTTTTCTCTCTCATCTGAATCACAAACCAATATACTTTTCTTTTTAGTTAATTTTGTTAAAATAGATAATTTGTTCTTTGACCACCCAAAGCAAATAATTTTCAGATATATAATTTAGTGTTTTTAAATTATTAAAGTGAGCGATCTCAGTCTTTGTGGGATTGATATCCCTTACTCAAGCCGTTTTGCTATTCTACAATTGATACGTTCGCTTGCGTAGGATAAAACCTAGAGTCGTTAAGGTGTTGTTTTAACCACATATTTTTATAGACCTGATTTGCAATATAAAATTCTATGTTTGTTCTAAATTCTTGTCTTAGATGTACTAAATATATTATTTTACACAATTATGATTATTCAATATGGGCTGGAACTCGGATGCTTAATCATGGTTTTCTACATAATGGTGGTAATGAAACTTGAAACCCTAGGTTGACACAGGTCGTGCCTTGGTAATTTAATATAGACATGCTTTAGTTTATTTTCATGCATTAGGAGTAGATTAGAGTAACATAATTGGCATGTACTAGTTAGGTCAGTCATGAGATGAGTTGTCGTTATCCGGTTGATGGTACTCCTTTTTGGGGTCGTATTTAGCTATTTGCGGTACGACCTGATTCACAGTTATGGATAACCCTCTTACAGTTGAAACAATAATGAACTATATTATGCGGTTAGTGATGGAATGATGAAAATCCTAGTTTTATCCGTCATCTGAATCACAACCAAATTTACTTTGCTTTTTAGTTAATTTAGTAAAAATAGATAATTTGGTCTTTGACCACCCAAAACAAACAATTTTCAGAAATATAATTTAGTGTTTTTAAATTATTAAAGTGAATAATCTCAGTCTCCGTGGGATCAATATCCCTTACTTAAGCCGCTTTGCTATTCTACAATTGATACGTGCGCTTGTGTAAGGTACAACCTAGAGTCGTTAAGGTGTTCTTTTAACCACATATTTTTATACACCTGACGTATGCATCATTTTACAAACTCGATCTTAAATACATAAATGACTAAATTAACGTTTACAAGTACAAACTAGGATCGAAAGCTACTCTCAATCACCTAGTACCAATATTTAACGTCGATGGTGCGACGTTACTGCCTCTCAATACTCTGGATCAAGTTTATCCAGCTCAGGTGGTGGTTCAGTTAGATCAATCATTTCTACCACACATTCGGCTGGTTGAACTTCTATATAGTGCTTCAATCTTTTCCCATTAACAACAAACTTCTTTCCAGTGCCAGGATCATCGAGCTCCACGGCTCCATGGGGGAAAACCTTTGTAATCTTGTTTGGCCCATCCCATCTCAATGAAGAGCTTACTAGGAAACAACTTGAGTCTCGAATTAAACAGCCAAACCTTTTGGCCGGGCTCAAAAAATTTCTTTCTAATATGCTTATCATGAAACACTTTTGTTCGAGCCTTATAAATTTGTGAGTTTTCATATGCATCATTTCTCAACTCCTCAAGCTCTTGAAGATGGAGTTTCTGCTGTGCATTAGCTTTCTTTATATCAAAATTTAATATTCGAACAGCCAGTATGCTCGGTGTTCCAACTCTACAGGGAGATGACATATTTTACCATATACCAGTCTATACGATGTCATACCAATTGGTGTCTTAAATGCAGTCCTATACGCCCAAAGTGCATCATTTAGCCTTCTTGACCAATTCTTTAAGTCAAGACGTACAATCATTTCAAAGATATTTTTAATCTCTCTATTTGAAACCTCCACTTGTCCTCATGATTGGGGGTGATAAGGCGTACCAATTCTATGAGTGACACCGTACTTCTCACAAAAAGCAGGAAGAAACTGATTGTCAAAATGTTTTTCACCATCACTAATCAACACTCGTTGTATACCAAATCTTGAGAAAATGTTCGATTTCACAAACTCTTCCGCCACATCATGGTCAGCACGTTTGGTGGCTATAGCTTCTACCCACTTGGACACATAATCAACCCCTACAAGTATGTACTGCTTCTTATTTGCTTTAGGAAATGGTCCCATGAAATAAATACCCCATACATCAAACAATTCCGCTATAAGAATTGGGGTTAGAGGCATCATGTCTCATCGAGATATGGATCCCAACTTTTGACATCGTAGGCACGCCTTACAATATTCAAAATCATCTTTGAATATGGAAGGCCAATAAAATCCACTCTGCAGCACCTTATGAGCTGTCTTCTGAGCTTCGAAATGCCTTCCACACTCCAGCGTATGACAAAATGTCAGTATGCTCTGCACCTCACTCTTAGGGACACATTTTTTGATAATCTGAACAAAGTAATACTTGTACAGTCACGGATTATCCCAAATATAGAATTTGACTTGGTTGAAGAATCGGTCCCTCTCATTCTTGGACCATCCTTTTGGAATTCGACCCGTGGTTTATAATTGACAATATCAGCATACCACTATGTTTGTTCCATAATAGCTATATTGAACAGATGTTCATCCAGGAATGAATCCCTAAAAGGAGTAGTTTCTTTTGTAGACTCGACTATAATCCTCGATAAACGATTCGTAACAACATTCTCCATACCCTTCTTGTCTTTGATTTCTAGGTCAAATTCTTGCAACAACAAAATCCACCGGATCAGTCTGGGTTTAAAGTCCTTTTTGGTTAGCAAATGCCTCAATGCGGAACGATCCGAGTAAACAACAACCTTGGCGCCCAATAGATATGATCAGAATTTATCCAAGGCAAAGGCAACTGTCAGTAACTCCTTCTTGATAGTTGTATAGTTCATCTGAGCTTCATTCAGAGTCCTACTGGCATAGTAAATTGCTTACAGTAGCTTATCTTTTCTCTGACCCAACATAACTCCTATGGCATAGTCAGAAGCATCACACATGAGCTCATATGGTATAAACCAATCTGGCGGATGAATAATTGGGGCTCTTGAGAGTTGAGTACGCAACTCCTAAAAGGCATGAAGACACTCTTCATCAAAGATGAAGGTCGCATCCTTAGCCAATAAGTTACATAACGACCAATCGATTTTGCTAAAATCTTTAATAAACCTTCGGTAAAACCTGGCATGGCCCAAAAAAGAGCGTATCTACTTAACAGATGTGGGAGGAGGCAATTTTGAAATTAATTCGACTTTTTCTTTACCTACCTCTATTCCTTGCTTTGATACAATATGGCCCAATACTATCCCCTCTTGAACCATACTATTCCCAACTTAGGATCAGATTCATCTCCTTGCATCTCTGAAGCACCAGTTCTATATGTTTTAAACAGTCCTCAAAGTTTCCCAAAAAACTGAGAAGTCATCGATGAACACTTCAAGAAATTTCTCTACCATGTTAGAGAAGATAAACATCATACACCTTTGGAATGTTGTTGGCGCATTACATAAACCGAAAGGTATCCGTCTATACATAAAAGTGCCATACGAACAAGTAAAAGTGGTTTTGTCCTGATCAACAGGATCAATCGCCACTTGATTGTAGCCGGAATATCCATCTAGAAAGCATAGTAGCTCTGCCCGGCTAACCTCTCCAGGATCTGATCAATGAATGGCAATGGGAAATGATCCTTCCCGGTGTTCAGGTTGAGCTTCCTGTAATCAATAAACACACCATCATGTGGTCATGCGCTATGGAATTTGCTCACTTTTTTAGTTTGAGACCACTATGATGCCTGATTTCTTCGGCACCACCTGAGTTAGACTTACCCATGTTCTATCAGAAATGGGGTAGATGATACCCGCATCTATAAATTTCACCAGTTCTTTCATCACCACCTATTTTATATTTGGATTCAGCCTTTGTTGCATTTCTCTTGATGACTCTGCATCCTCCTCAAGATGTATGCGATGCATGCAAATGGAGGGGTCTATGCCTTTCAATTCAGTAACATCCATCCTATTGCCTATTTTTTCTCACTCAAGACTTCAATTAAACTCGATTCCTATTTTTCTGTCAGCTTTGAAGAGAGAATCACATGAAGAGTCTCATCGGGTCCCAAGAAAACATATTTTAGTTTTTCAGGCAGTTCTTTGAGTTCCATGGTTGAGTGTATAATGTAGTCTCCATCTCATCCAACTCTTTATTTTAAAGCTTCCAATGTGACTCCCAATCAGCCACTTCCTCATCCGACCATTCTCTAGTCATAAATTACTCTAGCTCATCCTTCTCCAGGATTTGAGTCACAAAATCTACTATGATATCATCCAGTTCATCACACTCATTAATATGGAAACATTCCCCCGATTCAGGAAATTAATGGATTCCTTTGAACACATCCATCATAACCTTCATATTTCCAAACGTTAGATCCATGGCTCCGGTTCTGCAATTAATGCATGCATTCTCAGTGACCAAGAATGGTCTTCCTAATATCACCGAAATATGTTTCTTTGAGTCAGGGACATGTTCTATATCTAGGACTACAAAATCAACCGAAAAATAAAACTTGCCCACTTGAACAATGACATCTTCAAGAACTCTTTTGTCTTGCTTAACTGATCGATTAACAAATTGAAGTACGACCTTAGTGGGACTGAGATCACCCAACCCTAGCTATTGGTAGATTGAATAAGGAAGCAAGTTAATACTCGCACCTAGATCAAGAAGAGCTCTACCAATTTCCTGATCACCAATGACACATGGAATAGTGGGAGCACCAGGATCTTTCCTCTTAGGTGGAGTATCACTTAAAAGCAATGACCTCACTTACTCAGTTAAGAGTATTTTTGTTGGATTCTTCGCTTTGCTCTTTTCCTTCTGGGTGTAAAGATCTTTGAAAAACTTTACATAAGGCGGTATCTGGGCGATTACTTCTAAGAGAGGTAAATTAATCTTGATTTGTCGAAACATTTTCAACATATCAGATTCTTTTGACTTCCCGTACTTGGCCAGCTCTTTAAGACGCTGAGGAAATGGTGTTGCCTCCTTGTAACTTACCTTGTATGGCTCTTCAAGTAATGTTTGATCGACATTGTCTTCCACTGATGGTTGGTCCTTCTGGACTCTTTTAGCCTCCTTTCTTTTCTCTTCTTCAGCTTCCTTCCTTTGTGCTTGTTCGGCTTCCTTTCTTTTCTGCAACCTCTCTTCATGTTCCTCCTCAACTCCACTCTCCACTTCCCTTCCACTTCTCAGAGTCGTGATTCCGTGAACCGTCTCATTAGGTTCATTGACAAATGATCCAAGCTCCAGTGCTTGTTGTGGCCTTGGGTTAGCGACCGGTTGACTAGGCAATCTTCCTAGTTCTCTTACGGATATGCAATTGCGCCAATGATTGGGTATGGATGCCTAGCTTGTTATAAATGTCCAATATAACTTGTTCTAACCTATTAGTCTGGAAATTGGGTGGGGGAGTTTGGCTTCTTTGAGGCTGGGTTTGGTAGTTATATGGTTATACAGCTTGATTATTATTGAATGACTAAAGATCTTGGGAATTATTGAATGATTGGAGAGCTTGGGAATTATTGGATGTTCTGGGTTGGTAATTGGACTGAGAATTTCTAGCCATGATTGTTGGTTGTGAGTCGAATGATTGTTGACTCTGTTTGAACCTTGGTTGTTGGTTATATGATTGTTGTCTCTCAGTGAACCTTGGTTGTGGGTTATATGATTGTTGTTTGTCTGTGAACCTTGGCTGTTGATTGGATGATTGTCCCTATTGGGACCTTAATGGTGGATTCTCCACATTTGTAGATTTATAGGATAGGAGTGGATGATTTCTGGCATTATAAGTGTATGAATTAGTGAAATGAGCATTATTAGAATAGTTCCACAATGCATTTGCATCAATAATCATTATCTCCTAACACTGATTTTGAGAGTACTCAACTTCTACTTCAAATTTCTCTCTCGGAGGGGAATGACTTCAATGCATAAACTTTTCAATTCTCTCTAATTTATCTCCAAACAATGCCATGGTACCTCTCACATCATCATGCTCTACAACATAAGATTTCTCAGATCTCTTATCCTGTTGTCCACCTCTAGACCTCAACTCAGATTGATATTAAATTGTGTTTTCACTGATATTATCAAATATCTCCAAAATTTCTTTAGTTGGCTTCAAGATAAATTGACCTTGTGTTGCCGCATCTATCAAAGTCTTATGTGCTTCTCCAAGTCCCATGTAGAAATTTTTAGCAATATCCTATTCAGAAAACCTATGGTGGGGACACTTACACAAAATTTCATTATATCTCTCCCAAGCATCATGAAAATGTTCACCAGGGAACTGCCTAAAGCTTTTAATTGCATCTTATGCTTCAGAGGTCTTTCCTATGAGATAATACTTTTCAATGAATCCTTTTTAAGGGCTTCCCAATCAATTTTAATTTATTTTTCTAATTTAATGTAAAATCTTTTTGCTCTCTCTTTCAATGACCAAGGGAATAATCACACTCGCAAGTCATTTTTGGACAGATTGTCATACCTAAAGTAGAGGTTACTTCTAGGAAATCATTGATGTGCTGATATGGGTCGTCTATTCTAAGACCTGAAAATTTTGGAAGCATATTAATCACGCTTGTCTTGATCTGGAAGTGCTTCGCTCCTTCTTCCTCCGGATAATAAGCATACGAGTTGTACGCATCGGGCGTGTAATATCCTTTTAGTGATGTCTCTGGTGCCTTTGACGGGTTGGCTCTTTGGTTAGCCATCGCTTCTTCTTCTGACTAACGCAGTCGCTCTTCAATAGCTCGACATAAACGAAAAAAAATCCTTTTGATCTCAGGATCATACTCGAGTAACGTAGTGCTAAAATTTGAACGGGTCGATCTATCGGTCATACGCTACTCAAACGACTATATTTTTTTTTCTTTTCTTTTTGAAATTTTGTGAAATAAAATTTAACAAAATTAACTACTTCTAAATTAATGTAATTATAAACAAAAAATCAAGCAAGAATTAAATGCAAAAATCTAGGTAACACTAAAACTCATAAAAGTTCCAGACACAACTTCAGAACCTCCGCTTTTCCTTCTATGTTCTTCAGAGTACTTGTCAATCACCCAAAAATCTAATTTTAGCTACAACTATAATAACGCAATGCAAATAAATTACTAAAGCTATTTGAACAATGCTCAGTCCCCGACAACAACGCCAAAAACTTGATGTGCGTGAGGTGTATACAAAATATGTGGTTAAAAATGACACCTTAACGAGAGTAGGTTTTATCCTACGCAATCGTACGTATCAATTATAAAATAACAATGGATTGAGTAAAGGATATCGATCCCACATAGACTAAGATTGTTGACTTTAGCAATTCAAAAACACTGAATTATATTTTCTGAAAATGGTGTGTTTGGGTGGTCAAAGACAAAATTATCTATAAAGCAAATTAAATTGATTGTGATTCAGATTACAGAGAAAACTAGGGTTTTAATCACTCCACCACTAACCGCATAATATAGTTAATCACTGTATCAATTGTAAGAGAGCGATCCATAACTGTGAATCAGGTCTTACCGAAAATAGCAAAATACGACTCAAAAAAAGAGTACCATCAACCAGATTATGAAAACCCATCTCATGACTGATTTAACTAATGCATACCAATTATATTGCTTTAATCTACTCCTAATGTATGAAAATAAACTAAAGCATGTTATGGCCTGTGTCAACCTAAGGTCTCATGTTTCATTACCACCATTATGTAGAAAACCATAATTAAGCATCCGAGTTCCAGCCCATAGTGAATAATCATAGTTATGCAAAATAATACATTCATTCCATTTAAGATAAGAATTTAGAACAAACATGTAATTTTATATTACAAATTAGTACGGTCTTTTAACCACTACAATCATCACATTATGGTCCATAGTTTCCCTTTATTACAATTGAAAACAATGAAAGAACTACATTACTTGGCTAGGATTTTACTAGAAAAACCTAGATACTGAGTTAGTTGGCCATGGTGGAAGGTGACTGCATCGATGATGTAAAAACAATCTCCATAGTCTTCATCTCCGGATCTCTAGGTTTGAATACGGTTCTCAACAGCAGCAAGTCTGAATGAATGAACTTCTCTAAATGAACGTGAACCTCCAAAACTCAAGACTGAATAACCCCCCCTACTCTTATATATGATCGTGTATATATAGGCAATGGTATAAAGAGGTCATTTACAGTCTTTTCACTTTCATCCTCATGCAAACTTTAAAACTTGATTTATATAAGTGTATATGCATGTATACAAAGGTTTGGAGTCACGGGCACGTCTTCACATCAAATTGGGGTAGAACAGGAAAAAACTATCAAAAAACCACAAAACTTGTCGCGGATACGCTTTAAGCATAGGTCCAAGCATAGGTCCAAGCGTACCTCCAAGCGTAAAAATGTGTTTTCCAGCTAGTTTTTGAAACTGAAAGCGTAGGCACAAACGTAGGTATTTTATGGAAAACCACTCTTCTCCGTGCGTGCACCAAAACGACTGCCTTGAACCCACGATAATTTTTGCCGAAGATAATGACTTCTGAAAATGTCATTTTTACCCTCTGGGAGCCATTTTTGTCTCCGACTGCCTCTTTGACTCTCCTCTTTTAATAGAAAGGACAGACTCTTCAGTTCATTCACCGAAGTTAGCACCATTTATTCATTAAGCTCCTGAAACATGCTTTTACACGCAAAAAACATAAAAATACCAAATAAGGGAATGAAAAAATGTAATAATAGTGAGTTAAGGGGTCAAAATGTCTAATATTTGACACCTATCAAACACCTAACCCACACTCATGGATAACAGACCTAGGACATCCCAAGGACGCCTACAAGTCATAGCCACCAACAGGCAAATACCACCGAAGACAACAATGTCCTGATAGAAAACAAACTAAGAGTCAAACTTCCCAAAACAAAACTAACCAATACACTGGCTGACAGATAAATAAAAGGGAAGACGTCATCCTACCTACCAATCATAAGACAATAGAAGCGATAAAAATGTCACTTGAGAAGATCCATAAGACCACATAAGCGAAAACCACTTTCACTACCCGCGACCTAGAACTGTCGACAAAATGCTCAATGAGACGGGGATATAAGAATCGTAAGCGCATAGCAATTGAACGAGTTAAGTACACCATGTTTTAACCAAGGCTAACCACATCACGCTACCCTTGCTGGCAAGGAAAAAGTCTTTGGATGAAGTCAGACTTAAAGTCAAAACAATCCTTACATTAACAGAAACATCACAACCTTTTTGCCAACGATAACAAAGATGACATAACCTAGACCTCTACAATTGGCCTAAGCTAAACTAGAAAACCAAGCACATACATAACGGATTCTACCAGAAAGGCAAACATAGGACCACAACGATTGGCATAAGTCAAGCTAAAACCAGTACAATTATTGCATCACTAACGCACCACGTCCTATAGAGGAGGGAAAGAACAAAACCCTGATAAACAACAAAAATCAACTCAGCAACATGCATAGTAAGCATATAATAGCATGTAAGTAAGAACACATACACAAGAAAAAGGTATGCTAAAGAAGCAATTAATACCCAAAACTAGTGACTACAGAATCAGAAAAGATACCTAGTCTAGAAGAAGGACCTGCTGACCCCGCAACTATTGTTGTCGAACGTACTCTGTTCCTCGAAGAACGTACACTCCTTCAAGACTAATGAGGAGCCCCAAAACCAGTCTAAGCTGTAAGAAATTGAACAGTCAGCTGCTGAGAACTCTTCTCACCAGATATGCCGCTTACCAAAGGATAATCCCTCCAAAAGATGCCCTAATTGACCACACTAAAAGAAAAATCTCAGTCCACCACTAATAACTGACAGAAGATACGGACACCTCGGTTTAGTGTGTCGTGGTTATGGACACAAACCACACACAACTTCCCTACCAATAGTACCTGAAGGGAATGATAAAGAAGGTGCAGAACCTATCTACCGCTGAACCATAACACTTGAAGTGCCCTCTCTCTGGCGCTTCAAACCAACGCTACCTGAGGAAGACCCAGCTAAACAAGCATCTCAGAAAGCCACATCACCTAGGGAGTCCATGGGCTCCACCTCGGCTAACTGAGTTTTAACAACTGCATCCTGATATGTCTACACATGAAAAAGTGCCACTTGTGACCTAAGATTAGCTCTCAACCCAAGCACAAACTTTCGAGTCTTCAGTTACTCATCAGCTACAAGCTCAGGTACAAACTGAGAAAGCATCGTAAATGGATTCTCATACTCAACTACACTCCAATCGCCCTGCTGCAGAGATGAGAAACGATCCCACAACCTTAATTATGCAGTAAAAGGAAAGAACCGATCCATGAAAAGCTATCAAAAAGTCATCCAAGTCATCTTATCCACATTACGAGTGTTCGAGATAGACTACCACCAATCCTCAGCGTGCTCAACAAAATGATACGACGCAATGGAAACCTGCATGTCATCATCCACGATGCGCAACACATTAAAACCCTTAACAACCCTTTCAAGCCAACCATTTTCTACTAATGAGACTAGAATAATTGGTATTCTAGGCATTAATATACCTCTTGTTAGTCTCTTTATTCTATTAATTTGGTATTTTTATGCAAGTTGCGTGTAAAGTGTGTTTTAAAGGCCTTAATGAAAAAGTGTGTTAATTCGGGGTTCTTAGCAAGTATGCGGAATTCGGAGTAACACTTAGAAGATATTTGTACTCGAAAATCAACAAAGAACAAGTTAGTGAGATAAGGTACAAGTGGCGGAAGCATAAAATTCGCGAATTAAATAAATATTAAAATTCAAGAGCTACCGATCGATCGGTGAGGCTTTTCGATCGTTCGAAATACTGTCTTTGAATCTTTACGAACATATACTCCAGAATTCGGACATTCTGTACAAGTATATAGCGGTGCAAAATCGTCCATTCAACGCCATTTATTAGCCCTTAAGTTCTCTTGGAGTGCAAGCAAGGAATTTACCATATCTGCACCATCTTTTGTCTATAAATACGGGTAGAAGTCATGAAAAAAAGATATCTCTGACATCTTGAAAATATGTTTGTATTCTCTCAAGAACGTACCGTTGTTCATAAAAAACCTCTCTCTTTGAGATAGGTTCCCTTCCTCAAGAACAAACCATCCAATGATGAAGACGATGGCTTCATCAACAATGGAGTCTCCCATTTTCATGAGCGGCTAGTCGGTATCTAGGGATTCTAGCAAAACCCTAGCCGAGTAATATAGTCTTTATTTTTATTGCAAATAGGTGAATCTTTTGAAGGGCATTGATATGATAATTATGTAGTGAGAAAATGAAAAAGACCACCTAAATTAGAATTATTTATTAATTCTTTACTTAAGCTGAGACTGAATTAATGATTTATCTTGAACAACTGTGTTTTATTAACGGGGCAAGAAATTCCGTGATTTAATAACTATTTCTACATAATGGTACTTATTTGGCATGATAAAGTCTTAGGTTTACACAGTCTATGCCTAGAGAAGATGATTGAAAGAGTGCTTTTTAATTTCATGTTTTAGGAGTAGTTGTAGTATAGTACAACAGTCATACTAATCAAAGAAGGATTGTAGCAAATACAGACTGATTGCATTCTTTTTGGGACTAGGCAACTGCTTGTAGCGTTACTAGTTTGATTCATATGAGTTGTACCGCCCTCTTGCAATAATATAATTAAAGGACTATGTTATAAGGCTAGTGGTGGAGTTGGAATTCAACCCTAGACTTGTTAATCTTGAGTGAAACCAAAAATATTTATCTTTATTTTATTTTATGTTTAGTAGTTTAATACAACAAACCAATCAAACAACTTTTATAAATATAATTTAATTTGCTACTTTATAATTATTTGAAATACGACTTTGATCTCTGTTGTTCGATACCCTTTCTACCTAACTATACTATATATTACTTGTGTACTTGCAACTGAGAGGTTAAAACTAGATCGTGTTAATTCCTTATTTTTAATACTATTATTTTCACATGTCTGGAACCGATCAGCTAACAAAGGATCTGGTCCACCGAAGAACATCGGGACACTAAGTTTCAGGAACCAAAGGAGAGATCGCTCAACTCTAGTCCTTGCGTCCCCAACATGTGCTCCCTATGCAACTGAGCCAAAGTGGCTGCCAAATCACGCGCCAACTAAGAACTATCAATGATCGGAACTGCTGCTGCACTCTCCCTATCACCTGGGGTTATAGGAATTCATCTACTGCCCCTCGGATGGTCACATTGTGGTAGCATAGTCCTACAAATGACAATAAAGATGATTTAGAAACAGAGATTTCAAAACACAACTTCATGGAATTTGGGACCTCAATGCCAACCCACATAAACACTTAACATGCAAGGAATACCTATAACACAATAAATCACACTTAAACACGCAAGGTAAAACATTCAAGGTCAATAAAATGACAACTGTCACATCCTAAGGATGGAAAAAAGGTAATAACACGATGA
Source organism: Cornus suecica (assembly GCA_963922005.1). NCBI lineage: Eukaryota > Viridiplantae > Streptophyta > Magnoliopsida > Cornales > Cornaceae > Cornus > Cornus suecica. The sequence continues at coordinate 15,282,616 of OY998248.1, read as the reverse complement.
CATAAGGAACACATCGCTAGAAAGGGACATAGAAAGGAGGCCATCTACTCGAAGATGTACCTCACGCAACACCCAGGCTCAAGACCAATCAACAACGAGGTAAAAATACTAGCCCTAATCGGATAACTCAATATGGTTAACATAATCAGGTAGAGAACAAGTCGCACAAAAATGACACCAGGGAAAAAAAAATGGCAAAACATCTCATGCGAGTACACGAAAACCATAAGGTAAACCCTCTAACTCTCGTCATCCCTAGGACAATGAAACCTAGAGCTCTAATACCAAGTTGTCATGCCCCGAAAACCCTGTGGCTTCCAAAACCGAATCTTAGAAACCTCCGGGTGCAACTTCGCAGAAAAGACTAGAAATTTTGACAGAGTCCTTCTGTACATGGACGAACTTGGTGGAAAATAACCTGATCAAATAGTTGAATAATACAAAAGAGAAGTAGAAAAGCCACCTGCCAAATCTAACAAAAATCTGGTATAGTTCCGTTTGTAAATGGAATCCCCGGTGGATAAGGTCCACTCCCAAACCACCTGATAAGCATACAGAATAACAATACACTACCTAAACAACTCAAAATCTGTAACTAGGGACTGGGCTGAACAGTTACACCCGTTCAAGACCCACAACATAACTAAAGTCCTAAGATAATAATACAGTGCCAACCCGACAATAGATACATGACATACACGCTAGGTGCCAAAAGAATAATACAATCCTCCCAAAATAATACAATAACCATTTATACTAAACAAAATACTAAAATAAACTACTATAAAAGACTGGAAGGAAGAATGGGTGGAATCCATCATCGAAGCTCAATCCTCGTCCATCGCTAGTGTTTTTCCTGAAAAAGTTTATAAATAATGGGGTGAGCAACAACCGCTCAGTAGGGAAGCGCTATTAACCTCAACCCCTAATTGTACAAGACATGTTAACCCATCTAGTGGTGCATGCTACTATCCTAGGTCAAATCAGTTATCCCACACAATACTAGCGCCGATCCGGGACCCCAAGAGTACCCACAAGCAACCCCGCAATAAAGCAACATGTATATCATATCCATATAAGATGTAGTAAGTAGATGATAAGTCTTAAATGAAACTCCACAACAATACATGACAAAAAAGAAGTATAGCTAGTATAGAAACCATCAGAAACCATAATATTCACATGCGTCAGTAAGCATTGCATAGCAAGTCCAAAGAACATCACAAAACAAGATATGACGTACACAATAAGGTACCAACAGATGCAACTCTAAGATTCCATGTATGAATAATGCCTCTCAACTACATAAAACCCGGCTACACCATCAACAAACGAATCACAAAGGAGCCCCAACCTCAAATATACATGCTTAGCGAATCACAGGTAGACTACACCCCACAAGGGGAAACCCGAAACAACGCAAAGAAGTCAATGCACAAGAATCCAATGGAGTTCCATATATCATGCACACGCCGAGACAAATCACCACTAGATGACCCACGTACACGCCCATGGTAAATCACACGTCCATCTTAGGGCACATGCCTCAAGGCAAATCAAATGAGAGCGTACCCTAAACAATGATCAAACGGAAAACCCGTAACTCATGCACACACCGAGACAAATCACCACTAGATAATCCGTGCACACGCCCATGGCAAATCAAACGTCCATCTAGGGCATACGCCTGAAGACAAATCACATGAGAGTGCACCATAATCAACACAAGAATAACTCTAGGTGACTCACACCTCAAGAAAACTCAATAAGAATCAGGAATCCTCAAGGAGGAGAGAAAAACAAAACTCGCCCTAAGACAATAATACACCACATGCCTAGGACCAACACTATGCCTAGCATGAAATGCCAACTAGAATGTAAATTCCTCAAATGATAAATATGCTCACATGTCTAAATATATATATATATATATATCATCAAAGATAACACATTAATAGCAAGAAAAATATGAGGGACAAACATATTTATCACCAAGGGTATCAAGTTAATAGCAAGATTTCACAATACTCAAAGCATATTTTGCAATTCAATTAAATCATCGTGCGATTAAATTTTGAGTTGGTTTACACGGTTGTCCACATTATGCTTTATTTTATTATTAGTTTCCATATCCATATACAGGCACATATACATATATGCAATTAACCGTGACAATCTAGCATGTTTTCAATAATAATCAAAACCCTACTCAACTTGGGTCAACATAACTCTAATCATATCCATACTGCAAGTATCAAGTACAACAAAGTGTAGTCATGGAATCAATAATATCAAATAATATCATGCTTCTATTGTCACTCAAAACGCATTTAAATCACAATTAACATAAATAAGGTCATTATCATGCTTTTTATGTCAAGTAAAACATACTATTAACATAGGAGCATATAATGTCAAACACTATAATATTTTCAACAATTCATGCACTTGGTCATTTTATCAAAATCTTTAAGATAAGACTTTTATATTTCACCAACACCAAATCAACCACCATTTTTATGTATATTTATTTATATAAAAATTTCCAAGAATCTAATTATACTACTTCACAATTTCAAACATGCTTCATATATATATATATATATATATATATATATCACAAAATTCTAATCTCCCTATTTTATCAAATAATACATGTTTCACAATTAAATAATTATACTTTCAATTTAATTAATCCCCTAGCATGAAATTCTAAATAAAATCCAAATAGCTACAATTCCAACTAAGGGTTGGAATTATTAGTGTCGCATGCTCATGTAATAAAAAAACGAAGGGACCTACCTCTTAAAGCGTGCCACAAGAAATTTCGCAATGCCTACACCCGAACCGAACACACCAACACGATGCCTGAGACACCAGCTCAATTCTGTCCCGAAGACGTCCGTGCCCGAAAGTGGGCCCCCTTGACAAAAATTATCCAAATCACGTTAGCAACCGATTAATTCCATACCATAGTCGAACCACGTTAGCAACCGATTAATGAAACAGAACAAATCTAAAAATTGAAATTCCCGACAAACCGCTCAATGGAATTGTATCAAATTTCAGTATGACGCACACGATCCTGTGAGCAAGCTATCGTCAATTTTTTTGTCCAAATGGAGAACAAACTAGCCCCAAAACCTTAGGCCCAATTCGCCACTGCTCTACCACCATGCATGGCTCTGGCAGCAGTGTCGCTTCCAGTAGCTTCCTTGGTCACATCACCGGCGAGCCCAGCCATCGCTATTGCTCCCGCCGTCGCCAACTCCCGCGATAGTCACCAAGTCCAAACCCTCTCACTGGATCATTGTTCCCTCTATCCACGACCCTCACCCTTTATTCTCTCTCTAAATCACGAAGCTCACCACTTCTCTCTTGCTGATCGGTGACTCAGAAATGAAGGTGCAAGAAGACTTGGTCTCGTAATGAAGACGAGAGAAGAAGAAGGAAGGTCTGGTCTCTCTCTTTCTTGCCTGCGCCGACGATGATATGCAGTGGAGAAGAAGAATTGATAGAGGTGGACGGTGGTGGTGCGACGAGAAAAAGGTGAAGAAGTGGTCGAATAGAAGAAAACCAAGTATGGTCGTCTCTCTCTCTCGTTTCTGATACGCATCAATACACCATATACATCAGACATATATTATCCAATATATATATATATATATTTAATTACATAAAAATTTATATATATATTATACAAATAATAATATATATATACACAATTACACCTGAATCTTGGCCCGATAGCTAGTTACGCCGACAATCGAATAGTCACTGCGAATAAACGACCCAGAAACACTCTGAGTCGAGTACGGAGTGAAAATAAAATGTTTAACTATAAAGAATAATAATAAAAGAAAATCATCAGAAAATCCCTAAATGAAATCATGCGAGCCCAAAAAATAAACTGGACGCCAGATAATTACTATAAATAGAAATAAATAATCTTGGGTATAAAACTTAACCACCCAACCCACCGAGTACGTCCCAGTTCCATCGAACGACCAAATTGTTAAACATGGGAACTAATCCCGTCACACTAACTTCAATCTACTAACGTACTCTAAACCACACAAGAAAACCTAAGGGACAAAGCTTACATAGCATACTCACAAGAAAAATCGGAAGTGACAAATCATATAATGTCACAGACTAAAACAAAATGAAAATAAAAAAATCACTGGTAAAAATGAGAAAAAAATAACGGGACGTTACAGGGACAATGGAAATCTTTGAGATGGGTCGGCGGGCATCTTTCTCTAGAAGGTTGAGATTAGTGAGGAACTATGGGTGGTTGTACTTGTAATGGTGGAACGGAAGGAGGGTGGATGGCAGTATTGGGCTGTGGGATGGATTGAGTGCCTAAATTGGAATCAATAGTTGAATGACTTAAGTCTAAAACATTTGGAGCTGATGAATAATTAATAGTGCCATTGTCAATGAGAGGTAACGGGTAAACTCGCGGGTCTGATGGAGATTTTGAGATATCTTGATATGGAAAAATAGTCTCGTGAAAAACAACATCTCGAGAGGTGTAAATTTTTTTAGAAATGATATTAAAAATGCGATACCCTTTTTGTGCATGTGGATACCCAACAAAAATACCCGATTTACCTCTTTGATCAAATTTAATTTTGATGTTGGGATTACGACCAGAACATAAACAATTGAAAACTCGAAGGTTGGAATAATTTGGTGGTGCATTAAAAATAATTTTGATGTGGTGACTTGCCATTTAACAAAGGGGTGGGAAGTTTGTTAATAATATAGGTAAAACTTAAAATACACTCACCCCAAAATGATAATGAAAGATTGTCTTGAAAACGGATAGTACGGGTAACATTGAGTAGGTGGCGATGTTTTTTCTCTACCACACCGTTTTGTTGGTGAATGACGCCATAGGTGGAAAAAAATGTTGCATTGTATGTGACAAAAATTTGGTTTCATTGTCAGATTGAAGAATTTGAGTATCATTAAAGTTTTGATCCAAGTCACCTACTCCAGAAATGAGAACATTAATTTTTGAACGAAATTGAGTATGAACCATGGCAAAGAAAGATTGTAAAAAAATTTCAGTTTCAGATTTAACATTCATCAAATAAATCCATGTTGTACCACTATAGTCATCAACTAGAGTTAAAAAAAATCTAGCATTGGATTTGGATGGGATGGAAAATGGACCCCAAATATCACAGTGAATCATTTGAAATGGTCTACTATTTTTGATTGAGCTAGTTGGAAAACATAAACGAGTTTTCTTAGCTTGCGGACATATAATACAAGATGTATTATTTAAACAACTAATAAAAGTATATTTTTTAGAAAACATTTGCAAAGGATTGAGAGATTCATGTCCTAATCGACAATGCCATAGATTAGTGGTGGTGGAATTTTGAACTGAGTAAATAGAGGCTAATTAAAAGTAATAGATTCCCTCATGCAGGCGTCCCGATCCAATATTTCTCTTCAACAACTGGTCCTGAATAACACAATAATCATTAGTGAATGTGATAGAGATAGATTAAGACTTGACTAATTCACTAACAGAAATCAGATTATAATGAAAAGTGGGAACAAAGAGGACATTATCAAGACGTAATGAGGGTGAGAGAATAACTCTACCAATGTGAGTAATTAAATGATCGGTTCCATCAGGAAGCTTAAGAGTGGAACGATTGGAACAAATAGCGTAAGTAGAAAAAAAATGTAATGATGAACTGAAATGGTTAGTAGCACCTGAATCAATGATCCATATGTGTAAGCACACTTTTGAGTATTGTTTATTTAAGGCATGTTCTAGACAATAACAATGTTGAGAGTTAGATATGTCGTTTTGGTTTGAACGACATCTACAAGCTTTGAAAAATGCGAAATCAAGTATTGAAGTAGTGAAGAATACAAGTGAAGCGTAAAAGTGAGTATATTGAGGGAAAATATCTCCTGGAGGGCGAAAACGATATTTTCCAAAGCCGTCAGTTCAAGGAAAAAGTATTATGGATTCAAGACGGTCATTTTGGCGTAGTTGCGGAGAAAAGTGATTTTAACAAAAATGTCTATGCCTAAGCCTACGCTTACAAAAGTAAAAAGTGGTCAGAAAGTAAAAATCTACGCTCGACCCTACGCTTAAAGCGTATCTAGGCTACGATTAAAGCGTAGCGACGGTAGGATTTTTGCAACTTTCTGCTGTGTTGTCCGTTTTGCCCCCGTTTTGATTCTATGATGCGTTCATGACTCCCATATCTCGAAGTATATGTAAAACACCTATTATTCATCAAAGAGTAGGGTTTGGATTGTTTGATGGTGAAATTACCAAAAAGACAAACTTAGGGTTTGTTTCATCATTCTCTATAAATACCAAGGTCTACAAGAGAGGAAGCTAGTATTCTATTATTCATATTCTTCTACAGAGATAGAAATAGTGAGATAAAATATCATTGAGTGATTATTCTAGTTCTCTCTTGCTTTGGGGTTGATTCTATCGTGTTTCTTCATCGATGATCTTATGCACGATTGAATTACCTTGATTTTGAAAAATCTACACACCGTTGATTGCAATCTGGTTACTTTGATCCGTTTTAAGAAACGGATCCACCTGAGTGCAGAGATCAAAGCAGGAGGTTTCGTGGTGATTTGATCTGTTGAGAAGCGGAGCCGTCTGAGTATGGAGATTGGAGTGAGAGTTTCGTGAGCATGAGTGAATCTAGATTTTCGGACATTGAGTGAAGAACAAAAAATTACAGCGGTTGTAAGTTTTATTTTCATAGAGTCTATACAAATTCTGTGATTCATAGTGCATCGATACCCGAGTGTATCCATGGTTTTTACTTGGACTCTTTTCAAGGTTTTTCACGTAAAAATCTGTGTCTTCTCATGATTTATTTTCTACACTTATTTTTATAATTACTTGTTTTATTTGATTAGAGAATTAGGGTTTGTGATTGATTAAAATTGAATTTCTGCTATATAATTTTAATTGACTGAAAGCCTAATCACCCCCCCTCTCTAAGCTTGTTTCATTAATCGTCTAGGTAATTTCAATTGGTATCAGAGCGTGGTTGTCCCGATTTAGGTTAACTACCTAGGGTTAGATTCTAAACTTACACGATGGAGATGCCTCATGAAGGAGGTTCCATATCTAGGTCCCCGTTGTTTGATGACTCAAATTACACATATTGGAAAGCAAGAATGAGAGCATTTTTAAAATCGTTAGATGAGAGATCTTGGAATGCTGTAGAGATAGGATATTCATCTCCTACAGTGAAAGATGATGCGACTAATGAATTTAAAGTGAAACTGTCGAACGAGTGGACTACTGCTGAGACAAATAGTGCAAATTGGAATTCAAAAGTTTTGAATGCATTGTATAATAAAATGACACCAACTGAGTTTAAGAGAATTGCTACATGCCAAATAAGTGTGGGATATTCTCCAAGTTACTCATGAAGGAATTTCAAAGGTTAAATAATCAAACTTCAAATTTTGAATTCTCAATTTGAACAACTGAAGATGGAGAAAGTTGAAGTCTATGCTGAATTTCAGGATAGACTAACTGATATTGTCACAAGTTGTCAGAATATAGGTTAACCCATTCTTGAGACAACCATAATGAAGAAAATACTTAGGTCTCTACATGAACATTTTCGATCTAAGGTGTTAGTCACTAAAATACCCTAGAGGGGGGTGAATAGGGTTTTAAAAATAATTTCTAACTCTTTTTTTATTCTTACTAAAACATGCAACAAGGTTCAATATTAATTTACAAGGTAAAATATACAATGAATGATTTCTCTTAAATTCAACAAGCTATTTACCACAATATAAATTAAGCATGCATGAACATAAAGTAAAGAGATAGAGATAGAGATATTGACACCGTGATTTTTACGAGGTTCGGTAACTCCTACTCCTCGGCTCAAAGAATCCCCTTCCTTGAGACTTTCCCAATCCTCACACTATGGCTCTTCCTTCAATAGGTGGAATAGCAAAACCTTTACAAAAGAGCTAACTAGCTCTTCACACAATCAAGAGAACAATCCTCCCTTGATACAATGGGCTTCACTCACCCAAGATCACAAATTTGTGTATGTAATCAATATATCACTCAAGAAACAAAAACACTCAAAACCCTAAGGTTTTTATGGATGATAGATCAAGATAAGCTCAAGTGTTTTTAGGTGATATTTCAAGAACTCAAGATATATATATATTCTCACAATATATTTTCAATAGGAGAATAGGCTCAAGGCTTGAGTTTAAATCTTCAAAATGATAAGAGTGAAAAGCGAGATTTTTGCTATCAAAAGATTTTTCAGAAGATGCTTGAGAGAAAATTAGAGATGAACAATATTTGGAAAATTTCTCACACAAGAACCTTGACATTGTTAATCCATATCTCTTTCTTTATATAGTGAACACTAGGGTTTGGAGAGTGTGTCTCACCCTAGACAATATGGAGAGTAGGACCTGAAAATCTGCATGCAAAATCATTTCTTTTTGGGCAAAAAATATTGTTTAGAAATACTTTTCCTTAAAATCCTGAAGCACCCAGTCGACTGCCTACCGGCACCCAGTCGACTACCTCCATGCTTAGATTTGAAATATTTTTCCCAACGGCTAGGGTCAGTCGACTGCCTCAAGAAGGCCAGTCAACTGCCTCATGAGTCAGTCGACTGCCTTGGACAGGCCAGTCGACTGCCTCAGGTAATAAAAAATGTTCGAAACTCTCTGGTCCAGTCAGTCGGCTGGGTCTTTAACTGCCATTCGACTGGTCACAATCAGTCGACTGCCTTGGACAGGCCAGTCGACTGCCTCATGCAGTTAGAATGTTTTATAACTCACTGGTTCATCCAGTCGGCTGGGTCCTTAAGGGCCAGTCGACTGGGTCACAGTCAGTCGACTGCCTTGGACAGGCCAGTCGACTGGGTGACTCCAAAAATTGTTTTCAAGGTCCGTTTTTGATCCGTTTGAGTTCGTTTGATTAATTACTTGAGCTTATAAGATTAATCAACGCATAAGATACCTTGTTACAATATTCTCACCCCGACCTATCTACCCCAGGTCTTGAGTCCAGCTTTTGTTCTTTCTTTGATCTTTTTGTCCTTTTTCTAGTTTGCGCTTGAGTTTCCTTATCGCTTGTTGCTTTAGCGATCTTCCCGAAACATTTACCTGTACTTGCTGAAACACTTAGCTCAAAGCCATATTAGTACCAAACACGGTTTTGAATGTTTTGTTAATATCAAAATAAGATTTATTGCTTGAAATGGAATTTCAAAGCCAACAATCTCCCCTTTTTGATGTTGACAAAACATTTCGTGTTTGCTCATAATTGGTAAAGTATCAAGTGATACTCCCCCTCAATGTGTGCATCTTTCATTTTTATTTTCATGCTCCCCCTTAGGAAATAAATTTTGCAATTTGATATTCTTTTACGTAATGCATTGAAGAAAAATAGAAACAACATTTTTCAATTAATAATTGCAAGATTGGTACATGTTGTTTTACTACTACACATTACAAAATAATAAAGCATAGAAATAAAACTAAAGATAACATAAACAACACACATGATAACGTCCTATGCTACGCAAAATGGACATATGGCCAACACAAAGAACCTAAACATTCTCCCCCATTGACGACATCAAAAAGGCGGAGGGTCACGGCGAAGTGCATCCATGGCGGTGGTGAGACGGTCGATCTTGTCCTCAAGGCGCTTTATGTCCGCGGCCATCTGCTTTTGGGCCTCCTCATTGCGCTTCACAATTTCCAAGATTTGGGTAAGAGTTTCGGGATTACCGCCGAACCCAAAATCCGGAATATCGAAATCGCTACCAAGAGACGGAAATGAGGAAGTCGGTGCATCCGGACGAGGTGCCTCGGGACGAGGAGCGTCGGGACGAGGAACAGAAGGACCGGCTTGGTCCGCAGGAGGGGCAGCCCTAAGAGAGACCAACACTCCATCAGCATTTTTGCCAATGTGCATTTGCTTGAGATGAGTGCGGTCCAGAAAGATTGGATTGTGCTCCGTAGGCTCGTCAGCAAGTGGCACACCGTTCCGACTGAGAAGATAGGATAAATGGATAGGAAAAATAAGTGCGACTTTCTTCTTGTGGCACTCGAGGATTGCCGATATGAAGAGGAAGGCAAGATTGACCTTCCGACCGGTCATGACACAGTAGACAAGGAAAGCTTCCATAATCGACACAAGACTCCGGCTTCCGGACTTGGGCAAAATGGAATATGTGATAATGTTGTGCACAAGTCTAGCCTCAGGAGTAAGCGAGGAAGAAGGAAACTCAGCAATGGCGGTGGTTGATTTATTCACAGAAATAGCCCGAACTGCTTCGAGAGGATCGAAATCACTCGAAGAGTACCAAATAGATGGGCAGTAATAGGAGATACCGCCAGGAGGTAGCCGAAAAACAGTATTGAGTACTGTTTCGGTGATCTTAACAGAGACGCCTCCAACATTGGAGCTAAGCAGGGTGGAGATAAGGCGTGGTTGAGAAGGATTCACCAGATTGGTGTAGAATGCTTTGACAGCCCTCGGATAGAGCGGAACATCGAGCGAGAGAAAGAAATCCCAACCCATATTTTGAAAAAGATTGAACGTATTAGCGCCAATCTCTTCGCACAAGGGTTGAGTCACAATGCGACTCCGAGCAAATTTTCGATGAAGGAACTGAGTTTTGAAAAGACGAACACTGTCTTCATCACCGAGAAGAGCAGTCAGAGACATCGGACCAGATTCAGATTCGGAATTAGTGTCCTCATGAACAGGAGACGGAGGTGGAGGCGGTGCAGGCGAAGAGCTTCCACCCCTACGGGCGCGTTTCTTGAGGCGCACGACATTAGGAGCCATGAGAGAGAGGAGAGTCAAGAAGATGGGAAGCATTTTGAGAAGAAAAATGAAAAGAAAGGGTGAAAACAGAGAGGGAGAAGTGAAATTGTAAAAAAAATATATATGGATATATATATATGGAGATATATAACTGAAAATAAAGAGGGGAGTGGTGATGATGGAGGAGAGGATCGTGGTGTAGTGGGAAAGTGGTTTAAAGATGAGTAAATGGCGTGAAGAAGAGAAGAAATTGGAGAGATCGTGGAGAGAGTGGAGAGAAGACGAAGAGAAAGAAGAAATAAAAACAATGTTCGCGCAGAGGCAGTCGACTGGCTCATGACCCAGTCGACTGGCCAATGTAGGCAGTCGACTGGCTGAAGATAGTTAAAAACCCAAAAACTCACTGGTTGATCCAGTCGACTGGCCGTATATGAGGCAGTCGACTGGCCCTCAAAAAAATATTTGTGAGAATGTTTTAAATTTTGAAAGCCGAGAATGTGGACGAGAATTTGTGAAAATTAACTAATGACTTCAAAATCCATGGCCATTCCTAAGTCCCTACGAATTTTTGAAAATGGTTCATCCGAGAGGGGTTTAGTAAAAATATCCGCCAATTGATTCTTAGTGTCAATAAAAACCAATTCAACGTCGCCTTTAGCTACGTGATCCCGTAAAAAATGATGCCTCATCTCTATGTGCTTTGTGCGAGAGTGTTGAATAGGATTCTTTGAGATACAAATAGCACTAGTATTATCACATTTAATAGGTACGCGATTGAAAATAAGCCCAAAATCAAGTAATTGTTGCTTAATGTAAAGAGTTTGAGCACAACTACTACCGGCAGCAACATATTCGGCTTCAGCCGTAGATAAGGCAACTGAATTTTGCTTTTTACTTGACCATGAAACTAACGAGTGACCTAGAAAATGACATGTACCGCTTGTGCTTTTCCGATCAACTTTACAACCCGCAAAATCGGCATCCGAATAACTTGTGAGATCAAGTGTAGTACCACTTGGATACCAAAGTCCTAAGTTAATCGTCCCGTTAAGATAGCGAAAAATACGTTTTACGGCTAGCAAGTTAGATTCTTTGGGACAAGATTGAAAGCGAGCACATAAGCATACACTAAACATGATATCCAGTCTACTAGCAGTTAAATAAAGTAAACTTCCTATCATGCCTCTATATTTAGTAATATCAACACATTTCCCATTTTAATCTTTATCGAGTTTAATAGAGGTACTCATGGGAGTAATGGCATGTTTGGCTTCCTCCATACCAAATCGCTTTAGCAAATCTTTAGTATACTTAGATTGGCTAACAAATAAGCCATCCAAGCTTTGCTTGATTTGCAACCCTAAGAAGAAGTTCAACTCACCCATCATACTCATTTCAAATTCGTTTTGCATGTTAGATGCGAAATCCTTGCAAAGGGAAGTGTTTGTTGATCCGAATATAATGTCGTCAACATATATTTGGATAATCAACAAATCATTCTTGACAGTTTTTGTAAATAGAGTGGTGTCAACTTTGCCTTTAGAAAAACCTTTTTGAAGTAGAAAGTCACTAAGCCGTTCATACCAAGCTCTAGGAGCTTGCTTTAACCCGTACAAAGCTTTAGATAATTTGTAAACATGATTTGGAAAACGTTCATTTTCAAAGCCGGGTGGTTGTTTCACATACACTTCTTCATCTATAGTTCCATTTAGAAAAGCACTTTTGACATCCATTTGATAGAGAATAAAATTTCTAGATGATGCAAATGCAAGAAGCATTCTAATTGCTTCTAATCTAGCTATGGGTGCAAAGGTTTCATCATAGTCAATGCCTTCCTCTTGATTGTAACCTTGAGCTACCAATCTTGCTTTATTTCGAATAATCACTCCATTTTCATCCTTCTTATTTCGAAAAACCCATTTAGTGCCTATTATAGTTTGATGTGTGGGTTGAGGGACTAAATGCCAAACTTGATTGCGTTCAAATTGATTTAGTTCCTCTTGCATAGCCATGATCCAAGAATCATCACATTGAGCTTCGTGGAAGTTCTTGGGTTCAATATTGGACACAAAAGCCATGTGATTGCATAAGTCTCTAAGTTGAGATCTTGTGCTAACACCTTGTGAAGGGTTTCCTATGACTTGGTCAAGAGGATGGTTGTGTACAATCCTCCAAGATTTAGGAATGGAGCAAGTCAAGTCATCATTTGATTGATCTCCAACTTTACTCTTATCCATTTGCCTACTTGACGAGTTGGAGATATTGAGATTATTGAAATTATCCTCAATTCCTACAACTTCATAATCATCTAGGTCAACTCTAGGTGAGGGTAGAGGTGGTGATTCATCAAAAACAACATGGATAGACTCTACCATGGTTAAAGTCCTTTTGTTAAAGACTTTAAAGGCTCTACTTGTTGAGGAATAACCTAAGAAAATTGCTTCATCCGATTTTGAGTCAAATTTTCCCAAGTTATCTTTATCATTTAAAACAAAACATTTACAACCAAATACCTTGAAATAACCAATATTGGGTTTCCGACCATTCCACAACTCATACGGAGTTTTACCCAATTTCATACGAATTATAACTCTATTTATGACATGACAAGCGGTATTTACCGCTTCCGCCCAAAGACTTCGGGGAAGGTTGTGTTCATTTAACATAGTTCTAGCCATTTCTTGTAAAGATCTATTTTTCCTTTCAACTACCCCATTTTGTTGAGGAGATCTTGGAGCCGAGAGATCATGAGATACACCAAATTCATCACATAATTTCTCTAGATCTTGATTGTCAAACTCTCTACCCCTATCACTTCTAATTTTCTTGATTTTCAAATCTTTTTCATTTTGAATGACTGTATAAAATTTATCGAGAATGGAGTGAGTTTCATTTTTATGAGCAAGAAAGTAAACCCAAGTAAATCTAGAGTAATCATCTACTATAACAAGTACATAGAGTTTCCCGGCCAAGCTAGCCGTTCTTTCCGGACCAAAGAGATCCATATGAAGTAACTCTAAGGGTCGAGAAGTGGTGATATCTTTCTTTCTCTTAAAAGAAGATTTCACTTGCTTGCCTATTTGACATGCACTACATATTTTATCTTTTGAAAAATTAGTCTTCGGGAGGCCTTTGACTAATTCATTTTTAGACAAACGTTGGATGAGGTCCATACTAGCATGTCCTAAGCGTCTATGCCATAACCAACTATTTTCACTCGATGTGACAAAGCACTTAACATCTTGTTCATTTAATTCACATAGCAACATAGTATATAAATTTCCATTTCTCTTTGCATTGAACAATTGCTTTCCGTCTTTCTCAACTATGCATGCATTTGACCTAAAGATAACATCATAACCTTTGTCACAAAGTTGGCTAATACTAAACAAGTTATGGTTCAAACCATCAACTAAAAGTACGTTATCTATAGCTAGAGAGGAAGATATACCAATAGATCCGATTCCAACAATTTTGCCTTGTGAGTTATCTCCAAAAGTAACGTTTCCTCCTCCATAAGATTTTAAGGACATGAATTTCAATTTGTCCCCCGTCATGTGCCTTGAACATCCGCTATCAAGAAACCATCTTTCTTTTGAGGCGGTCTTCAAGCACACCTACAAAACAACGTTACGTGACTTTTATTGGTACCCAATCTATTTTTGGTCCATTTTGGTTAGAAAGAGATGCAATAGTTCCTTTCGGAACCCAAATTGATTTAGTTACCAAGTTTTCTTTAGCACGTAGAGATGCAATAGTTCCTTTTGGAACCCAAAACATTTTTGAAACAATTTTCTTCTTCTTTCTTAGAAAACATGCATTTGCTTTGTGACCTCTTTTCTTGCAATAGTAGCATGAAACGTGATTGTGATCAATAGAAGTTGAGCATGAAGATTGTTTTGAAAAAGTATGCTTTAATGATTTTCTTTTCTTCAATAAAAGTGCATCTTTGTTGAATGCATCATATCCTAAGCCGCATTTGTCAAAAGAGTTTCTTTGTCTTCCTAGCATGATGCTCAAGTTTTCTTTTCCTTTTGTGAATTTTGCTAAGATGTTTATTTGATCATCAATGGTCTTCTTCAACAAAATATTTTCCTCTTCTATCTTCATACTTTTGTCATTAGTTGTATTTACATCAACTATGGTGTGGCAAGCGGAATTACAGGAATATTTAGATTTCTTGAGCAAACTATGTTTTTTTGCTAGTTTTTCAAACTCACCATACAAATTTTCAAATGCATCTTGTAATTCATTATGAGAAAATAATAGCTCATCATATGATAAAATGGAATTATCTAATGCATGTAAATTTAAATGTACCTCATCTTCATTTGCCTTGAGGCAAAGATTTGCACTTTCCTCACCATTCTCTTCCTCATCCGAATCACAAGAGTCATAATCATCCCATGTTGCATTCATGGCCATTTTGTTTGGCCTTTTATCGTTCTCCTTTTTGGGCTTGAAACACTCATTTCTATAGTGCCCCGGTTTACCACAATTGAAACAAGTAATAGACTCCTTCTTGCTTGTCTCTCCTCTTGGTTCATTGCTCTTTAAGATCCTCCGACCTTTAGCCTTCTTTCGTTGAAGAAATCTCTTGAATTGTTGAGTGATCAAGGCAATGTCTTCATCAACCTCTTCTTCGATTCTCTCATTTGCTTCTCTTTTGGTTGAAGCTTGCAAGGCTATACCTTTTCTTGGCTTGGCGTCTTCTTCACGAGATTTCAAGGTAATTTCCCATGTAAGGAGTGACCCGAAAATCTCATCAAGACTCATAGTGCTAAGATCATGTGCTTCTTTAATAGCCGTCACCTTCGCATCCCATTTGACCGGAAGGCTTCTAAGGACTTTGCGTGCCGCATCGGATCTAGGAACAATTCTACCAAGATGCTTTAGTCCATTCAAAATGTTAGTAAAACGAGACATCATAGAATTGATATTTTCATCTTCCTTCATGGCAAATAATTCATATTCATGCATAAGTATATCAATTTTAGATTCTCTAACTTGAGTAGTTCCTTCATAAGTAACTTCAAGTTTATCCCACATTTCTTTGGCTGTGGAGCAAATAGAGACTCGATTAAATTCATTTGGACTTAAGGCACAATTTAGATTAACCTTAGCTTTGGCATTAAATGAAATAAGTCTACGCTCATCATTATCCCATTCGTTGGGCAATTTGGGAATGGTTTTTCCATCAACTATTTTGGTAATAGTAAAAGGTCCATCAACAATAACTAGCCAAATTTGATAATCAATAGCTTGAAGAAAATCTATCATTCTAGTCTTCCAATAACTATAGTTTGAACCATCAAACCATGGGGGCCTATTGTTTGATTGTCCTTCTACATGAGTGACTATGTTTGAGGCCATGATCGTTCTCTAAGACGGTTAAGTCAAAAACAAGTAGAGATTAGGCTCTGATACCAATTGTTAGTCACTAAAATACCCTAGAGGGGGGGTGAATAGGGTTTTAAAAATAATTTCTAACTCTTTTTTTATTCTTACTAAAACATGCAACAAGGTTCAATATTAATTTACAAGGTAAAATATACAATGAATGATTTCTCTTAAATTCAACAAGCTATTTACCACAATATAAATTAAGCATGCATGAACATAAAGTAAAGAGATAGAGATAGAGATATTGACACCGTGATTTTTACGAGGTTCGGTAACTCCTACTCCTCGGCTCAAAGAATCCCCTTCCTTGAGACTTTCCCAATCCTCACACTATGGATCTTCCTTCAATAGGTGGAATAGCAAAACCTTTACAAAAGAGCTAACTAGCTCTTCACACAATCAAGAGAACAATCCTCCCTTGATACAATGGGCTTCACTCACCCAAGATCACAAATTTGTGTATGTAATCAATATATCACTCAAGAAACAAAAACACTCAAAACCCTAAGGTTTTTATGGATGATAGATCAAGATAAGCTCAAGTGTTTTTAGGTGATATTTCAAGAACTCAAGATATATATATATTTTCACAATATATTTTCAATAGGAGAATAGGCTCAAGGCTTGAGTTTAAATCTTCAAAATGATAAGAGTGAAAAGCGAGATTTTTGCTATCAAAAGATTTTTCAGAAGATGCTTGAGAGAAAATTAGAGATGAACAATATTTGGAAAATTTCTCACACAAGAACCTTGACATTGTTAATCCATATCTCTTTCTTTATATAGTGAACACTAGGGTTTGGAGAGTGTGTCTCACCCTAGACAATATGGAGAGTAGGACCTGAAAATCTGCAAGCAAAATCATTTCTTTTTGGGCAAAAAATATTGTTTAGAAATACTTTTCCTTAAAATCCTGAAGCACCCAGTCGACTGCCTACCGGCACCCAGTCGACTGCCTCCATGCTTAGATTTGAAATATTTTTCCCAACGGCTAGGGTCAGTCGACTGCCTCAAGAAGGCCAGTCGACTGCCTCATGAGTCAGTCGACTGCCTTGGACAGGCCAGTCGACTGCCTCAGGCAATCAAAAATGTTCGAAACTCTCTGGTCCAGTCAGTCGGCTGGGTCTTTAACTGCCAGTCGACTGGTCACAGTCAGTCAACTGCCTTGGACAGGCCAGTCGACTGCCTCATGCAATTAGAATGTTTTATAACTCACTGGTTCATCCAGTCGGCTGGGTCCTTAAGGGCCAGTCGACTGGGTCACAGTCAGTCGACTGCCTTGGACAGGCCAGTCGACTGGGTGACTCCAAAAATTGTTTTCAAGGTCCGTTTTTGATCCGTTTGAGTTCGTTTGATTAATTACTTGAGCTTATAAGATTAATCAACGCATAAGATACCTTGTTACAATATTCTCACCCCGACCTATCTACCCCAGGTCTTGAGTCCAGCTTTTGTTCTTTCTTTGATCTTTTTGTCCTTTTTCTAGTTTGCGCTTGAGTTTCCTTATCGCTTGTTGCTTTAGCGATCTTCCCGAAACATTTACCTGTACTTGCTGAAACACTTAGCTCAAAACCATATTAGTACCAAACACGGTTTTGAATGTTTTGTTAATATCAAAATAAGATTTATTGCTTGAAATGGAATTTCAAAGCCAACATAAGGTTACTATCATCTCAGAGGTTATGAGTCTTAAAGAAATTAAAGTTGAAGAATTGGTAGAGAACCACTATTAAAGACCTAGAGATCCGGAGAATAAGGCCATGGAGAGCGTTTCTACACCGACAATGCAGATTCTCTCAGCCATGATCAACTAATTCGGTATCTAAGGTTTTCTCACAAAACCCTAACCAAGTAATGTAGTTCTAATTTTATATTTAATTGTAGAGAGGGGAAACTGTGACTATACTTTGATGATTGTGTTAGATGAGAGACCGTTTTTATTCGTGATACAAGTTTATATATTTGAATTGATTCTTGTCTTAGAATTTTTGAATATATTTGTCTTACACAATCATAATTATTCACTATGGTCTGGAACTCAGATGCTTAATTTATGATTTTCTACACAATGGTAGTCGTAAACTCAAAACCCTAGGTTGACACAAGCCATGCCCTGACAAATTGATATAGACATGCTTTAGTTTATTTTCATGCTTTAATTTGCTTTTCTATATTTCCTTTCTATTAGTAGTTGGCATGCACTAATCAATTTAGTCTTGAGATGGGTTGTCATGATCCGGTTGAGAGTAATCCTTTTTGGGGTCAAATTACTGGCGCGGTGCGACCTGATTCACAGTCAATGGATCGCCCTCATGCAATTGATATATAATCTTAAGTATATTATGTGCTTAGTGGTGGAGTGAGGAAACCATAGTTTTCTCTCTATCTGAATCACAACCATTATTCATTATTACTGTCTGTTTTATTTTCATTAGTATTAGATAATTCACAAAACCAAACTTTTTTCAGAAAAATATAATTCAGTGTTTTTAGACTATTGAAGTGAACAATCCTCATCTCTGTGGGATCAATATTCCCCTACTTAGCCAAATTGTCTACAATTGATCTGTGAGCTTATAGAATGGTAAAACCTAAATGTCGTTAAGGTGTCAATTTTAACCACATATTTTGCACGCACCTGACGCCCACCAAGTTTTTGGCGCCGTTGTCGGGGACTTGGCAATGTTCAATAGCTTTAGTAGTTTATTTGCATTACATTATTGTAGATTAAAGCTAAAGTTGAATTTTTTTTTATGTGATTTTCAGGTACAATTGAAGAGCATGAATGGAAAAGACAAAGCTGCTGAAGTTACTCTGGACCCTTTATGAGTTTCAATTTTGCTTGAGTTATGCATTTCATTTTTAGCTTTTGCTTTTTGTTCACAGTTTAGATAAGTTTAGAAGTAGTTTAGTTAATTTGCTTTATTTAAAAAAATATATATATTTTAGTGTATGTCCGATAGATCGACGCGTTTAAATTCAAATTATGCATTAGTTGTATACGACCCAGAGATCAAAAGAACTATAAGGCTTTTACGAAAATCTATTGAAGAGCGTTGTCAGACAGAAGAAGTCGAGATGGGTGATGAGAGAGTCAATCCGCGAAGGGGACCAATTACCTCATTGAAGGGATTCTACGCACTAGACGCGTATGAATCGTATGTTGAATTTCTAGAAGAGGAAGGTGCAAAGCATTTCGAGATCAAGACGAGTGTGATCAACATGCTCCCAAAGCTCTCTGGTCTCAGGATAGAAGATCCGTACCAGCATGTCAATGAATTCTTAGAGGTGGCATCAATTGTTAGGTATGATGGTTTAACTAAAAATAATTTAAGAGTGCATCTGTTCCCATGGTCTTTAAAAGACAAAGCAAAAAGATGGTATATTAAATTAACCAAAGCAACTAAACTTGACTGGGAAACACTTAAAACCCGCAAACTTGACTGGCCAGGAGAATAATTTCATGATGCGTGGGAGAGGTACAATGAGATTTTGTATAAATGTCACCACCATAGGTTTTTTTATCAAGACGTGGCTAGGAATTTTTACATGGGTCTAGGTGGAAAGCATAAAAATCTGATAGATGCCTCTACACAAGGTCAGTTTACCTTGAAACCCGCAAGAGACCATTTAGAGATATTTGATAATATCAGTGAAAATGCCCTTCAGTATGAATCTGATCTAAAATCTAGAGATGGTCAGGATAGGCGATCTGAAAAAGCATTTGAGGTTAATCATGATATGAAAAATCTAGTAGCATTGATAGAGGAAAGGTTAGAGCGATTTGAAAAACTTCATACCCAAAGAAGTCATTCTCCTAAAAGAGAAATTTATGAGGTTGAACCAGATTATTCTCAAAATGAGTGTGAGGACGTAATAGCCGCTGATGTCAATGCAATATGGAATTACTCAAATAATGCCTCGTTCTCCAACTCATACTCTCCAAATAATAGCAATCATTCATTCATGTCCTATAAGTCCACAAATGTGGAGAATCCTCCAAAAACGTTCAACAAGGACAATGGTTAAATTCTCAATCCAATTTTCAACCAAGGAAACAATTTACCTTGCAGCTAAAGTTCCAACAGAGCCAACAATCATTCTAATCTCAACCAACTATACTGGCTCGCAATTCTCAATCAAATTTCCAACCCAGATAGCCACCTAATAATTCTCTGGCTCTTTAGCCATTCAATAACAAAAAGGCTATCCAACCATTCCAATATCAGTTCCAGCCTCAAAGAAGGCAAGCTCCCCCACCCGATTTTCAAAATAACAGGATATAATAGACCTTCAAAATTAGATGGTTGTTCATACTCAATCACTGACCCAAATCACCATGCAGTTAGGATAAATGGAAAATTAGAGAAATACTAGAGAGCCAGGTTAGTTGCCTAGTCAGCCTATCACGAGTATGTTCAAGCAATTACGACTCTGAGAAGTGGAAGGGTAGTGGAGAGCAGAGTGGAGGAAGAACATGAGGAGAGGCTGCGTAGAAGAAAAGTAGCTGAGCAAGCTCAAAGGAATGAAGTAGAAAAAGCACAACAGAAAGAAGTTGAGAGCAGAGAAGCTAAAGTTCAAACAGATAAACTGCCAATAGATAAGAGTGTCGACGAGACATTGCTTAATGAGCGAAACAGGGTGAACTATGAGGAGGCACCGTCATTTCCTCAACATCTTAGAGAACCGGCTAAGTATGGGAAGATGAAATATCTGATATGTTGGATATGTTCCAACAAGTCAAGATTAATCTGCCGCTCTTAGACCTGATTGCCCAAATCCCACCTTATGCTAAATTTTTCAAGGATCTCTGTACGCAGAAGAGGAAAAGCAGAGTGAAGAATCCGAAGAAAATACTCTTGATTGAGCAAGTGAGTTCACTGCTATTAAGCAATACTCCACCAAAGAGGAAAGATCCTGGTGCTCCCACTATTTCTTGTGTTATCGGTGACTAGGAAATTGGTAGAGCCCTTCTTGATCTAGGTGCAAGTATTAAGTTGCTAACTTATTATGTCTATAAACAGCTAGGGTTGGGAGAGCTCAGTCCCACAAAGGTTGTACTGCAGTTTTCTGATCGATTTGTCAAGCAGGCAAAAGGAATTTTGGAAGACGTCATAGTTCAAGTGGGCAAGTTTTACTTTCCAGTTGATTTTGTAATCCTGGAGATGCAACATGTCCCGAACTCAAAAAAACACATTCCAGTGATCTTAGGCAGACCATTTTTGGCCACTGCAAATGCGTGCATTAATTGCTAAGCCGGACCCATGGATCTGACCTTTGGGAACATGAAAATCAGGATGAATGAGTTTGAGGGGAGCCGTCAATTACCTGAGTCTATGGACTGTTTCCAGATAAATGAATGTGACGAGCTAGATCATATTATACATGATTTTGCAACTCAAATTCTGGAGAAATACGAGCTTAAAGAATTTATGGCAAATGAAGTGCCGAATGAAGAAATCAAAGATTGGGATGCGTATATGGAATGGTAGAACAAGGACTTGGATAGAATTGAGACTGCGTTATACACGCAACCTTGGAAGCAATAGTCAGTGGAACCACTCCCGATAGTCTCAAGTATTCCCTAGTTCCATCACTTACGACTCCGCCTGTTTTAGAAATTAGGAGTTGCTAGAGAAGCTGAAGTATGTTTTCTTGGGACTCGACGAAACTTTTCCTCTAATTATTTCATCAAAGTTGACAGCAGAACAGGAATTGAGTCTAATTGAGGTCTTGACCGAGAATAAAAAAGCGATTGGGTGGAGTGTTGCTGTTTTGAAAGGTATTGATCCATCAATTTGCATGCATCAGATTTATTTAGAAGATGAGGCAAAATTGTCAAGGGAGATGCAGCAAAGATTGAATCTGAACATGATGGAGGTGGTAAGAAAAGAAGTAGTGAAGTTGCTGGATGCAAGAATCATCTACTCGATCTTTGATAGTAAGTGGGTAAGCCCAACTCAAGTGGTCCCAAAAAAGTTAGGAATCACAGTGGTGCCCAATGAAAAGGGTGAGTTAATTCCTCAATGCACAATTATGGGGTGGCGTATGTGTATCGACTACAGAAAGCTCAACTCTAACATCAGAAAGGATCATTTTCCATTGCCATTCATCGATCAAATCGTAGAAAGACTAGCCAGACAGAGATACTACTACTTTTTGGATGGATATTCCGACTATAATCAAGTGGCAATTGATCCTGCAGATCAGGAGAAAACCACTTTCACTTGTCCATATGGCACATTCGTGTACAAACGGATCTCTTTTGGTTTATGTAATGCGTCAACTACATTCCAGAGGTGTATGATGTTTATCTTCTCTGATATGGTAGAAACATTTCTGGAAGTGTTCATGGATGACTTCTCAGTTTTTGGGGCAACCTTTAAAGACTGTTTGAGGCATTTAACACTAATACTTGAAAGGTGTAAAGAGACCAATTTAATTCTTAGTTGGGAGAAGAGCTATTTTATGGTTCAAGAGGGAATAGTACTTGGCCACATTATATCAAAGCAGGGGATTGAGCTCGATAAAGCAAAAGTCGAGTTGATTTCAAAATTACCTCTTCCACATTTGTGAAGCAGATATGCTTTTTTCTGGGCCATACCGGATTTTACAGAAGGTTTATCAAAGATTTTAGCAAAATCGCTCGGCCATTATGTAATTTACTGGCTAAAGATGTAGTCTTTGACTTTGATGAAGAATATCTTCGTGCCTTTGAGGAATTGCATGCTAAACTTTCATTTTCCCCAATTATCTGTCCACCGGACTGGTCTCTACCATCCGAGCTGATGTGTGACGCTTCAGATTATGCAATTGAAGTTGTGTTGGGGCAGAGAAAAGACAAGTTACCATATGTGATCTACTATGCCAGTAAAACTCTGAACGAAGCTCAGATGAACTACACAACTACCAAGAAGGAGTTTTTGGCAGTGATGTTCACCTTGGACAAATTCAAGTTGTATTTGTTGGGAACCAAGGTGGTCATGGACTCAGATCATGCCGCAGTAAAGCATTTGCTAAGCAAGAAAGACTCCAAGCCCAGACTGATTCGATGGATTCTGTTGCTATAAGAATTTGATTTGGAGATAAAAGATAAGAAGGGTACAGAGAATGTTGTAGCAGATCATTTATCAAGAATTATTCCTGAGTCCACAAAGGCAGATACTCCTCTTAAGGATGAGTTCCCAGATGAACATCTGTTTAGTGTGGCTGTTACGGAACAGATACCGTGGTATGTAGATATTATCAACTATAAAGCCACAGGTAGAATTCCTAATGGATGGTCTAAGCATGAGAAGGATCGTTTCTTCAGCCAAGTAAAATTTTATATATGGGACAATTCGCGATTGTACAAATATTGCCCGGATTAGATAATTAGATAATTCGTAAATTTGTTCCAGAAAGTGAAGTTCAAGGCATACTGACATTCTGTCACACACTAGAGTGTGGAAGGCATTTTGGTGCTCAGAAGACAGCTCACAAAGTTCTACAGAGTAGTTTATATTGGCCCACCATATTCAAGGATGCGTTCGAGTTTTGAAAATCTTATATGAGATGTCAGAAGTTGGGATCCATATCTCGACGAGACATGATGCCACTGAATCCTATTTTAGTGGTTGAGTTGTTTGACGTCTGGGGCATTGACTTCATGGGACCGTTTCCAAAAGCCGGCGATAAGCAATAAATATTAGTGGGAATTGATTACGTTTCTAAATGGGTAGAGGTTGTTGCCACATCGCATGCGAATCACATTTTGGTTGAGGAGTTTGTTAAATCCAATATCTTTTGTAGATTGTTATCCCACGAGTGTTGATCAGTGACGGCGACAGCTACTTTGACAACCAATTTCTTCTGGCCTTGTGCAAGAAGTATGGTGTCACTCATAGAATTGGAACGTCATATCACCTACAGATGAATGGTCAAGTGGAGGTTTCAAACAGGGATAATCAAGAAGATTATTGAAAAGATGGTGGATCCTGATTTGAAGAATTGGCCGAGAATGTTAAATGATGCACTGTGGGCATATAAAACCAGTTAAAAGACACCGATTGGTATGTCACCATACAAATTGTTCTATGGTAAGGTGTGTCATCTCCCTGTAGAACTCGAGCACAGAGCATATTAGGTGATCAGAAGATTGAATTTTGATATCAAAAGATCGGGTTCTCAGAGGAAACTCCAACTCGTAGAGCTTGAGGAGTTGAGGAACAATGCATATGAGAATTCTAGAATATAAAAAGCCCAAACCAAAGCATTCCACAATAGACATATCAGACAGAAAATATTTGAGGTCGGCCAGAAAGTGTGGTTGTTCAATTCGAGACTTAAATTGTTTCCCGGTAAGCTCCAATCAAGATGGGACAGGCCATACAAAATTACTAAGGTTTACCCCCATAGAGTGGTGGAACTTGATGACCCTGACAAAGGAAAGTGATTTGTTTTGAATGGTTAGCGTTTGAAGCATTATATCAAATTTGAGCCGACAAAAAGTGTTATTGAGACAGTTGATTTAACAGAACAGGCACCGGAGCTAGATGATTTTGATCCTGAGTACTGAGAGGTGGCAACGTCGAGCCAATGACATTAAATATTGGTACTAAGTGATAAAGAGTAGCTTTTAATCTTAGTTTGTAGTTGTAAAATAGTAGTTTAATTCAGTTTTTGTAAAATTTTAATATCGAGTCCGAAATAGTTGTCATCATTCGGAGGGGTATTTTCATCCACGAAGCACCATGTTTTGATGAATCCAAGTCAATCAAGTCATTAGGTGTGCGTAGGGGAGGTTCGTGTGTTCGGGAATCGAGAACGAGGAAAGAAATAGCCGAAGCCAAACATTAAGCCTTGGGACCTACGCCCAAGCGTAGGGTACCCTAAGCCCAAGTGTAGGTCACAGGATTTATAAATACAGTCCCGCGGCCTTTCATTTCAAAATTTCACTTTTCTCCCTTTCCTCTCCACCAAATCAACTCACGTTCGTTCCTAAAGCCGAATATTGATATTTCTTATCATTCCCAAGCGGTGGATCATTAGATTAGTGAGCGATGTGTATGGATTCGGTATGTTTAGATCCATTCTTTTGGTTTTGATTACTTAATCTAACTATTCTAAACTAGTATTGACGAACAAACCGATCGAAATCGTGTTTTAATCCGTTCTAAAAAAGTTGGGTTTCCGGCATCAGATACGGGTTGAATATCAAATTTTTGAGATGAGGTCTTGTTTAATCGTCGTATTAGAATACTTTAGATATATTTTTAAGTTTGATTTGGTGGCCATACAGTTTTCGCTAATTTTTGTAACAATCCGAATTCTATAGGCATGGCTCGCGTAAAAGGAGCAAGGAAGGCTACCGCGGGCACATCTATGTCGGGGACGACAGTACAGTACAGAGAGATAGATCATGGTCACCACCCCTAGAGAGTATGTAGCCTGTACGCCATAGTAACTAGGCGCTGAGACCGGTGTATATTGAGCCAGATTTGTTAGATAAGGAGGAGACTGAGAGGCCGAGTGCACCGAGAGAGGGAATCGAGCTAGATTTGAGATATGGTCGGATGACTGTTCCACCTACTGCACTGAGGGCATCATCACAACCCCGGGCACAGTCTCCAATCCCCGAGCCATCACCACCGCCAAATTAGTCAGACACATCCGATGAGCAGACTACCGAGAGTGGTGATAGTGAGGATGGGGAGATAGAGCAGGAGGATGTTGATCATGGTTATGTGCCATATCCTGAGCCAGTAGTTGATGGTTACAAGGGTGACCTCATTTCTTATAGATGGAAACATTCCACGGTCTCCAAGGAGACACTGATGACCAGGTTTTTGAAGAAGGGGTTCGAACAGGAGCGCATTTATGCTATTGTGCCACTTGAGCAGATAGAGCCAGTTCCACAGTGAACCATAGGCATACTGAGGGAGCACAGATTGTTACCGATCCTAGCCCCAGCTACACCACACATTTGCCCTGACATGATTAGCGAGTTCTGGCTTCATATGAGGCATTACAACAAAAGGACTCAGATAGTGACAGTGGTAGAGGGGCTGGAGTTTGAGATTACTCCTGAGAGTATTGTTGTTGTGTGGGGTATTCCACACAAGTGACCTGCAGAGCTAGAGGAGCGATTCCCACCTATGCTAGACCCATTTCCGTCACTTTATGATATGGTGAGACTGGAGACCGAAGGGCAGTGGGCAGATAATAGGCGTAATATAACCAAGAAGTCCAACTATTATCCGATGCTTTGGCTCTAGGATGTGATAGTCCGGTCCAATGTGCTACCACATCGCCATCAAACCATGTGTTACCCGCCATTTCCGGCGCTGCACTACACTTTCAAGTTTGGTCACTGGTATTCTATTCCACACACCCTTTGGCAGACTTTGTTCTGGCATTATGTTCACTTGCACCGGGAGAACAAGGTTGGGACTACTAAGTTTTAGATGGTTATTCGCTGCCTTGTGATGAAGTTGATGTTCTATCATAGATTACAGATGGATGCTGAGGATAAGTATACACCGCTGATTGCGTATGGCAAGGGAGGGTGGAACAAGGGTTGGATCAAGAAGGGTCCAGCGACATATGCTCGCTGATGCATATTTAGAGGAGTTTTACTGCCAGGTGCACAGGAGGATGATGTAGAGCAGACTATGCCGGATGAGATGCCTGAGGTGGTGGTGCCACAGGCTGAGGAGGCTGCTATAGGAGGTGATGCACCACATGACCTGGCTGGGGGTGCTGTTATGATGACTCAGGCTCAGTACGACCAGTTGATTAGACGTATTGAGGGATTGGAGCACTCATTTACAGAGGAGAGGCATGCCCAACAACACGAGCACCGTGAGATGATGGATCGGTGGGATATTATGATACAACATATGGGAGTGACAGTTCCACCGCCACAGCCACCTCCGAATGATGTTATGTAGTTGTAGTTTAGTTTTGTTTATTTTGTTTTGTTTTTAGGATTTCTTGTTTTAGTTGTCCACAGTAGAGATCAATCGTAGAGCGGAAAGTCAGTGTTCGATCTTTTGTGACCGCCTTAACGACCATCTTTAACTGTTTATGATATTTTTACTTTTTTATAAAATGATAGTTTTTGATCGCTTTTACTGATATGCGTGTCTTACTATATTTATTACATTGAGTATGTGTTATTTTATTTTTCCACTATGAGGACATGTCTGCGTTTAAGTTTGGCGGTGCGTCGGTTATCGTGAAAATGTATTGGAAAGCGTGTTATGAATTTTTTTTTTAATTATTTTCAGCCCTACCCTACGCCCAAGCGTAGGGTAGTACGTGGGTGAGCTAGAAATTTTGAAAAATTTGTCCGTTTTTGGGATGTTTTGGCATAGTTTGTACTTATACTTGTATTAGAATTTTTTTAAGTTATTTTTAGAGTAATCCTAATCTGACAAGGAGATAGACTGCAAATAGAAATTGGATTAGTTATTGTTTCCCCTTTCCTAGTCAGTTAAGGGTTTTAAATCATTTTTCTCTTCTAATTTTACTACATCCATCTATAAATACATCCATAGGGTAAAGACAATTCACAATTCACAATTCTCAAGGAGTGAGCATTAGATTAGGTATTCTTCTTCTATTCTTCTTTTAGTCTTTATATTTCGAGGAGGGTTAGTATGGATAATGCTAATGAAGATTATTATGACCCGGAGGAATTCATAGAAGGGATGAAACCATATGTGGTCATGAAGAGCACGAATAAATGAGCCACGATTCAGAAGGAAAGTCAAACCACACCAAAATCATTTTTGCAGTGTCAGTTGTAATTTGAAGAGATATTTCGTCCGGAGAGGATGAATAGAGTATTAGTTGCGCCCGGAAGGAAAATCCTTAGAAAACGAGGATTGAAGAGTTTAGAAAAATCAGCAGGCGAAAAGGTGTATCCGGGCTTGGTCACCAATGACACATGGAATAGTGGGAACACCGAGATATTTCCTCTTAGGTGGAGTATCGCTTAAAAGCAATGAACTCACTTTCTCAGTCAAGAGTATTTTTGTTGGATTCTTTGCTCTGCTCTTTCACTTCTAGGTGCAAAGATCCTTGAAAAACTTAGCGTAAGGCGGTATCTGGGAAATTACATCTAAGAGAGGTAAATTAATCTTGATTTGTCAGAATGTTTCCAACATATCATATTCTTTTAGCTTTTCCTACTTTTCCGGCTCTCTAAGACGCTGAGGAAATGACGTTGCATCCTCGTAACTTGCCCTGTCTGGCTCTTCAAGTAATGTATGATCGACATTGTCTTCTACTGATGGTTGATCCTTTTGGACTATTTCAGCCTCCTTCCTTTGCTCTTCTTCAGCTTCCTTCCTCTACTCTTGTTATGCCTCTTTTCTTCTTTGTAACCTCTCTTCATGCTTCGCCTCAACTCGACTCTTCACTTCTCTACCACCTCTTAGAGTCGTAATTGCTTGAACCATTTCATTAGGTTCATTGACAAATGATCAGAGCTACAGTGTTTGTTGTGGCCTTGGGTTAGCGACCGGCTAACTAGGTAATCTCCCTGGTTCTCTAACATTCCTCTCATTAGCCATTTGGCCCATCTGCATATGTAGTTGTGCCAATGATTGGATATGAATGCCTAGTTTGTTATGAATGTCCAGTATAACTTGCTCTAACCTATTAGTCTAGAAACCGGGTGGAGGAGTTTGGCTTCTTTGAGGCTGGGTTTGGTAGTTATATGGTTGCATAACCTGATTGTTATTGAATGAATGAAGATATTGGGAATTATTGAATGGATGAAGAACTTGGGAATTATTAAATGATTGGAGAGCTTGGGAATTATTGGATGTTCTGGGTTTGTAGTTGGACTAATAATTTCTAGCCATGCTTGTTGGTTGTGAGTCGAATGATTATTGACTCTGTTGGAACCTTGGTTGTTCGTTATATGATTGTTGTCTCTCAGTGAACCTTGGTTATGGGTTATATGACTGATGTTTGTCTGTGAATCTTGGTTGTTGATTAGATGATTGTCCCTGTTGGAACTTTGATGGTGGATTCTCTACATTGGTAGATTTGTAAGACGGGAGTGGGTGATTTCTGGCATTAGAGGTGTATAAATTAGTGAAAGGAACATTATTGGAATAGTTCCATGATGCGTTGGCATCAACAGCCATTATCTCCTGACACTCATTTTGGGAATACTCTGTTTCAACTTCATACATCTCTCTAGGAAGGGAATGACTTCGCTGCATAAACTTTTCAATTCTTTCTCATTTCTCTCCAAACAATGTCATGGTATCTCACACATCATCATGCTCTACAACATAAGATTTCTTAGATCTCCTATCCTGTTGTCCACCTCTAAACCTCAACTCAGATTGATATTGAATTGTGTTTTCACCAAGTAACTACCTAAAGCTTTTGATTGCATCTTGTGCTTCTGAGGTTTTTCCTCTGGGATAATGTTTTTCTATGAATTCTCTCTTAAGGGCTTCCTAATCAATTTTAATTTCTTTTTCTAATTTTATGTACCATCTTTTAGCTCTCTCTTTCAATGACAAAGGGAATAATCTCACTCACAAGTCATTCTTGGGCAAATTGTCATACCTAAAAATAGAGGCTACCTCTATAAAATCATTGATGTGTTGGTATGGGTCCTCTATTCTGGAATCAGACTAATCATACTTGTCTTGATCTCGAAGTGTTTCACTCCTTTTTCCTCCAGAAAATCAGCATAAGAGTCATACGCATCAGGCGCGTAATATCCTTTCAGTGATGTCTCTAGTTCTCTTTGTTGGTAGGCTCTTTATTAGTTGGCTCTTTTTCGAAATTTTTATGAAATAAAATCTAATCTAAATTAACTACTTCTAAATTACAGAAATAAAGTATGAATTAATATGCGAAAATCTAGGTAACTAAAACTCACAAAAGTTCTAGACGCAACTTTAAAAGCTTCGTTTTTTATTCTTTTTGCTCTTCAGAGTACCTGTCAATCACAAAAAAAATTAACTTTAGCTATGGCTACAATAACGCAATGCAAATAAACTACTAAAGCTATTGAACAATGCTTAGTCCCCGGTAGCGGCGCCAAAAACTTGATGCGATATTAGGTGTGTAAAAATATGTGGTTAAAATTAACACCTTAACGACTCTAGGTTTTACCCTACGCAAGTGCACGTATCAATTGTAGAATAGCAAATGGCTTGAGTAAGGGATATCAATCCCATAGAGACTGAGATTGTTCACTTTAGCAATTCAAAAACACTGAATTATATTTTCTGAGAATGGTTTGTTTGGGTGGTCAAAGACCAAATTATCTATTTTAACTAAAATTATCTATAAAGCAAATTCAATTGGTTATGATTCAGATGAGAGAGAAAACTAGGGTTTTCATCATTCAACCACTAGCCGCATAATATAGTTCCTCACTGTATCAACGGTATGAGGGTGATCCATAATTGTGAATCAGATTGTACTGCAAATAACTAAATACGACCCCAAAAAGGAGTACCATCAACCGGATTGCGACAACCCATCTCATGACTGACCTAACTAGTATATGTCAATGATATTACTCTAATCTACTCCAACTACATGGAAATAAACTAAATCATGTCTATATTAAGTCACTAAGGCAATGCCTACGTCAACCTAGGGTTTCAAGTTTCATTACCACCATTGTGTAGAAAACCATGATTAAGTATCTGAGTTCCAGCCTACAGTAAATAATCATAATTATGCAAAATAATATATTCATTCCATCTAAGACGAGAATTTAGAACAAACCTATAATTTTATATTGTAAATCAATATGGTCTCTTAACTACTACAATCATCACAGTATGGTCAACAGTTTCCCCTCGTTACAATTAAAAAATAATGAAAGAACTACATTACTTGGCTAGGTTTTTGCTAGAAAATCCTAGATACCGAGTTAGTTGGCTATGGTAGAAGGTGACTGCATCGTTAATGTAGAAATGATCTCCATGATCTTCTTCTCCGGTTCTCTAGGTTTGAATATGGCTCTTAACGGCAGCAAGTTTGAATGAATGAACCTCTAAAACTCAACCAGCCTCTACGAACATCTCACTAAACCAACAACCCACCTCTCTTCTGATATACAATCGTGTATATATAGGTAATGGTATAGAGAGGCCTTGTTCAGTCTTTTCACTCTCAACTTCATGTAAACCCTACCTTCTGATATATATAAGTGTATATACATGTGTATAAAGCTCTGGAGTCGCAGACACGTCTTCCAATCGAACCAGGGGTGAAACATGCAAAATCCATCAAAAAACCTTAAATTCTTGCCACACATACGCTTCAGGCGTAGCTGGCCTACGCTTCAAGCGTAGGTCCAAGCATACCTCTAAGCATAGGTCCAAGTGTAGAAATGTGATTTCCAGCCACTTTTTGAAACTAAAAGCGTAGGCAAAAGCGTAAGTATTTTATGGAAAATCACTTTTTTTCATGAATGCACCAAAATGACCGTCTTAAACCTACGATACTTTTTGCTGAAGATGACGGCTTCTGGAAATACCGTTTTTGCCCTCTAGGAGCCATTTTTGTCTCGGACTGCCTCTTTGACTCTCCTCTTGGAGAGAAAGAACACACTCTTAAGTTAATTCACCGAAGTTAGCTTCATTTCTTCATTAAGCTCCTGAAACTTGATTTAACATGCAAACAACATAAAAATACCAAATAATGGAATGAAATGACGTAACAATAGTGAGTTAAGTAATCAAAATGACTAATATTTGACAGCTATCACTTGGACACATCCAGTCAGCATGTCCTCATCATTTGTCCACTCGATGGGGGTCTTCGAGTGTGTGTTTCCATTGTGGTCGGTCAGCTCACCTTTATGAGGATTGTCATTTAATGGTGCCGCCTCTGGCACAACCACTCCTTCCGCGCCGACTGTTTCCTTACCTACGGGAGTTACCCGAAGGAAAGTCGAGTGTTATCACTATTATCAGCCTGGACACACGAGGCCATAGTGTTTGGTCTGTTTCTTGACAGTGAGTGGTTGTACCAGACACAACCGAGGTTACTTTCAGTGCAAACTGTAAGGACACATCGCAAAGTATTGCCCTTCAATAGCTTCTTCTCAGCAGCCGCCCAGTCAAAAAACGAATCAGCTAGGTAGTGCCTCATTCGACCCACACGACTCTAGCCATGTTATCTAATTAATTGTTACATGCCACACCTTCATGCGAGGTAGTGTCTCTTACTCTTCCTTTGTGGTGGGATTCTGATTGGTACAAATAGTTCTTTTTCCCATGTTTCCTTGTATCGCATGTTACTTGTTGCCTTACTGAGGTTTATTCCACTTTGAGTGTGTGGTGCATCACGAGGTGTTACTACTTCATTGGCGATTTAGTGGGGTATAACCTAAGCCTTGGTTTCCTTTATGCTTGAACCATTAAAAGGCTTAGTGGTTAGATGCCCTTATGCAGGCATCGTGAGGTAGATTTTTATTATAAGAGTAACTGCTAATAGGTATTTACTCCTATGGTATTCAGTGTGTGTTGCCTGGGTATCCTTCTTGTTGTTCGAGGTTGTTTTCATTAGGGTTATGATGTAATCGTATCCTTCCATGGTTATCGATGGACTTAAAGACTAAAAGTAGTGATTCATTGATTGTGAATTGTCAGGTTGTGTAACACTAAAAGATGTGTTTTATGAGCCTTGGAGTGATAATCTGTGATGAGTGAGTTGTTAATCATTGTGGGTGACTTGGAGATACAAATTATGATCTTGTATTTTCTTTAGCTTGTAAGTAGTGGACTTCTGTATAAGTCTTGATTTATTTATTGAAAGTAAGAATGGTGTTCAAGGAAACGATTGCTAGTTATTTGGTGATGGTTAAAATTTTGAGGGTTGGTGTACGTTTAGGCTCAGTTATTAGTGACAATTTTGATTGGATATTTTGATGAAGACTTTTGTAGTGTTGTAGTAAATCATTGCCATTTAAGCTTTTGATTTCAAGTGAAATTTGGTGATTTATTTAAGGCATGATTGTTAACTAGGATATGAATGTGTTAATTGTCAAAACATGATTTGAGGGCGTAATGGTCATTTGAATGTGATGGTATGTTTTGAACTTCTGCACATCACGATGGCTGATTTTCAAAATGTCGTAGTTTCCTCATCGCACCTTCAAATTTGGTTCCGTTTGTTCCTACAGCTTATTTTAGGTTCAAAACGGTCTTTATACATTGAAATTACTATTTTACCCCTGAAATGACCATTTTACCCTTGAGTGAACAAGGGTGTTGAAATGGTTTGTTTAAAGTATTGTTTGATTCGTTCCACTTCTATTTCGATCCCGAGGGATCATGTTGGCATCTTTTAGGTGTGAAATGTTTATTGTACCCTTGTACGGGTATTTGACGACTCAGTGATCAAATGTTTGTTTCTTTTCACTTCAACATTCACTCCCTTAGCTCTTAGGCTCGGGTTTAGGAGTCTAAGGAAATTTGGGGCGTGACACATAAGCTATCGGATATGGGGTATATAATACTTGTATCAAGTAATTTTATAACTTCATTAGTTACCATCTTTTTCATATCAGGGTTTAACCTACGTTGCATCTCTCGTGTTGGTTTTGCATTTTCTTCTAAGTTTATACGATGCATGCAAATTGAAGGATCAATTCCCTTCAAATCAGCCACAATCCATCCAATTGTTTCTTTATGGTCAGATAATACTTGAACTAATTGCTCTTCTTGTTTTGTAGTGAAATATGAAGAAATTATTACGGGAAAAGTATTGTCCGTACCTAAGAAAACATATTTGAGTTGTTTAGGTAATTCTTTAAGTTCTAATTTTGGTGGAGTTATAAGTGAAGGAATAAGTGGAGTACTTGAAATAATAGGTAATGGCTCATGACGTTGTTTCCAAGATTCACCATATAGTGCAGTTTCTATAATTGCAACGTCCTCATTTTGTAATTGAATTTGTTCGTCTCTATCAGTATCCTTTGCCCAGTCATTATCGTTTCCAAGTCCTCTTTCATTAATGTTTCTTGCGCCACTTCTTCCACTAATTCATCTATTTCATCAATGTTGAAACAATCAGTTTTTTTTGGAAGTTGGCTATTTGTATTAAACATATTTAATCTTAATTTCATATTCCCAAATGATATATCCATTACTCATTTTCTACAATTAATGTACACATTAGTTGTTGCTAAGAAAGGACGTCCTAAGATTACAGGTATATGTTTCTTTTGACTATGAACAGGTTTTGTATCTAAGATTATGAAATCGATAGGGAAATAGAATTTGTCTTCTTGAACTATCACATCTTCAACTATCCCTCTGGGTTGTTTGATTGAACTATATGCTAATTGAAGTAAAACTATAGTAGGGTTTCATTCTCCTAATCCCAATTATTGGTAAACTGAATATGGTAATAAATTAACACTACCACCTAAATCAAGGAGAACCCGTTTTACTTCTTGATCACCAATTATGCAAGATATTGTAGAGATTTATTGAATAAGTGTTGGGAAGATGTTGAGTGGCAATATTGTAGTTGTGTAGAAGACTTGGGCAAACTAGTAAATTGGGTTCAAAATGGCAAGGGTTGTGATTAAGTGATAATGGGGTGGGTAACTTGGACATTTCACCACTACCTTTAATGTTGTCATAATTGTAACCCTTGGATCAAATCTATCTTGCCATATTCATTTCTAGCCCTTGGATGAGATTCTCTACACACCAACTCTATTTCTAACTCTATCATTGTCTTCTTCTTCTCTCATTTCTCACCAAGAACACACACTCTTTACACACTCAATTCTCTACACCCAAATTTTCGGCCACCTTGTTCTCCTTGAATTTTTGGCTTCAAATCTTGCTCTCTCCTACTCTTCATGCTTGGAGGATGGTGAGCACTTGTGGTGGTCTCTTGGTGTGGTGTTCTTAAGCTCATAGTGGTAAGATTTCTCTCTTCTTCTAGGGTTTTGTTATAAGAAATCCTAACTTCCAAATTGTAGAATTTCATGTGCTAGTGTTGAATTTTTGCCCTTCCATTGTTCATTCTTGTAGAAGGTTATGAATTGTCTCCAACCATCAACTGAGTTTGCTTGTGGTGATTCTAATTTCATTTTGGGAAGAACTCATTGGTGAGTTCACAAATTCCTACTCCCTTGAATTATTTTCCATGAAACCTAGTTTAACCATTTTTGGTTTTTTAGCCTTACGTTGAATTCTTGATTATAAATCGGTTGTTGCTACTAAAAACCACTAGTTAAAGATCCATATTTGTTTTAATGTTGCTTGAAGGCTTGGGAGACCTTTGACTCAAATTCTCAAAATCACCTCCTTGAAGCTCTATTGGTAATTCTTGGCTCGGTTTGTTGTTGGCGTCAATTGGACGGATTGCTTTCACCCTCTTGCTCACTATTTGTTTAGATTGAGGTAGGGGGAAAATGAGTTATTTTAGTTTTTGTACGAGGGTGTGTGCGTCTATGTGTATATATGCCATATATATATATATATACAAGTTGAGTCTTGACAACTTAGACGATGAACTAGGCCCCTTGAAAATCATGATTATGTGATATTAATTCTTGTTGTGGATTATTGCTTAAAATTGTGAAATTTTGAGCATGATGTTAAATTGATTACAATATGTTGCATAAAGAACAAACATGTATTGTAATGGTATAAAGTGGAAATTTGAACCTTGATACAGTTTGAGGGTACCATGTAGTGTGAAAATATGGGTAGTGGTTCCTACTGTTTTGCATAAATTTCTTAGGAGTTGTTTTGTGTTTGGATCGTCATAACAACTGGCCAGGGGGTGCTTATTGCTCCCACGGGACTAATCTTTCGAGAAACGTAGACGATAGGAAGAGGACATATCGTCCAAATCCTATGTGCTCTACTAGGTCGTGGTGAACGTCTTCCTTGATAAAAATGAGTGTCAAAAACACTTGGGAAGGACGGTACGATAAGTCTACCATTCCTTAGTGAGCTTGTATCCTCACGGGAATGGTGGAGAATGATCCGTCACCCTTGGGAAGGGTGTTTTTTGTGTTCGTGTCATGGGGTGTCGGTCACCTTGCATTTAAATTGTTATACTTGTATGATTGTGGTATTAATAATGAAAACATGCTATAATTGTGATAAATTATGTTGTGAGAATGTTGGGGAACTGGTTATTGGGTTTGATGGGGTTCCGGATTGGCGTGAGAGCCATGTGGAACAAGAGACCGACCTAGGACTAGTTGCATGTACCTTGGGTGGGTTGTACCACTCGGACTACTGAGATTGAGGCAATGACGCTTCCTCTACTGGGCTAGTGAGCTCACCCCACGATATATACATTTTTTTAGGTGATGATTCCCACTTGGGAGGCCCGTAGTCTCCCGGTAGACATTCGGTGTTGGTTCAGTCATTTTTACGCATATGGAGGCGGATTACTTTTGTAGTGCATTGATAGATATTGTATACATGTGCTTATTTTGTTTAGTGCTTCAATTAAGTTAAACCTATTCTTTTGTCTGCTAGTATGTTAGTCGGGTAGCTTAAATTGATGTACATCCCTTGGAGAGCTATGCGCAGGGACCTTATTCTTTTGGAGCACTCCGGTGCTAGAAATGTAAAAACTATGACTTGTTCCGCCTTAGGGAACTTTTAATGTTAATATATGAATCCTTTTGTTTAGTGTTGTATAGTGGACTTTTACCATTGATGTGGTTTAGCCGAAAATGGTATTTTCTTCTAGTTTTTAAGCAAACCCTTTTGTTTGAAAGAAAAACCCATTTTCGCCTACCCCCGTGACCCCAATAAAATTTCTTGTTTTAGAAATGATTTTAAACTCATTTTAAGAAGATTTTGATCTTTCCAAACCGGTGGTCGTTAAAATGGAGACTGGGGGCATGACGGTTATTTTTACGGATTTTAAGAAGCGTCTTGATAAAAATAACCATTTTCCTTCTCATTCCTAAGTTAGGGGATTTTTCCCCATTTCTAAAGTCCCAAGGACCAGTTGAGATCTTCCTTGATAGTTTCTAAGGGTTTGGGGCTGTATGGGAGTCAATTTTGAGGTTTTCTAGTCGAGGCAGTCGACTGACCCCTTTCGGGCAGTCGACTGGGTGAAAGGGAGGAAATGTTTTTAAAAACTTTGAGGTTTCTGGTTCATCCAGTTGACTGGGTCACTCAGCCAGTTGACTGGGTCACTAGCCAGTCGACTGGGTGGTTCAGCCCTGTTCTGACCCTGTTCTACTATTTCACTCATATCTCGAGCTACGGGTGTAGGATGGAGGTGTTCTTTAGCTATTTAGAAAGCTGACGTAAAGTTCTTGATGTTAGGATTTTGAATTACTTCATTTGAGTCAATTGTTTAGGGCGCAATGGTCGTATTCCTTCTCCATTGGTTCTTCAGGTATTTTTTTTAATAGGTTCATCTATTGTTGGATGTGATATTTCTTTATAAATGTTTTCCAAGACCTCTTCTTATGCTCGTCTTTCTTCAAACTTTTCCTCAACTCTGCTGTCCACTATCCTACCACTTCTTAAGGTTGTGATTGATTGAACAATTTCATGTGTTGCTTCTTGCAAAGTTCCTAATTCAATCATGTGTTGTCCTTTAGGATTCATCATGGTTGACTTGGTAATTTACCCTCTTCTCTTTTATTAAGCGTGTTAGCTATTTTTCCCATCTGTACTTCTAATTTTGAAATAGCTTGTGAATGTGTATGTAGCAGTTGGGTATTAGCTTCTAAAATACCAAGGGCTGCTAAGACTTTATCCTCAAAACCAGATGATCTTTGTGGTGGATTAGGGTTTTGATTTTGATTCCTAAATTGAGGTTGGTTTGGTTAAAAAGATCAAAATCATTGTGTATTATTTTGGAAGTTTTGATTGCTATTGAATGGTCTTGGATTTTGATTCAAATTCTGAGTATTATTGAATGGTTTTAGATTTTGATTGAAATTCTAAGTTTGGACAGGATTTTCTACGTTTTGAGAACGATAAGATAAATATGGATGCTTCCGCCAACCTTGATTGAAAGAATTTGAATATGGATTATTATTGGTATTTGTAAAGGTTGCATTAACATCACATGATATTATATCTTATTGGTATGTCATTGGACATCCGCTAGCTAAATGGGAAGGATCAGAATAGATCGAACAGATTTCTCTAGGAGAATTTTGAGTGAAATTTAGAAATTTAGAAACTTTTATTGCCAAAATGGAATATCTCCGAAGAGGGTAAGCCACCTACA
Source organism: Cornus suecica (assembly GCA_963922005.1). Lineage (NCBI taxonomy): Eukaryota > Viridiplantae > Streptophyta > Magnoliopsida > Cornales > Cornaceae > Cornus > Cornus suecica. Next base: position 15,244,152 of record OY998248.1, on the reverse strand, counting down.
CAATCTTAAGTCAGAGGCAGGAAGGGAATTTAATAAACACTGAGCAAGATATTGCAACATTTAGGATTTATAAAAAATGATACCTATGTGATAAAGATCTACGAGGTACCAAAGAAGAAAGAACGCTTCACGAGGAAAACTAAAATAAAACACTGGATTAATTTCAAAGTGGGTGAGAAAAGGATAAACAGGGTGGAATGGTAAATTCCTAAGAGGGCCGTATTCAAGTCCATAGCGATTGACATAGAGAAACTAGAATGAATTGACCATGAAACAACTGCGAGAAATAAGGATTTTATTTGGTATCAGAGCCAATGATAGCGTAAGCTCTTTTCTGGGTGATTCGGTTATGATTACTGCAATTCTAATTTCCCATTTTTTCTACTCTTGAAGTGTTCTAGCGAGTGGTCCCTGGAGTATACGATTTGAGTGTCTTCGGACTGTGCAGCGTATCCCAAACCGTTCGCCGTAATCTTCCGATCTTCTATGTGAAGCTCTTTTCTTTGTGAAAACTTGGTGATTATTTATTCAATTAACATAGATTGCTCTAATTTATTGAGGATAATAGTCCCTTGAGCGTTTAGGCTGGTGAATGCCTGTTTAGCTCGGGTTACCTTCCTTTGTATCTTGGACTGATATATGTTAATTGTCACCTAATCAAACCTAAAGAGAGTTACGGTGCATAACTGGTCCATAGATCACGCTCTGCCTAGACCACTTCTTGTATAACATATCTGGTTTGAATTAAATAACTGTTTTTAGGAATTATAATTGTAAGTATGAGTAATTGATGAACCCAGATTTCCTCCATTATGTCTATGTTCAGATCTTCTAGTTCTAGATCCCTCATTTCACCTTCTTCTTCTTCTCGCATTGAATATTTATATGAGTATGACTACCTTGATGAATCAAGAAAATTCCCTTTCACCAACCTTCCTATGGTTAATCCTTACACAGCTTTTGCTAAACCAACCAATACAGTCAAGAAGACCGTTACCCATTTGTTCCAAACCCGGCGCCCTTCTTCAGTAAAAGAATATCTACAAGCTTCTCGATTCGACCAATGTTTCATTCCTGCTACTGAACAAGAACAATTATTTCCCCTCGAGTTACCTTCTGACCTTCCAAGCCAATGGCAACAACAAGGCTTCACACATCTCCATTTCGGAGTTGTTCGCCTTGCTCTCTCTTTTCATAGTCGAAAAGGTCTCCCTGTTACCTCTCGTATTGCTCTGGTTGATACCAGATTCAAGCACTATCAGCATGCCTACATAGCAACTATCCAAACTACCTTAAATGCTGGCACGATAGTGTTCACTTTTTTCCCAAACTTCAACATGCCCTTAGCAGATGCACATCTGCTTAGTGCCATGAAAGTCAAATCCAGATTGGTGGCGCCTCCACTGTCTCTACCACCTATGATGCTACCCTCCACTATCAGATGGCATACCAACTGCAAAATCATGCCATGGATATGTACTTACGATCCTCTGCCTCCAATGATGTGCTCCTGCTCGACATAAACACCACCCATCAAGTAACTTGTTCCCATATTCCCAAGCAACTCTCCAGACCCGAGCATCTTAAGCTGCTCCCAGAATCATGGGTTACAGCTTATGAGAAAACGCATTAACACCCGAAAATAGTTCAGTCCATCAATCCTACTTTCACCACCAAACCTGATGGCTCGGTTGAGATCTCTTTTCCCAAGACAAATACTCCTTCTCCAAATTCCCTTCCTATATTTTCATCACGTCTCCCCGAGATTAACATGATATCTCCTTTAGCTTTTCAAAACCAAATTCCAATCAGCTATTTCCAATCCTCTAGAGACACAGTCTATTTTTTCCAAGACCCTGTCACTGGCCACAAGTTTTTTGATGCTTGTGATTGTGATGATTGTCTGTATGACTTTGAGGATGAGCCCAAAAGAAAGAAAAAGTCATCTCAGCAACGTTTAAAGGAAAGATATGAAAATGGTGATCCCACTGTAGAGATTCTTGGTGAACCCTTTGGAAAATTTGATTTTTATGTTACCTATGGTAAATCCAGAACACCACCACCTAAGCCCTCTCCTTTAATTTGTAAACCACCCTATAAACCATGTACTCCAAAACCATTACCACCACCGACTCAACCTGCATCTGTTCCCTATTACATGTTTTCCCCTTTATCATCATGGACAGAAGCAGACTTTCCTCAAGAAAAAACAACTCATCGCCACAAGATCCCAGACCCTCATGTCATCCACTCAGACGGATCTATCAAATCTGTCACTACCGCCGAAGTGGCTATCAATTGGCAATCTGCCAATGCCCTGGCCCATAACAAAATCTTGCAAAGGATTTCACACTCCAAACAGTCTTTGGAAAACACTTTCCACCGAAAGCTCACCTCTTTGGAACTCCTTATCGATGATCCCCAGCAGAAGATGCAAGGTCTTCATGGTGAACTTCTCCAGATGGCTTACTCCAACCAAACCTTCACTTCAACCTTTCTCCGCAAAGATGCTGAAAGGAAACACTTAAAAATACAACTGCAGTCCTTGCAAGCTCAACAAACCCAAAGACAGCTCAGTCATCCTGATTTCTTTGGCTCCTCACCCCTTTTCCCTACTTATACATCCCAACCTATGTCCCAATCTTTATATGTTGCACCACCTAGACAACTTAGCCTATTTTCCTCTCCTTCCTTACCTCCCTCCTTACCACACTTACATATCAGAAAACCTTCGGTTCCACCACCACCTCCAAGCACCTCCACACCACATGTCTCAGAACCTATTCTTGCCCCATCTTTGCAACCTTTAATACCTACACCTTCTACATCTTCTGATCCCAAAGGCAAATCTCCAGTTCAATTCATGCTCCAGCCTGATGATTCTCAACTCCATAACCCCATCTCAGAAATTTTACTAAAATTAGCTAACCTCCCCCAAGGCCAATCTGATTCTGACTCTGTGGCTGAAACTGTCGAAGCACACTCTGCCTCCTTTATCCATATGGTTGATCCCAACCCTCAGTATCCCCCTGATGCTGATCCTATTGTTGAAGAAGTTGAGGATCCTCCTCCTCCTCCAATACATCCTCAGCAAAATTTTCCATCTCAGACTCAATCGCATAATGGGTTTTCTATTGATGAAATCCCCCATTCCAAATGGCTGGACAAGTTCTATGAGATCCATGCTTGGTGCACTGCAGAGATGTTTGCTCCCAATGCTGAACTTCACTCAGTCCTGACTCGTTGTTTGGCAAAATTCCTTGGTCGCCTCCGCCAATGGTACCTCGCTCTAGGAGAGTACCGACACATCCAGCTTGTTTAGCTACCAACTATCTTTGCTTTCATTAATGTCTTACACAATGAATTTCTTGGTTCCTCTGATGGCCTACTCAGTACTGTTCGTGAAGAATTCCTGAGTATGAGGTGCTGTTCATTTAAGCGCAAAGATTTGGAGACCCATTTTCTTCGAATCTCCCAACGATTCTATGTTCTTGGTGGTATTGATGATGTTAATCTTAAACATTGTTTTCTCAACTCACTTCCAGAACCTCTTGGAAATGAAACATTCAGACTTCTTCAAACCAAAAACATGGCCTTGAACAACACATCCCTTGGTTCCATTTACCAACATGTTCTCCAATCCCTTGAGAAGCTCTGCAACCACCAGAAGTTCTTTAAAAAACTTCATGAACAAGGAAGCTTCTGGGAAAAGCTTGTGATCGATCTGATCTCCTCATCAAGTTCAAATCTAACAAGTCTTGTTCCTGCAGTCCTTCTACAAAGAAAACTAAGCATTTCAAGAAGTGGAAACCCAAGAGATCCTCTTCTTTCCCCAAGTTTTCTAGACGGAAGAAATGGCGATTCTTTCGCAAAAAACCTGTTCGTGGCAAGCGCAAATCTGACAGATGTTACATCTGTAGACAACCAGGTCACTATGCCAAACAATGTCCAAACAAAGCTGCTAGAGAAAAATTGGTCCACTTTATTTCCAAGATCCTCCCGCATGATGAAGAAGATACAGATATTGAATCCTTCTTTTCTATAGATGATGAAGCCAGTGCTGACAGTATCATGGCTTTCTCTGCTGCCTCATCAGAATCTGAGGACACTTCTTCAGAAGATTCTGAGTCTGGAGCTGATTATCCTCATAACCTTTTCTCTGTGGAATTTTCTTTAGCCCCATCCTTGTTAGTCCAACCCCTTGCCCAAATCCATATTCTTCGGGACAAATATGCCAAATCTATCCCTGTTATCGCCTTCTTTGATACTGGAGCAGCCTCAACTATTATTAATCCATCCATCCTTCCTAGGTCTTACTAGCATAAATGTTACTACCCTTTCACTACCGCCAATGGTGAAACTTTTGCCATTACCCTCAAGAGGAAGCCCATCATCCTCCAGTTGTTTCCTGGATATACTGTCAAACATCAAGTCCTTGGTTCTGAACTTCTAAATAAATATATTCTTACCGGGTTTGACATTCTCCAAAAACTCACCAGAATCTCTTGGATGCCAAAAGGATTGAAGTTTCGTAATTACTTCCTTCCTTGGACTACTAGACCTAACTTGTTCTCCCTTGACACTGTATCCTCCTTCAGAGAGTCTATTATCCAAACTTCCTTTGTTGATTCCCATTCCTATTTCCTTACCAAATGTAACCATCCTCTGTGGAAAAACCCAGAGTTCTTCATCACCCTTCCCTTAAATAAAAATGAAGACCTCAACCCTACCAAAGCCACCCACCATGGTATGAACCCAGAACATTACCAGTTAGTTGTCCAAGAACTTCACCAACTCCAAACTGAAGGCCTTGTCGAACCAACCCAGTCTCAGTGGGCTTGTGAAGCATTCTATGTAAATAAGCATGGAGAGCAAGTTCGTGGTAAGCTCCATCTTGTCATCAACTACCAACCCTTAAACCACTTCTTCCAAGATATCAAATTCCCTCTTCCCAAAATAGTTGTCCTCTTCTCAAATTTACCCAGAGCCCAGATCTTTTATAAGTTTGATCTTAAAGCTGGTTTTTGGCAACTTGGTATCCACCCTGATGACCATCCCAAAACTGGTTTTTGTATCCCAGATCACCATTTCCATTGGACGGTGATGCCCTTTGGCTTAAAAACTGCACCCTCTCTATTTCAGCAAGCCATGGTTCGTATCTTTGCTCCTATCCTACCTTCGGCCTTAGTTTATATTGATGACATCTTGATTTTCTCTCCTGACCTTGAAACATATGCCACCCTTCTCCAAACCTTCCATAGTATTGTTCAAAAATTTGGAATCATGCTTTCTGAAAAGAAATTGATTTTAGCGGTAGAGGTCGAGGCATATCCGACCATCAAAAGCAGCCATGTCATCAAATTCATCTAGAGCCACATCATTTGCAAGTTCGATATGCCTTGAACGATAATGATGGACAATGACACCAATCTGGATAACAAAAATGTTTGAGTATTTCTGAGGGAGCATGGGATAAGTCAAAACACTTCTTCCGTCGGCTATCCACAAGGCAATGGGCAGGCAGAAAGGATGAACATAATGATAATTGAAATTGTAAGAAAGAAACTCGAGGAGGCTAAGGGAGCCTAGCGGGAAAAATTACCAGAGGTGTTGTGGTCCTACCGAACCACCCCAAGACAACCAACAGGGGAGACTCCATTTGCTATGGCCTATGGGGCCGAATCGGTTATACCAACCGAGGTAAGAGTACCAACGCTAAAAAGCCAAGTATGGGAAGAAGGACCAAACAATCAACATTTAGCCCATGATCTGGATTTATTAGAGGAAATGAGAGAAACAACTGACATAAGATTGGCCGCTTATCAGCAATAGGTCAGAAGTCATTTTAATCAAAAGGTCAGAAGAAGGGAATTCCAAATTGGTGACATGGTGCTCAGAAGAAAGATCGAGAGTGTCGGCAAACTACGAGAAATATGGAAAAGGCCGTACACAGTCACTAAGGTCAGCTGGCGAGGGGCCTATCGAGTACAGAAGAATGAAATAGGTCGTATCGAGCCCAACTCTCAGAATGCTTATCGCCTGAAGAGGTATTATCCTTATGTGAAATTTTCCTAAGTGTTGATTCAACATGGTGCACAAACCTTGAATCAACCAAAGGACATCATTAAAGACATAGGGGGAATATGCCCTAAGTCTCATATCATGTGAAATTTTCCTAAGTGTAAATTCAACATGGTTCACATACCTGGAATTAACTAGAAGATATTAACAAAGACTTAGAGGCGAGATGCCCAAAGTCTCATTCCATGTAAAAAAATTCGTAAATGATAATCCAAAGAGTTTCATATATTCTGGATTGGCCAGAAGATAATGCGAATGATGGTTTAATATAAAGTTTGATGCCCTATATTAAGGAAAATTTAAAATAGAAAATAATCAAATACTTGTATACTCAACAGTAGATCATAACGAACAAGCTTCATTAAAATTATTGAGAAATTGATAAGGTACAAAGTTGGCTCGTAAGGGGCAGTACATAAAAAAAGAAAAAGAAATAAAGAAGCTACAAAAACCAAAGTCCTATGACCCTGACCCCTGAACTCAGGGCCCAAGTCATTTACAATCTTCATTCCAGAAGGGGGTTAAGAGGCCAAGGGAATAGGGTCTTCACTCTTCATAAAAGCAGCAAAGCGAGCTTCGTTCTGAGAAGGTGTCGGATCCTTGTACGAAAGGATACCCCCAGATGAAGGTCCATATCAGCAGGGGTCTTGATGGTTAGCTCAGATTCTGGAATGTGCTCCGGCTCATCCCGTGTTTGCCATCCATGTTCGATTCGTACATCCTCGATGGCCACAAAGCGTTTATGCATGTTCAAACCCCCCAAACGACACATCTCGACTTTGGATTGCTCCAAATCCAAAAGATTGCCCACCTCTGCTTTTTTGGCAACTACCTTCTAGTATGCCGCCTTTAGCTCCTCAAGTTTGGCAGTCAAGGCGCTTCTCTCAACCTCCCCAGACTCCAGTAGAGCCTTCTGATCTGACAAACTATTGTGAAGGCCATCAGCTTCCTTCGCCAAGGAGATCCAATGCTCATTTGTCTACTGTTGGGTCGCCTGCATCTTAGACATCTCCCGGACATCAGCCTCTAGGAGATGATTGTAAAATTGGATGGTGTAGAGGAGCTGTCAAAAGAGCATGGTCAGTTCCAGAAAAAAATAAAAACAAAAATAAAGACAAGTAGAAGGGCCGAAAGTCAAAAGCAAACCTCTATAGTCATCTTGGAGCCCTTCTGAAGCAATTATGTCCTTATAATTTTGGATTAAGTCGCCCTATTAGCTGGGGTCCAAACATCCCTCACTATCACCCAAAGGGCATCAGGCTAGTAGATGGTCCGATGCTCACCACAAACAGGAGACCCATCCTGAAGCATGAACTTGGGCTGCCAAGGAAAAATGGTTGCAGAGGTGTCCTAACCCAACGGAGCATCATTATTTGAGGTACTAGCAACATTGTTAACCCTGGCCCTTTTGTTAGCCCCTCCACCCCCCGGTAACAATACGGGGTTGGGTGACTGGAGGATTACCTCCTGCGGGAGGTGCACGAGGAAGAGAGGGATTGAGTTTTGAAGCTTGAGGATCAATTGGTGGTGCCGGTGGCACCACTGATATGGGAGTAGCGGCCATAGGGGTAGGCCCCCTAAGGGGAGGTGTACGCCTAAGTGTTAGCGATCTGAGGGGGATCTCTATCATGTCAACAGAAATGCCCATGTTAGAAATCATCTCCAGATTATTTGAAGTTAAAATCACAGAGGATGATTTGATGTTGCTCCAGATCTTAGCCTTTAAAAGTTCAAACCGCTCCCTTATGGGGCCAGGGGCCAGCTCTCTCTCCTGGTAACCAAAAATCCTTAAGACGTACTCCCCCCAGTGCAGATCACAGAACTCACAAAAGCATGTCGTCTTATGTAGGTAACAAAAGATAGGAAGACAAATGAGGTTGAAGGCTCTATGCTCGAGGAATCGGGTAGGTCAAAGAGAAGGGGTAGAACCAGTTACCACTTACTACCACCATCCTCTCTTTCCAACCCTTGTCGGATTTTTCCTTATCAGAACATATACCCCTACCCTGAAATGGGAAAAGGTTGTACCAACCCTTAGACTCCCTAGCGTTCTAGAAATAATAACAGAGGAGAAGATTGGCTAATCCAAGGTCAAGCCTAAGCTTGCTATTGTACAAGAGTAGCATTGCCAGAACTGGGAAAAATTAGGATTGAGTTAGGTGGACTCAACCCTAACATGAACAAGACATAATGGAACAACTGGTGGAAGGGAAATTTCATAATTTTAAGATGAACTGCAGATAGTAAGATACTACCAGTTTCGACCCCCTCACTTTGAAGGAAATTCAAATGCTTAGGGTATGGGGCTAGGTGTATGTCTTCGAGCATATCATTTTCTAACCTAAGGAGCTTAACATCTACTTGAGCCCTTTATTTCTCTAGAAGAATAGCGAGTGTAAAAGGGACAAAAACCGATGAGATCTCCAGGCCCTCGTCACCAGACAAGTCACCCTCAACTGGCTGTTCAGGGTTAGCAGAAGAGCTTGGCATATCAAGGTTAGTGGAGGAATTTAGGGGTGCAGGTGTCTCTAAATGAATAGAAGATGGACTACTAATGTCCTCAATGGTATCGGTGTGGGATGACAAGACTACCTAGCACACATATCTAGTGTCGTCGCTATCATACATGTTCAAAGAAAGGTAGAAGAGTCAGATGGGGGTAGAGGAGAAATAAAAATAAAACCTTTGAGGGATTCCACACTTACACGAAGAAGAGGAAGAAGCGAGGGGATATCCGGTGGGTACTAAAAGCTACTCCGATGAGGTTCTCCGGCGAAATATTTGCAGAGACCGGTTAAGAGAAATCTAAAGCAAAAACTTAGAAGCAAAGTGCAAGTGAAGAAAATGAATTGGCAAATACTGGTTTTATAGAGTCATTATGGAAAGTCATAATTCACGCACGAAGATCGAAGGTCATTCGTCGTATCTACAACCATCGTGGGGCAAACAATGAGGAAGTTAGAGCCTTTCATTTTAAATTCAAATGACGGCTTACCTACCCGCATTCAATTCTTAGTGCCACCTCACGAACCATCGTTTAAAGCTTAACGTGCACGTGTACAAACAAAAAGAAGGCATGAAAATTGTTTTTTCGATCATGGGCTTGAAAGATAATCCACAAGCCCATAACCTCAGGGGCTTGTGTAATAGTAGAAATTGTATGGCCCAATAAATTGGGTCATAAGGAGTACCGATGGGCCTGGCCCATGGATGATTCTAGAATAAGAGTGGGCTACAAGAAACAATCCCTATGATTGAGGGATTGGGATAAGAATAGAAAAGGATAATGGTTAATCCCTTTAAAAAATGAATGGTGATTGGCATTTCAGATGGGCCGAGGCCCATCAATATGTATATATATATGAGGTCAAACAATAATAAAATCCATTCATTGATTGTGTAATTTTCTACATTTACACCTAGAAACTGGTTAAATACCACCTTAATTTGTCATCTATATATCATAGATTCATAGTTGATGCAGAAGCTGACGTGGTAGAAAAAAGAGAGGTGGTCCTATATGTGGCTATGTTTGTTAGGTCTTGGGTTTGGACAACATATTTTCCTATATAAGAAGCCTTTTTTCTCCTAATCTAAAACAGTTCACTACCTCTCTCTTTCTCTCTCTCTCTCTCTGAGGCTATATATTGATACATATATATATATGGATATGAAGATATATGTAAAGAAAATGTTGTCAAGAAGGAGACTTGGAAGGTTTCTCAAAGAGAAGAGAGGAAGGCTCTACATTATGAGGATATGTGTTGTCATGCTCCTTTGTTGGCATGACTAAATTAAGGCATCTCTCTCTCTCTATCTATTAGTCGTAACTACTAGCAAAGAGAAATGTTAGGTATAGTCAGGTATTCTATCTTTTGATGTATGATTATGTATATATGTCCCCAGATCCTATTTTTCAATTTGCAATAATAGTTTAGAGCTTTATTAACCTCGATTTCTATATTGTCATAGTTTCAATTTATTTATTTTATGAATGTAAGATACAAGAATTGCATGTTTTAAGGTTTTTCCAAAAAAAAAAAATTCTTTCCGCTCGCCCCACCCCCCCCCCCCCCCCCCCATTTTTTCTTCATCCACACTGTGGAAGCAACCAGATCAATACTAATATATATATATACACTGTGTTACCAATGTCCATCTTATCAAGGGTTGCTTATAAACATTCTTCATATACGCATTAAAAAGAGAGTTCTGGACATATTTAAATCTGTAAAATAGTGAAGTGAAAGGTAAACTAGTACCTGGGCCAGATGGCTATAATTCATTTTCCTTTTACAAAGCTTGGTTAATTATTGGTGATGATGTGATCAAAGTCATCAAAGAGTTTTTCACCAATGGCAATATCTTAAAGGAAGCTAATAGTACATACATCTCTCTTGTTCCTAAAACCCCAAACCCATCTGCCCTAGATGAGTTCAGACTCATCTCTTGTTGCAACACCATTTACAAATTTACCTCAAAACTGCTTATCAACAAAATGAAGTATGTTTTTCCCCTTCTTATTGACTTAAGCCAATCTGCTTTTGTACAAGGCAGATCTATAAGTGACAATGTGTTACTTGCTCAAGAATTAATGCATGGATACCACCTTTCCTCTTCAACTTCATCACCAAGATGTGCAATTAAAATTGATCTACAAAGGGCATTTGATTCAATTAATTGGGAGTTCCTTCTTAATGCTCTTTCTCTACTAAATTTCCCTGACCAGTTCACTAGCTGGATTAAAGCATGCATCACATCACCATCTTACACCATTTCTGTTAATGGTGAATTCACAGGGTTCTTCAAGGGAGTTAAGGGGCTAAGACAAGGTGACCCTCTTTCACCCTTCCTTTTCACTATTGTTATGGAGGTCCTATCATCCATCATCATCTCCCCATTTCAAATTCATTGGAGATGTAAGAAGAGGGGCAATCACACACCTAACCTTTGCTGATGATCTTCTCTTGTTTTCCTATGGAAACTTTAATTCAGTTAGAGTTTTTCATGATGCACTAAATATTTTTTTCATCCATTTTTGAGCTTAACATCAATCAGCTAAAAAGCACTATTTTTTTCTATGGGGTGAACTCACCAACACAATTGCTGATTTCAAACCTTTTGGGTATTAGAGTATGAAATTTACCTATAAAATATCTTGGTGTGGCACTCATCACTACAAGATTGAAGGCAGCAGATTGTAAAACACTTATTGATAAGATAACAAGCATAATGGGGCATTGGACCAACAGAGTTCTCTCATATGCTAGAAGATTACAACTCATCCAATCAATTCTAATCAGTATCCAAATGTTGCGGGCCAACATGTTCATTTTACCTAAAAGTGTTAGTAATGAGATTAACAGTTTCTGCAGGAACTTTCCATAGTCTGGTAATGGGCTCAACAACAAAAAGGCACAGGTTACTTGGATTAATGTTTGTAAGCCAAAATCAGAGGGGGGGATTGGCATCCCCAACATTAAACTTCTAAACAAATCCTCAATGTTAAGACACTTGTGGAAGACCACCATCGACAGTAAAGAAGGCTCTTGGGCACAATGGATTTTAGAATACCAAATCAAAATTAGGTGCCTTAGGAGCTAAAAGTTAGTCTCCTTCAATTTCATCCTATTCTCATGAAGCTTATCCAACCAAATATTGGTAATGGAGACAAAATTCTATTTTGGCACCTTAATTGTTTGGAGGATGACCCTCTTTGTAGCAGATTTAACAAAGATCAGATTGAGGCAAGTGACATCCTCTCTAATTCTATATTGAATGATTAGGAGCAAGGAGATACATGGAACTTCCCACCAAGTATACTAAGCTTACTCCCAAACTTGAACCACCTTGCACAACCTACTCATGGAATTGACTCATTCAATTGGAAGCCCTCTCCAAATAAAAAATTATCCTTAAGAGATACCATTGCAGCAATCTCAAGCCCATCAATTCCAACCCCGTGGTTTAGCTTGACTTGGAATTCATTTCCTATACCAAGAAACAAGATCATCCTTTGGTTAGCCGTTCTCAATAAGTTACCCACACTTGACCGAAACGCTATGGCTTACAAGCAAATTCCTAATCATTGCTCATTATGTTTAGTATCGATGGAATCTGTCAACCACGTGATCTTCTCATGCCCTTTCACCTCTCTAATTTGGTCACATATATAGAACATGTGTGGTTTTTATACTTCTTCTTCATGGAATGACTTCATCATTTGGGCATCTCACTATTAGCACTCAAAATACATGTCTAATGCAATCAACAAATTGGTACTATCGGCTATAGTGTACCAAATTTGGGCAGAAAGAAACTCCAGAGTCTTCAAAGGAATCCAAAATTCACAAAGTTTAGTACTTTAAAGAATCACATCTTCTGTAAGAGAAAGACTCATTCCTCTTTCTACCAAAGATGGTGTGGCAGCTCAACGTGCCCGTTCTATTTGGAATTTACCTTATTCTTTATTCGACCACCAGATGAGTAATTTTTGGCAAGTCAAGTTGATGCTTGCCATGTACTTGCTTCAATGAAGCTTGAATATGAGGAGAAGCTAATTCAGCATTGATCTAACTGTTAGAAAATAGTTAATGATTTTTTCTTGTGGTTTTTTTTCTATGTTGAACTTGTGTATTGGTCCTTGTTGTATGCTCTTTGAGCTCTTATTTTTTTGGCCTCTTAGCCCTTTTGTAAATTTTCCTATCTATAAAAATTGTTTTCTGTTCATGTGCCTTCCCCACAGGTACTATCATCTCCACAACTGAAGATGTAATCCCGCCCCCACGCACTCAGGATCCACTATCAATTTCTTCTCCTGACTTAGTTCTAGGTAATCTCTCCTCTCCTCCACCTCCTTCTCGTTATCCTTCTCGTATTCGTAAACCTCCCTTATGGTATGGTTTTTCTGGTTATACTAATCATCTTATCTCCAAGTTTGTTTCTTATCATGCCTTGTTAGATTCCTATCAGGCTTTCTTGAGCAACATTGAGTTTGTTCCCATTCCTCGGTCTGTGTCTGAGGCTGTACAGAATCCCAAGTGAGTGGACGTTATGCGTGTTGAAATGGAGGCCTTACAAAAGAATCAGACTTGGGAGCTTGTTTATTTACCTTATGGAGAGAAGAATGTGGGTTGTAAGTGGGTCTTTAGTGTGAAATATTTGGCAGAGGGCTCAGTTGAAATATATAAATTCCGGATAGTGGCAAAGGGCTTTACTTAGATTTCTGGGCATGCTTTTGGTGATATTTTTGCTCATATGGCCAAGTTGACTTATGTTCGCCTTCTTGTTTCTTGGCGGGTAAACAGTCTTGCCCTCTATATCAGTTAGATGTCAATAATGTATTCCTTAATGGTGATCTCCATGAGGTTAATTATATGGATTATCCTCCAGGTTTTTGGGCTAAGCGGGAGTATGCAGGGAAGGTGTGTTGTTTGAGCTAATCTCTCTATGGTTTAAAACAGTCTCCTTGTATAAGGTTCAACTGTTTTAGTGTAGTTGTTTTATCCATGGAGTTTGTCATGTGTTATTCTGATCATACATGCTTCATACGACATACTTCTGATGGGAGACATATTATTATCTTAGTTTATGTTGATGGTATCATTATTACTAGAGATGATGCTTCTGGCATTGCACATGTGAAGAAGAATCTGGGAAAGGCCTTTTAAGTAAAGGATCTGGGCACACTTCAATATTTTCTGGGGATTAAAGTTTCTAGATCTCATCATGGTATTTCTCTCTCAAATAGAAAGTATACTTTGGACCTTCTTCAGGATACAGGGATATTGGGATATCGTCATGCGTCTACACCAATGGACCCTAACTCTAAGCTGTCTACAGAGTCTGGGGAATTATTTCCTGATCCATTAATATATTAGCATCTTGTAGGTCGTCTAATCTAGTTGACCAATACCAGACCAGATTCGGCCTTTGTAGTGAGTTTTGTGAGTCGTTTTTTGCATGTTCCTTGTTCTTCTCATATGGAAGCAGTATACCATATCTTGAGATATCTCAAGTCTTGTCCTGATCTCGGTTTGCTATATGCTTCTGGCTCCTATATGGGATTCACATGTTTTATTGATGTTGATTATACAGCGTCAAAGACAGACAAACGATCTACTTCCAATTTTTGTACTTTTCATGGTTTTCATCTTATATCATGGAAAAGTAAGAAGTAGACAGTTGTGTCTAGATCCTCAGCTGAGGCCAAGTATCGTGCTATGACCCAGGGTACATGTGAGATTATCTAGCTTTGTTATCTTCACTGTGAGCTTAGTTTTTCTGAGCAGAAGTCTTTGCAGTTGTTTTGTGATAATAAGTCTGTTATTATGCTTACATTGGATTCGGTCCTTCATAAGAGGTCTAAGCATATTGAAGTAGATGTTCACTTTATCTAGGAAAAGGTTTGGTCGAAAGTAATTATTTCAGTATTTGTTTCATCGTCGAATCAGACAGCGAATATGTTCACCAAGCTAGTTGGTCTTACTCTACTCAAGTCTTTCGTGGTCAAGCTGGGTATGGTTGATATCTTCGCTCCAGCTTGATGGGGAGTGTTGGAAGATTCTAGGTCTTTGACCTAATCCCATGATTATAGGATCACGTGATTTATGACTTATTTTATTCCTTATGTTTTCTGGTTTCCTTTTCTATTTCTTTCCTTTTCTTCTTCTATTTGTATCTATATAATGAGATAAATAGTTGATGTAATATACACAAGATTAATACAATACAATTTCTTTTTTCTTCTCTTACCACATGTTATATAACTCTAGTTCTTCAACAATATGGGACAAATTTTATCATTCAAAACACTCCCTTTTTCGTTACTTATAGAGTTTGTTCTAGTTTTAGATGAACAACGTAAATTTGTATGTTCTTACTTGTGCTATCATTACAAGAAAATAAGAGCTTTAACGGTAGTCACAACCGCCACTGAAAGAGGTAAAACCTGTCTATAACATATAGCAACGGATGGTAAATTATCACTTAAAGTCCTAACGCTAAAATATTTTTAAACCTATAGTGGCAATAAAAACCGTAGTTGTATCTTAGATCTTTTCGATAGAACAATCTACTTTGTGCTATAGCGCCATACAATTTTAGTCTACCACTAAATTTTTGAACACATTTTTTGTGGAATCACTTTTCACCTTACAATGTTGCAAAGTGCAAGGAAATAATACGATAATAAGAGAATGAGGAGTTCAATTATCCGGTGGACAGAAGCAACGCGTGGCTATTGCAACGGATAATTTTGCTGCCACTACATACCAAAACAAGAAATAATTCACAGCTAACTACTCACTCCATCCTCCCTCTCTAGTCCAAATCAGTATTGCTCGATGTTTTGTAGCAACTGCTTTAATATTCATTGTTTTCAAAAGGTGATAATGAATTAAATTACTTTTATGATATTCATTGTGGTTCTCTCACTTTGATTTATGAAACCTTACTAGTGATGCAAATTAAAACAATTAGTTTTGCGACACTAGTGAGAGCGGAATAACACTTCCTTTATAACATATTATAATGGATATACTCTATTTTACTAAAAATTTAATGATTCGCGGTATGATATCTTTATTTTTTATCATGGTTCATGTTTCAGTGGAGACTATGTGTGCGTAGTTAATTGTTTTAAAGTTTGAAAAAATAGAGGGTCATTTCCATAAACATCCTCTGAGGTACGTCCAAATTTCACTTTCACCCTCTCAAAGTTGAATATTCACACTTTCACTCCCTCGAGTTAGTGAAATTACCTCCCTATTCCTGAATATTACATATATATTTTTTAAAATTCTCATTTTATGAGGGAAAATTAGACATTTTACATAGTGATAATTAGGGTGAGGGCTCTCAGTGGGACAAAATTCAAATTCAATGGAGTAAAAGTGAAAAAATTCAACTTCGAGGGGTCAAAGTAGGATTATGGCAAACCTCAGGGATGGTTGTGGCAATAACCCAAAAATACATATAATATATTGGGCAAGCAAAAGGGTTGCTTTTTTTTTATATATAAAAAAAAGTTGTAAATATTATTGGATTTTAGTAATTCTAATTTCTAATCTAATTTTGTAAATATCAAACTATTCCCTCTGTCCCATATTAGAAGTCCCTTTTAGAAAATTTAATTTTTTAAGATGATGACTTTTATTATTATGAGAGTAAATAAAAGATAATTTTACCCTTAATCCCGCTAAATGATGTGATGGTTTGTAGTATAAATATTTTGTAACTTGAATGCTTGAAGGCTAAATTGGTAAATTAACCAAATAAAATGGCTTTCACTTTTTAATTAGAACACTTATTTTGGGACAGATAGAATAGGAAAAGTGAACACCTAAATTAGAAGAGAGAGGACGGAGGGAGTATTACGTTGCAATTTGATGTGAATGTTGCCTTTAATTGTATAAAATGAAAGGATTATTATCACAAAATTCTCTATAACTTTATAAAATCATCAAATTGCCCCATGACCTATCAACTAATCTCATGAGATTTTTAATTTGATCAATCCGCTCCCTGAAAGTGAATTTTCACGCACCGAAAATCGAAATTACTAGAATACCTTTATGATTATGATTCATTTAAACTTAATACGCAGTCATGTCAATTAAGGTATTCCATTAATTTTACTTTTTCGGTACCGAAAAATTCATCAAATTCATGTTCAGGAGACAAATTGATCACATTGCAAATTTCCGGAAATTTGTTGATAGGAGAGGGGTGTACCGAAAAATTCATTAAATTCATGTTAGGAGACAGATTGATCACATGGCAAATTTCCGGAAATTAGTTGATAGGAGAGGGGTTTTGTGATAATAGCCCAAATATAAGATCCTTTTCTCGTAATAATTTCAGTGTAGTGTAAGTCAAATAACAGTCCATGTATTGACCACCGGCGGCGCTGCATCTGCACGTGGCCTATTAACTGGTCTGGGACTCTTCAATGAGTACAGGGACACAAACTATTTAAATTTTCTCAGGACATGTTAGCTTATGGGTAACATCCCCAACCTCAGCCAAGAGCCACCAAACACCCATGTCACCCATGAGGCACTAAATAGTAAATACCAATTTGACCACTAAAAATTGCCCTTATCACAAGATATTTTGAAGAGGTAAAAAATAATACATATTAAATATTTTGTTCACATGTGCATGTGATTTATTAAAATTTAAAGGAATTGGATGTTATTGAAAAAACAAATTCGTATCTAATAGAATCCCCTTGGGAGTGGAGTCACAAAACTCTTCATACCTTATCAAATTTAGAGATTTTTTTTTCTTTCAAAAAGTAAAAGTGTGAATAAATAATTAATTCAGCTTGCCATTATATTAAATGTGGAGTGTTTTACCATTAAACTTTAAAGAATAAATTATTATGTGAGATTAATACCCGATTCATTCTTAATATATTAAATTTAATGTATGTCAGAAATTACTATCATTCTCTTTCACCTAAACCCGAACCTCATCTTACGGTCTGGGTCTGACCCTAATGATTGGAAACTTAGTCCGACCGAAACACTTTGGTATCAACAATTATTATGATACCAAATCAAGAATTAAACCTGGTTTGATACCACTTATGACAATTTTGATTGATAGGAAGTTACGAAACATCCAAAAAGAATAATGAATTGTCTTTTGACTTCAAAACTTTACAGTCTTTACCTATCAATATAATAGTGATTATGCTACTCTCGTAAACTCATTATATTTTTAACACTTTTTTTCTAAATATAAAAATTTCACTTTCTAAAAGGGAATGGGAAAGTGGACCCCGCAAATTAACCCACCATCCCAAGTTGATACTTTACAGTAGGGCTATTAAATTTCGACTTTGAGTCGCCTATAAAAGGCCTCCATGCATTACAACTCTCAACTACAACTCACAACTCTACATTTGTCATTTACAACTACTAAATCAACCATGAATCGTGTAGCTGCATCTGCAATTCGTGCTTATGCCATCTCCAAAAATTCTTCATCTACATCAATACTTACTAGACACCTTCATGTAAGCCATTTTCATATACATCTCTCATTAATTTATATTTTTTATTCCATACTCATAACTACAATACTTTATTTTGATTATTCTAGTCTCTTATAAAGTATCACTCCCTCAGTCCCAAAATAAATGTTCATATTTGACTTTTCAAATACTTTTGGAGTATTTTTGTGTTTTTAAATTTGTCCTTTGAAAATATAGTATATTTTTAATGTTTAATGGGACCTATTATTTTTTTAAATTAGTAAAGAAGTATAAGATTATATTATATTGGGATTCGAAACTGGACACTTATTTTTATTTTTTGGGCATTTATCTTTAAATCCATTATTTAGTTGAACTATTTCTTTCTCCAAATTAATTTATATATGATTGTGCTCATTTTTCTCTTCCTCATTGCAAACAGGCTTCTCCTCATAGCAAAAAGATAGTGGGCGTGTTCTACAAAGCAAATGAATATGCTTCCATGAATCCCAATTTTGTGGGCTGTGCTGAAAATGCCTTGGGCATACGCGACTGGCTCGAATCAAAAGGTCACAACTATATTGTCACTGATGACAAAGAAGGACCTCATTGCGGTAAGTCAATATATGTAAACATAATTAATACTCTTTATATGTTCCGTGGCGCGAAATTGAATTTTTTTTTACTTCAAAGTAAACATAAAGCTATGCAATTCATGTATATTCACTTGTTCTTTTAAAACACTTTCCAAAATTTATTTTAACATTTTAGTCAAAAATATCATTCAAAACATCTTATGATCGAAGTTATTGCTCCTTGATTATATATGGCGCTAACCAAAATGTTGTATTTTTATGAACCCCTTGTTGCAGAACTTGAGAATCATATTCCTGATCTCCACGTTCTGATAACGACACCTTTCCACCCGGCCTATGTCACAGCGGAAAGAATCAAGAAGGCGAAAAATTTGCAACTTCTGCTCACAGCTGGAATTGGCTCCGACCATGTTGATCTAAAGGCTGCAGCAGCTGCTGGTCTAACAGTGGCCGAAATCACTGGAAGCAACGTTGTCTCGGTGGCAGAGGACGAGCTTATGAGAATCCTCGTCCTTGTCAGGAATTTCGTGCCCGGGCAGCATCAAGTTGTGAATGGGGAGTGGAATGTTGCAGGCATTGCACATAGAGCTTATGATCTCGAGGGTAAGACCGTTGGAACTATTGGCGCAGGACGTATTGGCAAGCTTTTGCTGCAACGGTTGAAGCCGTTTAACTGTAATCTGTTATATCATGATCGGATTCAAATGGATTCGGAATTGGAGGATCAAACAGGAGCCAAGTTTGAGGAGGATCTTGATGCAATGCTTCCCAAATGTGATGTCATTGTTGTCAACATGCCTCTCACGGAGAAAACAAAGTAATTATTATTTTTATACCCAAGTTTTGTTAAAAAAAAATTAAATTTAGGAATTCATTTTTCATGTAATATTCTGTGATGACAATCAAAATTAAATAGATCACTTGTTTTGCTTCAGAGGGATGTTTGACAAAGCTAGGATTGCGAAGCTGAAGAAAAGTGTTTTGTTTGTTAACAATGCTCGGGGAGCGATCATGGATAGACAAGCTGTTGTTGATGCATGCAATAGTGGACAAATTGGAGGTAATTTAAAAAAAAAATATTTTGTACATTTTAAATTTTTTACTTTTTTTTCCTGTTTTTAGGTACAAGAACTGCCAATAGCACTTATTAATTTGCTGGTTTCCTTTGAATCACTGATTGTTAGGTTATAGTGGGGATGTTTGGGATCCACAACCAGCTCCAAAGGATCATCCATGGAGATACATGCCAAACCAAGCTATGACCCCCCATATTTCTGGCACTACCATTGATGGGCAGGTATTCAGATTGTTAATATTTTGTTTACATATATATATATATATATATTTTGTTTAATTACTCTGTATTTCAATGATGCAGTTGCGATACGCGGCAGGAGTGAAGGATATGCTGGAGAGGTACTTCAAGGGAGAAGATTTTCCAGCACAAAATTACATTGTCAAGGATGGTGTGATAGCAAGCCAGTACCGTTAATCAAAATGAAAATGAGGATGCTAATAAGGCTCTTAATTACCTACCAATTTAAACAAATAATAAGGTTCTCCTAAGTTAGGTTCACAACTTATGCTATTCTCTTATGCTAATGTTTCCTTCGGGTACGCTTAGAGTGTGCTAGTTTACAGAGTAATAAATAATGTTGATCATCGTTTTGTCGATGTTAATGCAAGTGTATTTGTGTGAGTTTATTAATGAGAACTTTTGGTTTTCCACATGAATTCTCCAAACTTATATATATTGTCAAGTCAACTACATTTTTGCACAAGACTCAAGTCAGTATCGTAACGGGATTCAATTATCACAATCGTGAATTTTTTAAAATCTTGCACATCTTACCCAAAATGTTCTAATTGAATATTTTTGGTAACATGAATGAATAAAAATGATTTTTTGGTAAATTTAAGTGAAATTTAATATAAAAAATGAATTATTAATAAATCTAATGGTGTCGTCGTTATTTCAATGTTTATGATATATATGTTATGATATTATTATATTAAATATAAATTAAAATTTGAAATCATAAAGGATATAATTTATATTCAACAATACAAAATAATTTTAAAAAAGGTACATGTTTTACTACCAAAATGAAAATTTTCAAATGTGTTAACCGTTACGGCATTTTCAGAACCGCTGGGAATCGGCGTTACGACCAATGTAACGGGTGTGGGAATCGGCCCACACCATAGTAACAGTCTGTAACAGTATCGGCCACCCCAAAAACCGTAACGGTCGTTACAGCGAACCTTACAACATAATATCAAAATGAAATGATGACGTGACGAGTTGTCCGGGTCCGGGTAGGTTATGTGTTTACTTTTAAAAGGTATCATGTTGTTTGTCTGGTCCGGATAAGAATACGTGACGTGTTATATATCCGTTCGATACATTTTTTAAATGTGACATGTTATTTGGATAACGTGTGTAATATATTTGAAAGGTGGTGATACTGTTAAGTAGCATAAATATTCGTCTGATACTTATTTATAAGATTAATATTATTCTAGTCCATTTCTAATACTAATTTGAAAAACCAATAATGTTGGAATCCAATGTTGGAATTCATTATAACATTACCGCGATCTGAATTGATACCGCGATTGTTAATCATGATTGACTCTTGTTATGAGATTGAAAGCAGAAAAAGAACAGAAAAAATAAGTAGAAAGCATGTACTAAAAAAGTATAAAACTATTGATTTCATGCAACATTATACATGTTGACATTGCAGGCTACTAGAGTCAGGTGCAAATGGTTGATTGATGGAGGCACCAAAAGGTGGGGGTGGGGATGGGAATTTAGGTAATCAATTGAACTACCATGTCCAAGGGACAGGTCAATTAATGGTGCTCCCATTATCCAAAGGCCTAGGATTGCTCCACTTTCAAGAGAAGTCACACAAAATTGTCAAGATAGGTGGCATTTATGATTTTCCTCCTTAGTTCATAATAGTTTTGAAATGGGCTGATATCATTAAGCATTATTGATATTTATATTTTTAAAATTAATATTATTCCAAATTTATTGTATCGTTAATGCCATCGTATTTTAGGGAACATGGTTCCATTTTTCCTTCTCCCAGGCCAGTACAATTGCACGAGTTATTAGGCTTAAACACGGGCAGAGAGTGGTGTAATTGAATTTCACCTATGTTTTTTACTTCTGTCAGCACTTTGATGCTCGGGTGAATTTTGTCCTTTACCTATGGGTAAGTGTTAATAAGATTCACATATGCTTTATCATTGATTAGAATAGTTGTGTTCATTATATTAGTACTATTGGGAATACTAAGATAGAGATGGATGTTTGATAAATAAATCAATAAAAGATAAACCTGAAAAAAATAGTAATAAGTTAATAACCTAGACCATATTGGGATTTGTTAAATGACAGAATGTAAATACAAATATCCCAAGCGGTCCGCTCAGATCAAAATATCTAATATTCGTTCATATTTGATTCTAACGATACAAATAATTTAGGGTAAATTACAGTTCCACCCCTATAAATAGGATATATTATAGCTTAACCCCCTCTAGAATGGATAATTACAGTTTCACCCATTCTAGTTTCGTTTTTTATATCACTTTCCCCTTAGATAGGATATATTACAGGTTGACCCCCTCTAGAATAGATAATTACAATTTCACCCACTCTAGTTTGGTTTTTGTATTACTTTCCCCCGTTGTTTGAATTTATTACAATTTGACCCCCTTTTACAGTTTATGATGTCATCTCATTATCATATGGAAATTGACTATGTTACCCCTAACTCAAATGAAAATACATTTTTGCCCTCACTTTTTTTTTTTAATGGAGGAAGATGGATATAGTAGAAGAAGTCGATGATGAAACAAAGTTCCACCTTCATTTGAGGGCAAACTTTTAACCCAAGCGGGTTGACCTAGAAATGGAAAAAATTTGGGACTTGGTGTCTCAAGAAGTATGAATTCTCATGTTCGATTCCTACTAGGTGCAAACAATTCATTAGGATCACCTTTCAAAAAAAAAAATTTCGTTAGGGTTACGATCGCGGACATAATCCGAGCCTTACCCATTCGTGTTTGGGGGGAGGGGTCGCCTTGTACGGGTTCCTTGAATTAGTCGATGATGAAACAAAGCTCCACCTTCACCTGAGGGCAAACTTTTAACCCAAGTGAGTTAACCTAGTTGGAAAAAACTTGTGACTTAATGTTTCAAGAAAAATGAGTTATCATGTTCGATTCCTATTAGGTGCAAACAATTCGTTATGGCCACCTTTCAAAAGAAAAAAATAATTCGTTAAGGTCACGACCACGTACATAGTACAAGCATTACCCGATTCATGTTATAAAAAAAATAAAAGCAATTTGTTAGTGCGCGTAAGCTTCCCCGGACATCACGATTATCAAAAATATTTTTTAAAAATACAAGGGTAATGCTGTCCATTAAAAAAATGAGGGCAAAAAAGTATTTTCATTGAATTAGGAGTAACATAGTCATTTTTTATCTTATAATGGGATGATATCATAAACTGTAGAAGGGGGGTCAAACTATAATAAATCCAAATAACATGAGAAAAAATGATACAAAAATCAAATTAGAGTGGGTGAAACTGTAATTCATTCTATAGGGGGTCAACCTATAATATATCCTATCTATAGGGGGAAAGTGATAAAAAATTAAACTAGAGCGGGTGAAACTATAATTATTTATTCTAAAGGAGGTCAACCTATAATATATTCTATCTACAAGAGTGAAACTGTAATTTATCCAATAATTTATTGGGACCACGAGCGAAAAATAATTCAAGTTTTAGTCTGAAATAATCACAATGTACGGATCTCATGTTCCAGACTTCGCCCCTAAATTTATAAAACAAGAAAATAAAAATAAATTAGTAATACAAATCGGATTTCAGATTGTGGAGTTTAAGTGGATATAAGAAAAAAAATATGTTGAATTCAGAACACAACATCATATATAATAAGGAGTAAGGTCAGTTTTTTGCGGTTCCTCAAAAACGGAACCGGAAAAACCGAAAGTCGGTTTCGATTCCTTTTATCATTTTTTTTTTTACAAAAATAAAAATATTAAATATTAAAAAATAATATAATTATAAATTAAAGTATTTGAACTATTACAAATCCAAGAACAAATATATAATTAGAAGAATGAAAATAACTATATCAAACGAAAATAAAATATGTATATAGGCTTATATATGTAAATATATATATATATAAGGTAAAACTTGTATGGAGTGAAATCTTTAAATCATATGAAAATTTTTAAACATTTTCAAAGTATGGTTAATTTAGGTCGTGATTTATAATTTATGAATCAAATGCATTTCACATTATTTATTAAATAATTTTTAAAAAATAAAAAATAAAAAATGATTCGATTCTGCGAATCCGGAACCGAAACCAAACCAAAATTTTTGATTGTTGAAATTTTGAAACTGAAACTGAATTTTTTTGAAATTTCCAGTTCGTTCGGGTTCGGTTCATTAACATTCCCGATAAGTAGAGGTCAAAGGGGAAAAAAGACAAACAAATTATTCGAGAATCATATTCATATGTTCTGTCCCCATTTTGAGAGACAACGAAACCCTCACAGTGCCTTTTAGTGTTTGGTACAATCATCTTCCTGTATATATTTAACACTTATCATTCTTCCTTAAATATCATTTTATTTAAATTTCTCAAAATACATAATCGAAGGAAAGAGTTACAACCATAAAGAATATAACATTTAGAAATATAACTAATTGAAAAAAAGACACAATCATATATTGAAAATTTTAAAATAGATAGTGTAATAGTCAAAATAATGCATGGCCCAACCAGGATGGGCCACATGACTGATGGGCCGGTAATAGATAGGTTGAAGAGTGATGGGCCGAGTACAAATGGGCCGAAGACAGATGAGCCGAATAATAAATTGGCTCATGGAATTCTCTAGAAGATGAGTGATCCATAAGTCAGAGAGTTGTCTTGATTATGGAATAAAGAGTCCAAAAAAAAGTAGAATTTATCAAATCCCCTGATTTAAGGGATTGATAAACTTGGGTAAATGGGCGGCAAAAGATTGAATGAAGAATCCAATCTTTTACCCCAATTATAATTGTGTATTTTTTTGCATCTACACAAATGGCACCGTCTGTGGGAAAAGTTTATTATTGAAATCTTTTTCAATAAGCTTCCCATCCTCTACAAAAAGCTGAGATTCATACCATTAATGGCGGTGATCACCCGTTCACATCAGACTGATTTACCTCCGAACGGAGGCCAGTAACCTGAAGATCCGATTAGGCGAGCCCTGGAAGAGAGGACTGCCGAGCTGGAAAGGCAGAACGTGGAGCTAGTTGCAAAACTGGCCCAACTTCAGAACCCGCAAGAGGTCTAGAAAGATGAACAGTCCAGCCAACAGGAGCGGTCCATAGGTCACCGGTCAGAAAGGGCCAACCACCAAGTAAAATCCAACAACGAACGGGAGGAACACGCGGAATCATCCCTATAGGTGCTTGGGGTGTGCAATCCCGAGGAGATTCTGACCATGAGGAAATTGGAGGAAATTATGACCAGATTTCAGAGGGAGGTGTTGAAGGATTTGAAGGTCCAGACCCCTATCGACCTGGCCTCCAAGGCATCCATCGACGTCGTGCAGACTCCATTCACCGTGACGATCACTAGTGTGCCTTACTCGGAGAGGTTCAGACTACCGAAATTCACCCTGTTCGACGGCACGAAAGATCCAACGGAGCACATCTACCACGTGCATACCAAGATGAATGTTTACAACGAAAACGAAGCCTTACTCTGTAAGGCCTTCCCCACCAGCCTAACCGAAGCGGCCCTGCTCTGGTTCAGATTGCAACCACCTCGATCCATTGGAAGTTGGCTCAGGCTCTGTGAATTATTCATTGCCCAGAGCACAAGTTCCATTAGTCCTTGGTCAAGAGGCCACCAACGGACATCGGAGAACTCAATTCCAGAGCACAAGGTCATCTCCGAATAGAGGAGGAGTTGGCCATATGCCAAAGAAGAGCAGCCTTTGCAAGCGTAGAGGTAAAGGCATCAGAACCTTCCAGGGTAAAGGATCGAGCACCAAACCGGAAGCGACTGAGTGCTCCTCCTGCACCCTCCCAAGTCCTAGAAAAACGCCAGAGGTTTGAAGACAAAGTCAACCCCTTAAAGGTTACCCTGGCCAATTGTACCAGGAGACTAAGGGTAAAGGAATCTACCGGTCACCACCACCCATCAGACAGCTGATGGACCAGAGAGACATGTCAAGGCACTGTGCCTTCCATGGCGAGTACGGGCACCACGCCAACGAGTGCAGAAGCGTCAGGAGACAGGTGGAAGCCATGATAACAAAAAGAGAGTTGACCGAGTATGTTGCCAAGGAGGGAACCCGATCAGATCAACAATCTCATACACCCGCCAATGGGGCAATGGGAATACCCGTAAGAGTCATTCACATGGTTCACGGAAGACCAAGTCGATAAGAAGTAGAGTGTAGATGCAGAAAAATACACAATGATAATTGGGATAAAAAAATTGGATCATTTATTCAATATTTCATCACCTATTTATACACAACTTGGTCAATGAGTCAAATCCCCTTTCCCAAGTTTATCAATCCCTTAAATCGTGGGATTTGATCAAACTCTCTTTCCTTATGGACTTTTTAATCCATAAATATGACAATTCCTTAACTTGTGGATCACTTATTTTCTAGAATATTCCATAGGCCCATTGTTTCTTTAGCCCACTTGTTTCTGGCCCATCCGTCTTCGACCCATCTGTTTTTCGGCCCATCCGTTTTCGGCCCATCAGTCCAGTGGCCCATCCTGGTTGGGCCATGTATTATTTTGACTATTACACAGGCCCCTGAGGTTATGGGCTTGAGATTCTCTTTTAAACCCCATAACCGAATAAATGCAAATAAATATGTATATATACATTAATAGTTTTTATGGGGAATGAAGGCAATGAGTTGTCATGCCATCACTAGGCATTAATTATATTTCAAAATAAGGGGTCATTACTTCCTCAAATCTCGCACCATGATGGCTCATCGTGGTTTGCGCGACCTTCGGACTTCGTGCAGTCCTTTGGCCTCCTTCTCCCCTTCTATAACCCCCCCCCCCCCCCCAAAGCTACTTCATTTCTTCACTCCTCATTTTACAATTACACTCTGCTCTCAACTCTCATCTCTGAAGCACGTCCCTCTCTACTCCCTGAAATCCTCTTTGTTTGGTCAGTTCAAGATCCTCCAGTAGTACGGTATCCTGCTTCCATCCGAAGCCTTCCCTGACGCATCACTATTATTTGAGTAAGTCGGACAGTCTTTTTTTCTTCTTTTAATTTTCACCTCTGCCTCCCTTCTGTCTCTTATACCTTTCTTAGCATTATGTCTGATAGCGACGACACCCGGTCGGTAGAGGAGGTCGTTCTGTCTTCTACCACTAGTACCGATCCCACTAGTAGTGACAACCCTTAGTCCAATCGCCAAGGAACCTCAAAAACAACTTCCCAAAACACTGACCTTCCGGGTTCATCAACGAACGAACCTGTGAATCCTAAACCCTCTGAACCATTTGTAGTAGCCCCACTAAGAGAGTCCGACCTGAAGTAGACGTTAAACATCTTCGGGCTGAGACCCAAGTACCTAGGGATGTTGATGTATCCCCTTACCCAGGTTACTTAGACTTTACACAGAGTCAAGGACTAAGACTCGGTAGCATTCTACTATTGGCAGTTCACCTTAGGGTTTTAAGATTCCCCCTTCACCCTTTCTTCCATTACGTCTTCTTTATATTAGGCTTACATCCTCTTGAACTGAACCCGAACAGCCTTAGGATTATGTCCATGCTCCTGTTGTACAATAGGGATCTGGACCTTAACCTAGGTTTAGCCGACCTGCTCCTCTGTTACTTCTTCCAAAATGCCAGAGCAAGTAAGGGTAGATACAATCTCTTTCCCTTCCACGGTCGGAGTATATGTACTGATACCGAAAAATATGATAAGGGATGGAAAGAGAGAATGGTAGTTATGAGTGGCAACTGGTCTTACCCGTTTTCTCGTATATTCCCAATCCCAAATACGTTCGGTGCCATCCGTTTGCCCATCTACTGCCCCCTTCATAAAGTCTTTTGCCTTTGCGAACACTGTGATCTTCATTGGGGGATTATGCCTACAAATATATGGGTTATGAGGATAGGGACATTCCCCCTACCTTCATAAAACAACGTATAGGCCTCCTGAAAACCCATGTCTGGGGCAAAGCCCGATCTGCTACTGACCTGCTGACTTTGGAAAATTTGGAGTTAATTTCTAATTTGGGCGTTGTTGTTGACAGGATGGACTTGCCCGACAAACCTCTTTCTGCCAGACGCCCTCAAGTTACCAAAGGGGTCACTGTGGTTGATGTTGTACCACTCTCAACATCACCGCCGGCGGCTTCGGTACCTCCTCGTGCTCAGAGCCCAGTAGCGCCACCAGTCTAAAACCCGGTAGCTCCACCTCAGCCTCCAGTAAATCCTCCAGTTATCAGGACCCGTTCCAGTACAGGTGGCGGAGTGGCCAGTAAGAGGGTCAGAACTCAAGCTGATAATGCTTCTACAAGCAATACCCCCCAAGCTCCGGAAGCATCCCGTACTTCAATTCCCTGGGAATCGAAGTTCCTTCTGCCAGATGGGACTCCGGTATGCGCCGATCAAATTACCCTTACCCAGCCAGAAGATCTTCGGGCTATGGAAAAAAGGATTTGGACTTCAGCTGACAGGGCCGCTCAGTCCAAAATCTCCAGGACTGATCTGGCAAAGAAGACTTCTATAATGGTTATGGAGGTATACACTTCTCTTTGTTTTGGAACTTGGTTTATTGCCTATTACCACATTATGCACTAACATGTCTTTTTCGTGCAGCTTCTCTATGGGGTTCAGGCCTGCAACAACATCGTGGAGTCTGACGTTAAGGAAATGGCTAGTATGAAGGCCCAGATCAAGCAAAATGATGCCCACCGGGCTGCTCTAGTCAAGGAGGCAGATGACCTTCGCCAAACCGTCTCAGAACAGAAGAGCCTTTTGGAGACCGGTGAAGTGGATAAGCGGGCTCTGACTGCTGAAAAGCTGGCTTTAGTTGCTGAGCTTGAAGAAGTGAAAACAACTAACTAGAAGATGGCATTTGAAAAAGCAGAGTTAGAGAACCTTCTGTCTCTTGAGCTGGCCAAAGTGGAAGTGTGTCGCCTAGGAAGTCTCGATATATACAACCGATACTACGTCATTTGTGATCTCCGATCGGCCAGAGCTTGGCGACAGAGGCACGAAATGGAGCATATCCCTTTGGAAGCTCGGGAGTTCAAGACAACAGAGGAATTTGATGCCCACATGGGAGTGCCTATGCCCTACAAAAACCCTCCTACCTCTGAAAATGAGAAGCGGTTCACCGCTATTTTGAAGGGAGAGGAATATCATCCCCCCGACCAATAGAATAGCTTTCTTTTTTTAAAAGTTTATCTGTTCCTACCCCCTCAGGGTACTTTTGTAACCTCTCCCTTTTTATTCAATGAAAAAGGATTTTCCTATCACAGTGTATGATTCGCTCTTGCTTTCCTGCAATATTTAGCTTTCGGGCATACGGCCCCTGATACTTGCTTCTTGTTTTCTGGCTTTTTCATATTCATGTTTGAACTTCAGCACTTATGAAAACAATTTAGCCTTATGGCCCCTGAGGCCTGCATTCGTCCTTTGGTTAGTTCAAACTAGTGTTTGAACTCAACACTTAGGAAAATTTTAATTAAAATTGAGCCTTCGGGCATATGCCCCTTCGGCTTGCCTTCGTCCTCTGGTTAGTTCAAATCAGGTTTGAACTCAACGCTTAGGAAAATTTTAATTAAAATTGAGCCTTCGGGCATATGCCCCTTCGACTTGTCTTTGTCCTCTGGTTAGTTCAAATCAGGTTTGAACTCAACACTTAGGAAAAATTTAATTAAAATTGAGCCTTCGGACATATGCCCCTTTGGCTTGTCTTCATCCTCTGGTTAGTTCAAATCAGGTTTGAACTCAACACTTAGAATTTTTTTAATTAAAATTGAATACTCGCAAAAAATAGAATGTATCTTTATTGAAATGAACTTGAGAATCATGAAGAAGAGGTGTCGAACATCGGGCACAGATGTTTTATTATAATCAGTAAAAGGTGTTATAAGGGAGACACAACTTTATTGCTTTAAAAAGGAAACACCTATGGATAATACCTCTTCAGCCGATAGGCGTTCTGAGAGTTACGCTCGATGCGGCCCGTTTCGTTCTTCCGTACCTGATAGGCTCCGCGTCTGATGACCTCAACCACTGTGTAAGGTCCTTCCCATGTCTCTCGCAATTTACCAACAATCCCAATCTTCCTCCTGAGTACCATATCACCTACCTGGAACTCTCTCCTTTTTACTTTCTGATTGAATCTTGCCCTGACTTGTTGTTGATATGCGGCCAGCCTTATCCCATCAATTTCCCTTATTTCCTTCAGTAGGTCCATGTCATGGGCCAGTTGCTGATTGTTCGGACCTTCCTCCCAGGCTTGACTTCTCAAAGTAGGTACCCTTAATTCGATCGGGATGACCACTTCAGCCCCGTAAGCCATGACGAAAAGGGTCTCTCCCGTCGGTTGCCTTGGAGTAGTCCGATAGGACCATAACACCTTGGGCAATTTCTCCAACCATGCCCCTTTTGCTTTTTGCAAGTTTTTTCCTCAATGTATCAAAAATGGTTCTGTTTGTTCTTTCAGCTTGCCCATTTCCCTACGGATAGCCGACGGAAGAGGTGTTCTGATTGATCCCATGCTTTACCAGAAATGCTTGAACCCTTCTGTTATCAAGATTGGTGCCATTATCCATCATTATAGTTTGGGGTAGACCGAATCTATAGATGATGTGGCTCCAGATGAACTTTACAACATGGCTACCTGTGATGGTGGGGTATGCCTCGGCTTCCACCCATTTGGTAAAGTAGTCTGTAGCTAGAAGAACATGAGTGGTAGAGCGTAAAGCTTTTGGGAGTAGATCGACAATATCCATACCCCATCGGGCAAAGGGGTGAGGGATAATTGTTAGGTTCAATAACTCTGGAGGTGGATGAATGGCATCCCCATGAAATTAGCACTTCTTATAGTGTCGAGTATAGACCTCAGTGTCCCTTAACAGATAGGGCCAGAAGTATCCCTGTGTGAGAACCTTATGGGCTAAAGATCTTCCTCCGGAATGATTGCCACAGGCTCCTGCATGAATCTCTTCCATGACCGTCGATGCTTCGGAGAGCGTGAGACATCTCAAGTATGACCCGGAAAAGGACTTATGGTATAGCTGGTCGTTCTACAGAGCATATCTGGCTGCCTTCATTCTTATCTTCCAGGCTTCTGATTTTGACTCAGGCAATGCACCAGTCCTCAAATAATCTGCTATAGGGTCCATCCAACTTGGCTCCCATGGAATGACCATCACTTCTTCGGGGGACTCCAAGCTTGATTGGACGATGAAGTTTATTGGTACAGTGCGAGTCATACCTTCTTCTGTTGTGGAGGCCTGGTTAGCTAGACGATCAGCTATAAAATTATCCCCTCTGGGAATCTATTCAAAGGTTAACTGCTGGAACCCTTCGGCCTCCTTTAGAACTAAATTCCTGTACGCTTCCATTTTTGGCTCTCGGGTTTCATACTCCCCTTTTAAGTGCCGCATGACTAACTGAAAGTCACTTCGAATCTCTGCTTTCTGTACTTGAAGGCTTCGGGCCAACCGAATTCCTGAAAGAAGGGCTTCATATTCGGCTTCGTTGTTAGAGGCAGGAAATTCTAGTCGAACGGATTGCTGGATTTTAGTGCCATCTGGTGTCACGAGCTCCACACCAATCCCCGCTCCGTTGACATTTGAGGATCCGTCTACGAACACAACCCATAAGCCAGGTTCACTTTCTTCCAAAGAGTCTGTAGTTTCTGTTTCTAGCAAACAATTAGCTATTGCTTGGCCTTTGATTACAGTTCGTGGGACATAGGTTATGTCAAAAATCCTGAGTTCAATTATCCATTTGGATACCCTCCCCGATAACTCAGGTTTTGCCATTATGGATCTGATCGGGGTTGTAGTTGGCACTATGATCGGGTGTGCTTCAAAATAATGCCGAAGACGTCATTTTGCATTGACCAGTGATAGTACTAGCTTCTCCTGCTTCGTATAACGAGTTTATGCATCAGCAATGGCTTTGCTAGAGTAGAAAACTGGTGTCTGGTACCCCTTGCCCTCCTTGACCAGAGCGGCGCTGGTAGACGTTGACAATATAGCTAGATACAGGTGTAGGGCTCACTGCTTCTGGGGTAGCCAGTATAGGAGGCTTTGCCATATAGCTCTTGAGTTTCTTCAGAGCCTCTGATTGCTCCGGTCCCCAGACCTCTCCTTTTGCCGCCTTTATAGCTTGAAAGAACGGCCTGCACCGATCGGTTAATCGAGAAATGAAATGGCTGAGAGCCGCTACTCTTCCTGTTAGCACCTGGATCTCCTTCCGGGACCTTGGTTCTGCTGACTCTATGAGGGCTTTGACTTGTGCTGGACTAGCTTGTATTCCCGTCCGATCGACTACGTGTCCTAAAAACTGGCCCGAAGCCACTCCGAAGGAACATTTGGATGGGTTGAGCTTCATCTTGTATTTTCTGAGCGTATCGAACACCTGTTGCAGATCGGTCAGGTGATCGCCTTTTGCTTTGCTTTTAACCACCGTGTCATCAATATAAGCTTATATGGTGGATCCCATCATGCCCTGGAAAACTTTGTTCACCAACCTCTGAAAGGTTGCATCTACATTTTTTAGTTCGAAAGGCATAACTGTGTAACAATATGTACCTGATTCGGTGATGAATGTTGTTTTTTCCTCATCATCATTCGTATCTGGTTATATCCAGACTACGCATCCAGAAAACTTAAGCGCTCTAACCCTATAGTGGCATCTACCATCTTATCGATCTTCGGTAAGGGGAAACATTCTTTCGGGCATGCTCTGTTCAGATCAGTGAAGTCCACGCACACCCTCCATTTCCCATTCTTTTTCTGAACAGCCACAATGTTTGCCAGCCAGGACGGATATTGTACCTCCTTTATGAATCCTACTTGGAGAAGTCAATTGACCTCTTCAGCTATGATCTGTTTCCGCTGTGCCCCCATCCGCCTTTGTTTTTCTCTGATAGGTTTTGCGTCAGGATCCACGTTGAGGGAATGCTGGGTCACTGACGGATCGATGCCAATCATATCCATATGTCCCCAGGCAAATATGTCAGCGTTGGAGCGTAGTAGCGCCTCCATTTCTTCCTTCTCTCGAGTACTAAGGCCAGAACCGATATAAGTCAATCTTTCGGGGTGACCGGGTTAGATCTGTACTTCAAGCAAAGACTCAGCTGCTATTGATGACCCCGCACCCTCTTCCTATAATTGTTATTTGTCATCGGGTACCGCCTTGGATCGTGACCCTCCTTCTGGTTCCGCCTTTTTCTTTAGACTTTTCATGGTAACAGCATAACACTCCTTCGCTGCTACCTGATCGCCCTAATGTCAATCACGTCAACTCCATTCGGGTCAATACACCGCATGACTTGATGCATGGTTAAAGGGACTCCGTGCATCCGATGGATCCAACCCCTTCCCATAAGGAGATTATAGGAAGGTTTGACATCCACCATCACAAAAGTTTCTCGGAGCATGCGCCTTGCTGCTGTCACTGGCAGTTGGATCTCTCCCACTGGTTCGACTCTTCCGCCATCAAATCCTGCTATCGGGCTTCTGGATGGTACAATCTCCTGAGGGTTGATTTCTAACTTCTCAAAGGCCTATTTGGTGATAATGTTGGCGCTGCTCCCAAGGTCAACCATCACCCTCTTGATCAAGCAGTTCTAGACCATGAGGGAGATAACCAAAGGGTCATCATGTGGTGTCTGAATGCTCCTCATATCCGCAGAAGTGAAAATTATTCGGGCGTCCTCTTTCAGGCTTCTAAACTCGTTGACTTCCCCAATCCTTCGCAGTTTTTGAGCTTGTCGCATTTGGGACCTCCGGGCCTCTTCTATCTCTAATCGGCTTGGTCCTCCATGAACCATGTGAATGACCTATACGGGCTGTCCCATAGCTCCCTTGGCAGGTTTATGCGACGTTTGATCTGGTCGGGTTCCCTCATTGGCAATATATTCGGTCAGCTCTCTTTTTGCTATCATGGCTTCCACTTGTCTCCTGAGACTTCTGCATTCGTTGGCGTGGTGCCCGTACTCGCCATGGAAGGCACAGTGCCTCGACATATCCCTTTGGTCCATCAGCTGTCTGATGGGTGGTGGTGACTGGTAGATTCCTTTACCCTTTGTCTCTTGGTATAGTTTCGCCAGGGTAACTTTTAAAGGGGTGACCTTGTCCTCAAACCTATGGCGTTTATCTGGGACTAGTGAGGGTGCAGGAGGAGCGCTCGGTCGCTTCCGGTCCGGTGCCCGATCCTTTACCCTGGAAGGTTCGGATGCCCTTGCCTCTACTGTTGCAAAGGTTGTTCTTCTTTGGCGTATGGCCAACTCCTCTTCTATTCAGAGATGCCCTTGTGCTTTGGAATTGAGTTTTTCGATGTCAGCTGGTGGCTTCTTGACCAAGGATTGATGGAACTTGGTTCCAGGGATCAGGGCCATTCTGAAGGTTTTGACGGCCGAATGCTGGTCGCAATTATCAATTGAAGACATCTCGACATTGAATCTCGAGACAAAATTTTTGAGGGACTCGCCTTTTTCCTGAATTATGGTGAATAGGCTTGAGATGGTCTTCTTTTGCCTTTTATTGCCATAGTACTGGGCAATGAATAGTTCACAGAGTCTGAGCCAGCTTCCAATGGATCGGGGTGGTTGCTTTCTGAACCAGAGCAGGGCCGCTTCGGTCAGGCTGGTGGGGAAGACTTTGCAGAGTAGGGCTTTATTTTCGTTGTAGACATTCATCTTGGTATGCACGTGGTAGATGTGATTTGTCAGATCTTTCGTGCCGTCGAACAGGGTAAACTTCGGTAGTCTGAACCTCTCTGGGTAGGGCACGCTTGTGATTGCTACGGTGAATGGAGTCTGCACAGCGTCGATGGATGCCTCGGATGCTAGATTGATAGGGGTCTGCACCTTCAGGTCCTTCAGCACCTCCCTTTGGAATCTGGTCATAATCTCCTCTAACTTCCTCATGGTCAGGATCACTTCGGGATTGCGCCCCCCAAGCACCTGTACGGATGATTCCGCGTGCTCCTCCCGATCGTTGTTGGAGTTTACATGGTGGTTGTCCCTTTCTGACTGGTGGCCTATGGATCGATCCTTCTGGTCGGACTGTTCATTGTTCTGGACCTCCTGTGGGTTCTGAAGTTGAGCCAGTTTTGTAACTAGCTCCGCGTTCTGCCTCTCCAACTCAGCAGTTCTCTCCTCCAGGGCTCGCCTGATCGGATCTTCAAGCTACTGGCCTCCATTCGGAGGTAAATTAGTCTGCTGTGAACGGGTGATCACCGCCATTGATGGTATGAATCTTAGCTTTTTGTAGAGGATGGGAAGCTTATTGAAAAAGATTTCAATAATAATGTTTCCCATAGACGGCGCCAATTGTGTAGATGCATAAAAATACACAATAATAATTGGGATAAAAAAATTGGATCATTTATTCAATATTTCATCACCTATTTATACACAACTTGGTCAATGGGTTAAATCCCCTTTCCCAAGTTTATTAATCCCTTAAATCGTGGGATTTGATCAAACCCTCTTTCCATATGGACTCTTTAATCTATAAATATGACAATTCCTTAACTTGTGGATCACTTATTTTCTAGAATATTCCATAGGCCCATTATTTCTTTAGCCCACTTATTTCTGGCCCATCCGTCTTCGGCGCATCAGTCTAGTGGCCCATCTCATACACCCGCCAAGGGGGCAATGGGACAACCCGTAAGAGTCATTCACATGGTTCACAGACCAAGTCGATCAAAAGTAGATGAAGTCCATAGATCCCAGATGCTTCAAGCCCAGAAGCTGCGAAGGGTTGGGGAAGTCAGCGAGTTCTGAAGCCCGAAAGAGGATGCCTGTATAACTTTCTCCTCTGAAGATATGCGGGGCATCCAATCTCCCCATGATGATCCCTTGGTTATCTCTCTCATGGTCTCAAACTGCTTGATCAAAAGAGTGATGGTTGACCCAGGAAGTAGCGTCAACATTATCACCAAGTGGGCCTTTGAGAAGTTAGAGATCAACCCCTAGGAGATTACCCCTTTTAGGAGCCCGATAGCCGGATTCGATGGCAAAAGAGTGGAACCAGTGGGAGAGATTCAACTGACAGTAACAGCAGCAAGGCACACGCTTAGAGAAACTTTCGTGGTGGTGGATGTCAAACCCTCCTATAACCTCCTTATGGGGAGAGGTTGGATCCATCGGATGCACGGAGTTCTGTCAACAATGCACCAGGTCATGCGATGCCTCGATCCGAACGGAATTGATGTGATTGACATCAGGGGCGATCAAGTAGTAGCCAATGAGTGTTATGCTGTTACCATGAAAGGTCTAAAGAAAAGGGCTGAATCGGAACGAGGGTCACGATCCAAGGCGGTACCCGATGACCAATAGCAATTACAGGAAGAGGGTGTGGGGTCATCAATAGCAGTTGGACCTTTGCTTGAAGTACAGATCTACCCTGATCACCCCAAAAGGTTGACTTACATCGGTTCTGGCCTTAGTGCTCAGGAAAAAGAAGAAATGGAGGCCCAACTACGCTCTAACGCTGACATGTTTACCTGGGGCATATGGATATGATTGGCATCGATCCGTCAGTAGCCCAACATTCCCTCAACATGGATCCCAGCGCAAAACCTATCAGTGAAAAGCAAAGGCGGATGGGGGCACAACGGAACCAGATCATAGCTGAAGAGGTCGATCGACTTCTCCAAGCAGGATTCATAAAGGAAGTATAGTATCCGTCCTGGCTGGCAAACGTTGTTGTGGTTCAAAAAAATAATGGGAAATGGAGGGTGTGCGTGGACTTCACCGATCTGAACAGAGCATGTCCGAAAGACTGTTTCCCCTTACCAAAGATCGACCAGATGGTAGATGCCACCGCAGGGTTCAAGCGCTTGAGTTTTCTGGATGCATACTATGGATATAACCAGATACGAATGAACCTTGATGATGAGGAAAAGACATCATTCATCACCGAATCAGGTACATATTGTTACACAGTTATGCCTTTCGGACAAAAAAATGCAGGTGC
This sequence comes from Cornus suecica, assembly GCA_963922005.1. Taxonomy (NCBI): domain Eukaryota; kingdom Viridiplantae; phylum Streptophyta; class Magnoliopsida; order Cornales; family Cornaceae; genus Cornus; species Cornus suecica. The sequence goes on along the minus strand of OY998248.1, from coordinate 15,207,197 downwards.
AACCTTTCAGAGGTTGGTGAACAAAGTTTTCCAGGGCATGATGGGATCCACCATAGAAGCTTACATTGATGACACGGTGGTGAAAAGAAAAGCAAAAGGTGATCACCTGACCGATCTGGAGCAGGTGTTCGATACCCTCAGAAGGTACAAAATGAAGCTCAACCCATCCAAATGTTCCTTCAGAGTGGCTTTTGGCCAGTTCTTGGGACATATAGTCGATCGAACGGTCATCCAAGAAGCAACCAATAGTAAAATTATCATCATGCGAAGCTGAATACGTAGCAGCTAACTCAACTATGTGTCATGCTATTTGGTTGAGAAATGTGTTAGAGCATTTGTGTTTTCCACAAGAAAAACCTACAGAGATTTTCATTGATAATCGTTCAGCAATTGCACTTGCAAAGAATCCAGTCTTCCATGAACGAAGCAAGCATATTGATACACGGTATCATTCCATCAGGGAGCATGTGCAGAATAGAGAAGTGGAATTAATATCTTGCACGACAAATGATCAAATTGCAGATACTTTTACAAAGCCATTGAAACAAGACATGTTCAACAGGCTGAAAATGATGCTAGGAATGCAGAAGTGTGGAGAATCAAGTTTAAGGGGGAATGTTGAAAAGTAAACTTAATCATCCACAGAAAGCTCCATGCATGCACCACCCCAAAGGTCAAGATTTGTTGCACCAAAACCATACGTGAGATTTGCACGCTCATATCTACTCAAGTAAAAAATGTCTGCAAATGAAGATTTAGTTAGTTGATTTGCTTTGTCAATTTCTATCTTTTAATTCTATATATATGGGTAGGATGGTATTGTATTAAGTATCAAGTAAGAAGCTAAAAAATAAATTGTAGTGTGAGGAATCGTTTGTACTCTATTTTGAATTTGAAATAGAAGAAGATTGTTTTTCATATATTTGAGAGTGATACTGGGTTATTACAATCACCATAAGTGATTTTCAACAGTTTGGGGTCCACTGGATCATGCCTAAGTACTCTAGAACCTTGGTTGTGGCTTGAAGAGGTTGTATAGTGGAAGCCGAAGCCAGTGACTTTTGGAGGGTTACACATGAGTGCGTTTAATGGTGTCTTTGGACACAAAGGAATTGGAGATTCTTCAATGGCAAGGAGACTCCTATTAGTGCGCTAAATTCCTCCCTCTGTGATTTGTTATATTTACAAATTGATGGGGGAGATAGTTGATTTTTTGGACTCCCAATAGTCTAGTGCCTCTTTGGCCATGAGTAGTTTTTGAGCTATGCGCCCATTTTAGACTCCCAAGAGTCTAGTTTAGCACACTTCTTTCATTGTCTTTATGGAAATCATTTTATGCCATTTATCTTTAGTCTGTCTATCCCAAAGTTGTTCACTCCTATCATGTGATCCCAATTTTTCAAGATTTATACTCATTGAGCTTCACTATGAAATATATGTTTGCAACATCCTTATTTGGGACTGGGAATGCGATAATCATACATAAGAATAGAGTTGAATGTAGGCTGAGTTAGTATTCCTAGTTTTAGGGGAAATCAGTATTACTACAGCTCAGTAAAATTTTAACCCCTCGACTCTAAACATGTTTTGTCAAATAAGTTTCAATCTTCCACTTTGTACTGTCTTTGTGAAACCTCAAGATTGCTAAACTGTAACGGGATTTTTTTATGTGCCCAGCCTTTGAGAGCTGCCATTGCTTCAACCTTTTACTCAAACCTTGGCATAGAGGATGCTGATATTTTTGTCTCTGATGGCTCAAAATGTGACATATCCCGTCTTCAAGTTGGATTCGGTTTCTCGTATGTTTTGAAATTTTCACTTATTCCCCCATATATATATATATATATATATATATATATATATATTTATCTCACTCGAACAAGCTGAATTTCTTAATCAAATGGTAGTCTATTGGCTGATACTTATAAGCACTGTAGTTCATTTCCCTAATTGATTAATACTATCAAGGTTTTGAGACTTTTCTTTGTTCATTCTTCTGTGGCAGGTCCTTTTTGGGTCTAGTGTTACAATGGTTGTTCAAGACCCTTCATATCCGGTAGGTTATGCTTCTGCACATTGAAATAAATTTGATCTCTTGCAATTTTTACTTGTCGTAGGTTTCCTACGTTATTCATTTCCACATGTTGAATTACAAGTTTCAGTTGATCTCATCATCTCTTGCTACTGTTCGGTTTTGTTTTGTTTCATATATCTTCTTATCGGAAATTAAAGGTGGTTCCTTATTTAAAATGATCTGGTGTTCAAGCTTATTTTTAACACATGGAACAATTCATATGTTTGTATTTAATGTAGTGTCAATATTGAGGCACGTGATGAGTATTCTGTTTAACAGTCCCTATTTGTTTCTCTCCTCTTAAACTGTAATACATTTAGGTACAGTAATTTGAGTGGTTTCACTTGTGAACTTTAAAGAGGTCCAGATGAGGATTTGTTAAGTAATATAGTTTATGGCCTCTGAATTAAGGTTCCTACTGTCCTACATCTGATAGTGGTTCATCTAATTAGCTGATTCAAGGTCTGAAAGGTAATTTTTGCTCCCGATATCGCCCTCGGTGAAGTAATGTCTCTGAAGTGTAGTAGGTCTATCCCACCTTTTCCTCCCACTTCAATCGAATATTAATTAATTAACAAAGTCAAACCTAATTTCTTTTTTCCGCAAAAGAATGTTGTGGATACAAGATTTGAACTTGTGACCTTAAGGTTATGAGACTCGAGCTACCAAACTCTATACCCCGTGCTGAAAAGAAGAATTGAGAACTAATAGACAAACAAGGATCGAATGCGCCCCTCTACCATATATGTATACAAATAGAATAGACCATTTTAATGCTTACCGACTTGATCCTGTTGCCATGATAATTTTGAGGAATGACATGCATGGCAGAGAGTAAGCCAGTTCAAGAAAGTTTGACAACATTACAGGGTATCAACTATTGTAAATTACTTGGAGTGATTTAATAACACAGGTTTCAATCAAATATATGAACAAAAACATAATCTTTTATTTCAAACACAAAATCGAATACAAACTTTCACTCTACTCTCATACTCTATCTGTTTCTTGCTTCTTGCTCTTCTTCAATACAATACCATACACTTATATATAGAATTGAAATACATAAACTGACAAAGCAAATCCTCGTTGCAGCCATTCTTGACTTTTGAAGATTTGAGCATGAACAACTCATGCATGGTGTTGTGCAGTTAATCTTGACATTTGTGGTTGATGCATGTGATGAATGGATATGGATGATCAATATCAAGTTTACTTTTCAGCATTCCCCCTTAAACTTGATTCTCCACACTTCTGCATTCCTAACATGATCTTCAGCCTGTTGAACATGTCTTGCTTCAATGGCTTTGTAAAAATATCTGCAATTTGATCATTTGTCTTGCAAGATATTAATTCCACTTCTCTGTTTTGCATAAGCTCCCTGATAGAATGATATCGGGTATCAATATGCTTGCTTCGTTCATGGAAGACTAGATTCTTTGCAAGTGCAATTGCTGAATGATTATCAATGAAAATCTCTGTAGGCTTTTCTTGTGGAAAACACAAATGCTCCAACACATTTCTCAACCAAATAGCATGACACGTAGTTGAGTTGGCTGCTACGTATTCCACTTCGCATGATGATAGCGTTACTATCGGTTGTTTCTTGGATGACCATGTGAATGTTGTATCTCCAATGAAAAACACAAATCCAGTTATGATTTTTCTTTCATCCAAATCTCGACCTCAATCACTATCTGAATAGCAAGTGAATCTTAATTCATCAGTTGAGGTATATAGCAAACCATCATTGATCGTACGTTTGATGTAGCGGAGTATTATCTTTGCAGAATTCAGGTGTGATTGATCTGGTTCTTCTATGTATCTACTAATCAATCCAACTCCGTAGAGTATATCTGGTCTGGTACAAGTCAAGTACCGAAGACTTCCAACTAAACTTTTGAAGTATGTTGGATAAATATTTCCTCCGTCTTCATTCTTTCTGAATTCCACGTTGCTTTCCACCGGAGTTGATACTAGATTGCTTGATTACATTCTGAACTTCTTAAGAATCTCCTTTGTATATCTACTTTAGCAGATCGAGATTCCTTCAACATTCTAGTTCACTTCAATTCCAGGAAAATGTGACATCAAACCTATGTCTGTCATCTCGAATTTATTTGGAGATAAAACACTAACTTGTTCAATGTGATTCCCTGGAGATTGTTCACTACCACCTTGCAAAAGCTTCACATAATCATTAGTGTAAACACTATCCTGCTCAAATTTATGCCTTACATCCCCTCCATCAACTTCAATACCTTGCACCCAATCAGTCTCTTTACTAGTGTTCACACCACTCTCAATATTTATAGATTGACGATGTTCTTAAACTTGACTAGCTTGAATATGATTTATTTCAATAGAGCTACTTGTATCCATAGTTTTCTTCCCCACAACCACCCATTCTCTCCTAACCTCTTTAGGATTTTGGACCTCAGCTTGAACTTTCAATTTAACACAATTTTTTGTTGAATGTCCAAAAACCTCATGATGTTCACATCCCAGTGGTATCCACTAATATTCAACATCAATAAGAACAATTCTTCCATTAGCCAACTTAGCTCCAACCTCAGAAGGTAACTCAGCATTTATGTCCACCTCAATACACATTCTGACATAATTCAATCTCCCTTTATCATCCGTTAAAGAATCAGTGTAAAGGGGGTTTCCCAAATATGCTTGTTGTGATGTCCCACATCGCTCGGGTAGAGGTCTGGGGATATGCTTATATATACAGTGTTTTCTCCAATTGGTATGAGGCCTTTTGGGAGGAGTCCAAGAGCAAAACCGTGCGGACTGGGCCCAGAGCGGACAATATCATACCAAGTGTTGGAGCGGGGTGTTACAATTGGTATCAGAGCCAGATCCCGGCCGGAACTAAGTGCGGGAGCATGGACATCACCCGTGGGTCGCCAGCGAGGACACTGGGTCCCAAGGGGGGGTGATTGTGATGTCCCACATCGCCCGGGTAGAGGTCTGGGGATGTGCTTATATGTGCAGTGTTGTCTCCAATTGGTATGAGGCCTTTTGGGAGGAGCCCAAGAGCGGACAATATCATACCAAGTGTTGGAACAGGGTGTTACAATATTGTGATGTCCCACATCGCCCGGGTAGAGGTCTGGGGATGTGCTTATATGTGCAGTGTTGTCTCCAATTGGTATGAGGCCTTTTGGGAGGAGCCCAAGAGTAAAACCGTGCGGGCTGGGCCCAGAGCGGACACTATCATACCAAGTGTTGGAGCGAGGTGTTTCACTTGCTATATAACCCAACCCTTTAGATGTCCACAATTGTGAAGGGATATGATAGAACTTAACACAAATTGGAACACTCTTAAGTCCTTGTTTGTGAATAGCTAAATCAGACCTCCATTTTTGCAACACCATAAATTGATTTGCAAAGTGTCATGGTCCTCTCTCCATTATAGAATCACTACTTTCAGTGCAATCAAATTTAAACAGAAAGAAACCCCTGTCTATGCTCAAAACTTCTTTTAAACCTTCTCTGCCCCAAAGTCTTTTTACTATTGAATCCACACTAGGAAATGGTTACTTTCTATCCATACAGTACCCCACCAAATATTCCTTCCATAGATAGCATCCTAGCATCTCAACTTCATAAGGAATTTCTACAACTCTATCCTTTACAAGTTGATAATAATATTTCAAATGCATTTTGTTCTTTGATATAGATTTAGACAGAGTTTCAGCCCATGACATTGCATTCATATCAGGTTTAACATCTTCCTTAATACTTGCATCTCCCACAATCTTCTACATATTCCTAACACCATCAGATGAGCTATTCTTCCCATTCAAGGATAAATTGGTAAAAATTACACATTTGTGTACCCCGCATCAATACTCCCTTTATCACCAAAGAAATCCCTCTTAAGAATTGGGCTCAACTCAGTACTCTTACCTTTAGAGCCAGACCCCCGATTCATCCATTTCCCTGATGAAACCTTTACTGAATCAAAATTATACTCACTATTCAATTCATGAGTAACCTACAAAGCTAATTGAAGATCCTTCACTTGTTTTTTCAGTCGTTCAACCTCAATCTCCATTTCCAACAAACAAAAATACACAGCTCAAAATATCAGTTCAACAACCAAATCGATCCACCAGAAAACCAGAGAAATAAAATTAGAAACAATGATGAAAACTCACCAGTCGTCAGCAACGAATCCCAGGAAGCCGATGAACCAAACCTTACCCATATTCGGGTTTAGCCAACAAAACCCCCAGATCGAAACCTAAAAAACCAAATCCGTAGACCATAAAGCACAAAAAACCCCAAATACACCACACCGCTAGCAAACCCTACTTAGATTTCAGGTAATCGGTGACAAAAACAAGATCTACCACAACCCCGGTCACCACCACACCACCCACAGTGCAAAACACAACATACAGTTCAACCCTAGTCAACGATATACCTTCAATCACGAATCCACCCCCAAATATGACCTTACTGCAAAACTCAGGACAAATCGAGCCGGAAACCTAACAATCGAAATAATACCACACCAGAAAAATCACACCCACGCCCATAAGTTTCGAGCAGAAGAATCTCTAGAAGAAGACGATAGCCGCCGTAAAACTAAAAAAAACCGCCAAAAAAATCAAAAGAAACAGCAACACAGATGAACACCCAAGAACATAACACAACTCGTAATGTAACTCAAGAATTCAATATGAAAAAAACCCCAACTCAGAAAGACTTAGTGGAATAAAGAATAAAAAACTTGGTCAAACTCAAACTGAGTCAACACCCTCAAAATAATCCACTAACCCAGTTTGACTAGAGTTTGACCAAGTCAACACCCTAAAAATAATCCACTAACCCAATAATCCAGATGAGAAAGTGATTGGGTGTATAAAGGGGTGGATGTTAGCCTCACCTATCAGCTTAAGCTTTTGGGTCGAACCGCAAAGCATTCAGAAACGAATTTGTCAAAGGCCAATGAAATCTTGATGTCTTCACCACCATTGCCGGTAGTGGTGATTGATGGTAGAGACTATATACCAATTTGCAATCTCCTACCATAAGATAATTCATGTTTTCGAAGAAGTACCTTAAATTTACTCTAATTAATACGAACTCAAAAGTAACCTATAAACAGAAACAAAATGTTTAGAGTTGGAACCAGAATAATATTGTTCCCCTGGCAATCAGAGAGAGCAGAAGAAGAAGGAATCAACATTCAGTTTCCAATTTCATATTTTTCTGGATGGTCCTGCATTTTTTCCAGATCAGACTAGTGTTGGTACCCAAAAATTACAAGCCAAGTGGCAGTACGATGGTGAGCTATAGTTAAGGAACGTATGGGTTTTTTGGACAAGAGAATTCTGGATTTGGCGCTAAAAACTCGGAAGAGGGAGGTATGGGTTGTTTCGAATGAAATTGATATAGTATTGATTGGGAAGGAATTTGAAAGGAAAAGGCAGTGAGCTATAGTTAAGGAACGTGGCCTGAATTATAGGAAATTGAACTTCAAATGAAGGCAAATAATCTGGCCATGAACAACTCTAGATTCATTCGAAGGGGTTGTTAATTAATCCCACGAAGATATGGAAGTTATGATGTGAAAACGTGACAAGGCAGTTGTAAAAAAGTGGCAAGAGTTGTCCAGCACAAACAAATCATTACATTGCAATTTCTTCAATTGTAATTTTATCTTTATCTTCATTGTCATTTCATTACCTTGTAATATCCTTTCCAAATTAATGTCATTTCAATTCTTTTCCTTTTAATGCACATTGAATTCCTGTCAATTTCCTTTATAGCATTTCAATTCCAGACCCTGTCAATTCTTTTATTTAGTTTAATCATCTTTCTTAACAACTTTAACATTTAGGTCCTTTTAACTATGACAAAAAGAACTCATTACAATCGCTTGATATTTTCCACATTCCAAAAGAATAGTTTCTTCATTCTTTTGAAATCATTTGGCTCATTAGAGTTTGTCATGCCCACATATCTACCAATTTGAAGAAATTTGTGCAAACATAGAGTGGCACGCCTAGTGGGATACGTGTTGAAGTTTGAAAAATATGCCATCAAGGTTAAGGTCAGGAAAGAATACCATGATAACTGAAGAATGGCTGGAAGTTCCACTACCATTTTCTACTGGAAGTTTGAATCTTAGACTAGAGCGTAAAGTTTCATTACTACCAGACGAATCATTTGCTCAGATCCAGATGGCATCGTTGGCATATTTATTTGGAAGACTCTATGCAAGATTTGATGCTGTGGAAGAATCAATTGCCGAACTCAAAGCATCTTCCAATACCATAGGGTCAGTTTCTCAGCCAACACCATGTTCAAATGTGCAGGCTTCTATTATACTACCACCTTTGGTCATTCCTGTTGTGGCATCCACAACAAGCCAAAACATTCCACAAGCCATTTATTTGTCTTCGGCCCCATGTGTAAGCATTCCAGTGAGTATGCAAGTTCCATGGCCAGAGATGTGTCCACAACCAACTCCTTCACCGGTGTTTCCAACTAATCCACAATCTCTACCTTATCCACCACTTATCCACATGCCCCAGCCGTTTTAGCCTCCTCGCCAGCCATTTTTCCCTCCAAATCTTCCAGGGTGTGAAGTTCCAGACCCAGGGGGCAATAATCACCGTTGGCGGCCAAATTCTTTATTTCTTCCTAAGGTGCCTCTTCCAGCAGCACCTGGGGGGAAAATGTTAACCCTCAGCCTCTTCCAGGAAACCAACCGGCCCAACCAATAATTTTGTATAGGGGTCAGTTGGCAGATTTGATTAATTAGGAATATTGCCTTACTGGAAGAAGACTCAGTAGGCCTTCTTACATGAAGCCCTACTCGGAAGTAGTTGATAAAATTGAATTTCCCAGAGGGTATAAAGTTCTAGACTTTGTGACCTTTGAAGGAGAGGGGAACCAGTCCACTATTGAGCATGTTGGAAGATTTATAGTTCAGTGTGGTGAAGCGGAAGCAAATCCTTGGTTGAATTTGAGGCTTTTCCAAAATTCTTTAATTGGACCAGGTTTTACTTGGTACAAATATCTTCCAACAAAATATGTTCAGAATTGGCAACAAATGGAAGAAAATTTTCAAAAACAGTTTTACCGGTCAAAACCAGAGCCAACCTTGGCAGATCTATCCAGGCTTTCACAACTGCCAAGTGAGTCCGTGGAGGAATTTGTTTCTAGGTTCAAAAGAGCGAGATCGAAGTGTAGAGTGGATCTTCCAGGGTCTGAATATGTTAGACATGCTCTTAATGGTTTAGAGTTTGAACTCCGGAAGAGGTTTGAAGGTATGGAGTTTAGAGATCTCTTAATGGTTCGATAGATTTATCGAATGTTGGGCTGTGCACCGATGTTGTTATCGCTTTATTATTGGCAGGTTATTCTGTTGTGTTTGTGTTTCCGGATGTTTCATTTACAAACGTAACTCTGCCGGATTTTTGTTGGATTCCGCTGTTGTATTTCTATCATTTAATTAGGTATGGAATATTCAATTTTATCATTATTTCATACATTTTAATTGTTATTGATATCCTTAGTTGGTCGCTCATTGTATGGATCACACTCCGGAGTCCTCGGATGTCCCGGTTTGGGAGTCTTAGGATTTTAGGGATGTGACAACATGGTATTAGAGCCCTAAGTTTCACTGTCTTAGGGACGACGGGTGATGGTCAAACGATTTTGATCTGCGTTCTCTATGTGCTTCAGCATTTTTGGGTTTTTCCCCTGTGTTGTGCCGAGGACGTGTCTTGCTAGAAACATCCCGTTGTGATTTAATTCCAGCGGAGTGAGACATAACCTCAATAACTCTTTTTATTTCGTGCCTATATCACGGTGATAATTACCGAGGAATGTCAGCAGAACGTTCGGTCTAATCAATCGGACGTGGCTTCCGGGCTAAGGTATACCCTGATTTTGAGGACAAAATCTCCTAAGGTGGGAAGGTTATAACACCCCGTGTTATATTACCTTTTTCCTGAAATCCTTTTCGATTTATTTTCGGTTGTGACGTCACTTGTTCATGACGTCTTGGTTACTCTTGGTGTTCGATACGTGTAAATTTTTCGTGTTTACGTTTAAAGTCGACTAGGCGACTTTACGATTTCTCCTTGATGACTTCGTAGACTTTCTTGTTACCGACTAAGTGGTTTCATTTTGACGTTTGGAATTTGGTGCTTCGACGGGGCGGCGACACGTTTTGTTTGTTCGACGTTCTTGTTTCCCTTGTAGTGGGGTTATTCTACGCCTTGTCCTGCTTACATGCTTAGGTGGATTCACTTGCTTGTTTTCTCAGCGTTTATATATACGTGATACGTGTTAGTAAACTTATTTGGGTTCTGTACAAATCCAGTGTTCCGGTGGTTAGGTTTCATACCCCGGATTATTTATTTTAGTTCATATTATTTATTGGGCATTCCGTAGATTTTCCGAGTACGCGTGTCTTCGATTAGGGGATTTTTATGATATTCCCTTTATTATTATTATTTATTATTAAATTGAGTCTAGATGTTATCTTTTCGTCCCGTACTTGACTCTGAAGATTTTTTGATTGTTTCTTTGCGAGAATTTGATCTGGTGTTTTCTCGAATTTTTTATTAACCGAGGTCTTACAATTATTGATTTAGTGCATCGAGTATGGGGCTGGAATTTTTGGTTATTATCATTACATAATAATTAAAATATGTAATAATAATTATTTATATATATATTTAAGTTATTAAATATATGAGATATATACTTATATGTATGTATAGGATCGGCAAAGAGAGGGATGACCAACTACGCCCTTTTCGTTTTCTCCTTCATTGCGACATCAACCTACCCCTTTTTTTCTCCTCCTTTCTCGACACCGGCAACAGCTGCGTCTTCTACTCCTTCGCCCAACCAGTTCGAGTGAGAGAGGTAGGTCGCGACTGGTAAAGGGAGGCTGGAGGTCGCTAGTCTGAGGTGCGGCAATGGCGATGACAGGGCAGGAGGCAATGGCGCGTAGGGGCGACAACGGTGGTGGCACGCGGTGGAACAACCGTATAGCAGTGGTGTTTTCGGACGGACTGCTCAGTGTTGTTCTGACGGGTTCCCGAGCTCCGTTGGCCGCGATTTTTAGAGGGTAGCTTCGTCTCGGTGTCGTGTACGACATACTGAAAATTGGGATTGATCCATTAATCGGTTCGCAGGGAAATCAAGAAAATAGGTACAAACTTTATTTCGGTATTTCTCAGATTTGTTTAATTTTATTAACCTATTGTTAATGGGCTTCAACTATAGTGAATAGGTTGACAAGGCGAACGTTTTGGCGTATTCGGAATTTCATTCGAACAACTTTAGGCGTTGGGCGCCGACACTGTTCACGGTGGGCCTCACTTTGGGCGTGAATGTTTTGGGATAGAATTGAACGCGTGTCTTGGGCGACATGTCAGTTATATCTGGCTCGGTCGTGGTCATGATGGTTAGTCCATAGGTACGCGTCCTCAGTTAGGGGAATCATTATTTTTTTCAAATGACTCGAGATATATATGTGATATTTTGATTTGAGCATGCTAGTTATATGATTATGATTTAGAATTTTTTTTAGGATTAAATCATGCTAGTATGTATGTACGTATATATGTATTTGTATGGTTGTACGAGAATATATTTATGTATATGAGTTGGATAGTGGCCTAAATAGTGGATTAGGCTAGTTTCATCTAAATGATTGGAATTAGTAGCGCTAGACGTGGTTTAGTGTATACGTGTAGGCGTGGTTGTGTACGTTTCCATTTTCTGTGATTAGGGGAAACGAGTATGTAATTATGTGATTTATGTGACGTGGCATCTCAACTTAGAATGTTATTCTAGTTCCCCTATCTTTGTGGATTATTGCTTTAGTAAATTTAAAAGCATGTTAAAGAAGATTTAATTGATATAATTATGGATTATTGTTTTAGTTGATTTAAAAGCATGATAGTTGAATGTTTTCATAAATATGATGAGATACATATTTATGTTGATGCATGGTTCATTTGAGACAGAGTTGCATATTGAGTACACCTTGTTGTGTTAAGTACATTGGTGTCGGTTTATGTCCGGTCGTGTAGCCATGTGAGTAGACTTGTGTCGTGTCATCGTAACAATTGGCCAAGGGCTGTCTCCCACCTATAAAACTAGCAAGTCCGAGAATGGCAATATAGGGTGGGTCATCCCATCCTCATAGGTGTCTCCCACCTACGGAACTTGCAAGTCCAAGAATGGCGATTTAAGGTGGGTCATCCCATCCTTATAGGTGTCTCCCACCTACGGAACTAGCAAGTCAGAGAATGGTGATATAGTGTTGGATTGAGCCACCCTCTGAAGTCGTGGGTCGTCCCGTGCATTTGAGCTTCCTTGATAGAGAGTGTGTATCCTCTTCAAGTGAATGATTTTGGCGACACTTATATCCGTTGACCTTAGTGGTTAGTGTGTGTATCATGAGGTGGTATTAAGTCACATTGCATTCATGTTACTATTATGTGATTCAGTTCTATATGTCGATCATGATATCGTTTACTATGATTTTGGAGCATGTTTATTATGAATGTTGATAAATAAATTTATACTTTAATATAATACTCAACTGAAAGTGGATAACGTGAAAATATGATTTACATGCAATAATTGTTAAAGTATAATGAAATATAAATTCTTATACTTCTGGTTATGTATTTTTATGCCTTTTGAGGATTAAGTATATTGGATTAGTGACCTCTTTGGATAGTTGAGGTCAGGGGTGGATTTTAGTATCAACTGTGAGTTAAGGCCTTAGAGAAGGCGGGTGATGAAATTGTGAACCTAGTTCATTGTGTAGCATAGGCCTTTAGATGTCATTCACCTTTTGATGAATGGATTATCAACCGTATTTTTTGAGATTTTGGTTGAGTTAGACTAGGTGACAATTGAACTTAGTTGTTTTCGTCGCAATGGCCATTTAGAATCCTTAGCGTCTTTAGTGATTGTGTTCTTCCTTGGAGTTGTAGTCACTTTCATCAAGCTGTCATTCAAAAATGGCGTTTTTCAAGATTTATAATCAAACTCTATCTTATTTAAAGGAAAAACCAATTTTCGCCTACCCCGTAGCCACGACAAGTTTTCATACTTTAAAAAGTGATCTTAGGATCTTCTTTAAAAATATTTTTAACTCGCCGTTTTCACCTATCCCCTTAGCCACGACAAGTTTTCGTACTTTAAAAAGTGATCTTAGGATCTTCTTTAAAAAGATTTTAAATTTTAAAGGTCGATGATGGCGAATAATGGAGACTGGAGGCAAGACGGTCATTTTCACTGTGTGGATTCTTAAAGAAAACCTACCTTTTAACATTTCTCAAGATTTCGAGATTCCGAGGCTTCTTTCTCAAGATCTCGACCTGTAGTGTTTTGAAAGATGTCTTCTTGTTTCACCTTTGCTTCCGATCATTTCTAAGTCTCGGGTATGAGGCTTATTATTTAGTGCACACACATAGTGTTTCATTTTCCTTCTTCTTGGTTGATTGATGTCCCCACCTAGGTGATTTAGGTTTTTACACATGTTAGGGGCATGGATGTCGAATGGATTGGTTAAAATATTAAAAACATTTTTCTTAAAACTATTGAATCCTTGGGATTCATCTTTTTATGACTTTTACTCTCGGCCATTCGCTTTTGGTTTTTTTTTGTTCGGTTATCTCCCTAATCACTGGTGGGTGTTCTTAACCTTAACATTCTTGTCTCAGTTATCAGTTGGTTTAGCATTGGGACCTCTTCTCCCTTGCTCTGTTTCTTGACCCTTATGTGGTCATTCATGAGAGTATTGTCTATGTACTCTCCGTGTTTTGATTTGGTTAGCTTTCCTTGTCCATAGTGAAAACGTTGGTGATATATTGACCGTATTGGAGGTAGTATTATGAGATTCATATGGTGATATGATTGAGGTGATTCAGTCCTTGAGATGTAGATTTTCTCTAGGAAAGGGCTGATGGTTCTCATATATATATATATATATATTATACATATATATATTGACAATGATTATGTTAGCATGCAAGGACATGAGTGATTTCTCTCATGTGTTCTCGGGGAGTGGGTTATGAGTCTTCCTTGGTATTAGTTATGGATTCTTTGTCCTGTGGGTATTAGAGGTGATTGTGATTCTCACTTTTTGGATCCTCTAGTTAGCGTTGTGAACGCTTGGTGATTTGTTAGCTTAGACTTGGGTGTCGTGTACTTAGTGTACATTTGTGAGAGTAGTGTAAAGTACCGGTGTTGGTACTTAGAGTACGAGTCTTAGTTGTACCTTGTGAGAGTGATCGTGTACTTATATGTATATATATATGTACTCATATATCGGGATATGATTAGTTACCTTTAGGGTATGTATATATGTATATATATATATACTCGACTGTTTTTTGTACATGGATACGTGATAGTGATTTATCGTTAGCATTGTATTCCATACTTCATGCCTTATCGTGCTTTCCTGATATATGATTGGGTTATTTGTGGGGTTATTTGAGGTCTTGCAGTTGCGTGAGTGCCATGTGAGATGACGGACTAACCTAGGGTAGATGCATGTATACGGGTTGGTTAGTACTACTTGGACGGTCAGAGGATGTAACGGTTATGATTACCTTTTACCTGCGGGGCTCAGCGAGCTCACCCTGGCATTTTATGCCCTGGTATTCCCACGCCAGTTTGCAGGAAATGTTTTGGGTACGGATAGCATGCGATGCAACGACGTCTTTCTTTTGTTTTCCTCGTTGCAGGTTTGGAGTTGCGTAGGGTGATGCGGTTACGGTTGCAACACAGCTGGATTGGGGACGATAGATAGCTATTATTTTCCTTCTCATGTAGTTTCTTTACCCATGTCGTATGGGATTGTCATGTATTTCTCTTGGGAGCCAGTATGTTGGCATATCCCCTTTTAGTGTATCTTTTATTCCATGTATTCCTTTATTTCAGGATGTCACTGTATTTATTTGGCACCGTTATGTGCCTTTGTGTATTTTTATTCGAGTATTGTTGCTCAGTAGGTTATTGAGGGTTGTGTAGAGGTAGCATTGGTTTTTTTTCCACTACCTCGGCCCTAGTAGATTTATCGAATGTTGGGTTGTGCGTCGTTGTTGTTATCGCTTTGTTAATGGCAGGTTGTTCTGTTGTGTTTGTGTTTTCGGATGTTCAATTTACAAACGGAACTCTGCTGGATTTTTGTTGGATTCCGTTGTTGTATTTCTATCATTCAATTGGGTAAGGAATATACCACTTTTATCATTATTCCATACGTTTTAATTGTTATTGATATCCTTAGTTGGTCGCTCATTATATGGATCATACCCTGTAGTCCTCGGATGTCCTGGTTCGGGAGTCTTAGGATTTTAGAGGCGTGACAAGATAAGATAATTATACTTCCAAAAAGACATACCATTCCATCGGCCAGTGAGATGAAAGGAAAAGAGTTTTGCAAGTATCACAATTCTTGGAACCATACCACTAATAATGGTGTGGTGTTCATGAATTCATTGCAAAAGGCTATTGATGAAGAGAAGTTGAAGTTTCCAGAGAAAAAGAAGGAAGTGATGGGTGTGGATGATAACCCTTTTCCAGCTGTAGTCAGCAGCAATGTGATCACTTTGGTAAATGAAGATGATCCTAAGGGGAAGAAGGTAAAGCCAGAGGAGATGGTGGAAGAATTGGAAAGAAAGCTAAAGGAGGCTCAGATTGCACTTATCAAGCATGGTTGTTGTCCAAAGTGCAAGGAGTCCAAGGATAAAGGTAAGAAGCCAATGGAACACTTGCATCACTATCAATATTCCAAAACAAGTATACATGAGAGAATAACTTTCCAACATAGAAGAAGAGGCCCTCGGCCTAGTTTCAATGGTTGTCGACCGAGGGGAGTCACAGTAATACGTCCTAGAGAACAGCAGCCGGGAAGAAGTACACCTGAGTTACAGAGAAGGCATCATTTGTAATCTGAGGTATGGGTCAAGAAAGGAGAGACTTCCCATAGAGTGAGAATGGTTAAGCCTCCTGTAGTTCCTCATAATGTCTTGCAGAGGTTAAGTCATCCAAAGTTCCCAAAGGAAGAGAGGCATGTACCAGAGGGGGTTTCAAGATCTAAGAAAAGAAGATTTTAAAGGAAGAGAGCTGAGCGGCGGAAGATGTTTACTAGAAGTAGTCAAAGTGGGGAAGCTTGAATGAGGAATGGACCAAGTGAATCAACCTTTGTGAAGTAGGAAGATGTGGTAGGTATGGAAGAAAGTGATTTGGAAGATGTGAACCCCAGACATGCACTAAGGAGGAAGATCCAGTTTGGTACTCTTCCAGCGCATGCTGCCTGCAACATGGCCATTATGCTGCCAGCTATCTTCCAGGCGCCTGAGAGTCAGGCAGAAGAGAAAACAATGGGAACTTTTGAGGGTGCATTGGTGGAACTTGTTGTTCCAAGCCTAGAAATCAAAGAAGGAGGAGTATCTTTCAGTAAAGTGTGGATAGAGGGTCATCCTGTGAATAAAGTGTTAATAGATAATGGATCTGTACTCAATGTAATTCCCACCAAAATACTAAAAGCCTTAGATGTCACACCCCAAATATTCAAAGACTCCCGAACTAGAACATCCGAGGAATCCGGGGTCATGATCCATAAATGAGCGACAAATTAAGAATATCAATACCATAAACCGAATGGAATATTATTAACAATAATAATTTCATACACAACAAAGCGGAAGCTAAACAAAATGATACACAAGGCACATCTTAGGTATCGAAAGAATACATCTCTATAAAGATGCAATGATACCAAATACAATGAAGGGATGCGCCAACAGACTGGCTTCCAAGAAATACAACAACAACAGTCCCAATATAGGGGACAAACAAATAAACTAAGATGGAACAACACTATATACTAACGTCCCAAATCCCGCAACAGCATCAGTGCCACGAGCCATCCTGTACTCCAAGTTGTCCGTAGCCGAAACATTACATGCAAACTGGTGTAGACCACCA
Organism: Cornus suecica; assembly: GCA_963922005.1. Taxonomy (NCBI): domain Eukaryota; kingdom Viridiplantae; phylum Streptophyta; class Magnoliopsida; order Cornales; family Cornaceae; genus Cornus; species Cornus suecica. The sequence continues at coordinate 15,190,114 of OY998248.1, read as the reverse complement.
GGGCAAACCAATGTCGGGGTGAGCTCCTTGAGCCCCATAGGAAAAAGGGAATCATAATCGTCACATCCTCCGACCGTACAAACCTAGTGTGAACCAACCCGTATACATGCATCTACCCTAGGTCGATCAATCGTCCCACATGGCATTCACACCAATACGAGACCCCTGAAATAAATCCCTCCAGTCCCCTACCATGCATCATCAAGGCAACTAGCACATAACGTATCCATAATATTACATCATATGGCAAATGCACACCTATATATATATATACGTATATATATACATAGAGACAACAAATAAGTACAAGTCAAGTAGTTCTAACCTCACGAAAGAACCCTATGAGTAGTACCCACCAATCCAACACTAGTAGTCTACACTACTCACATAAACGTACATCAAGTACACAATACCCTAGCGTAACATAAACAATCACTTTAGGGCCACAACAATAACCATAGGATCCAAATAAACTAGGATCACCACGATGCCCATAAGAAGGAACATACATAACCAGTACTAAGGAAACTCTCAAGTCCTTACATACCCACAAAATCATCGTCAATGCATATATACACAATACACATATGACACCTCAATCTCTTCACAAAGGCGAACCACACTTACCTCAATATCACTACTAATGCCACAACATCAATCTCACGATACCATTCACAGGGGGATTAGTTCAATCACTAACGTCCTCACTATGAACAAGGAAGGATAACTACTCAACCACAAAGGGTACGTGAAAACTACTCTCAATAATGGCCACACAAGACTATGACATCAAGCAAGGGATGAAACTCCAATGCTAACCAAAAGAATAACCGGAACATCTCGTCAACATGGTAGGGCATCCACCCATGACAAGGAAACCACCAATATGTATGTGCACTAAGACACACACATCATAACCGAAACTCGGAATGAAAGAAAGTATGAGACACACATACCGACAGAAAAACACTCTCAAGTCAACCGAACAATCCCAAATCTAGGATTCCTATGACGTCCCACGAGGACAAGAAGGAACAAGTAACACGCTGGAACCTCGAAACCCAACATCCGTTTCCAACCCCACGAATCAAATGATGACACAAAAAGGAATGGCTCGGCATCACGCCGCGATCAACACTCAAGAAAGGTGGATCTAAGTTGATCCTTCAACCTAACAAAACTCATCCCTAAAGACCACTAATCAATGCCTCAAGCATAGTAGGAGAAGTGGTGAAACTCAAGGGAGAGAACAGAAAGAAGCTGCAAGAAATACATAAACAGGTGCCACCGAGTTGTACATCGAGTACTCGGTGGTTCTTCCACTGAGTTGTACACCGAGTACTCGGTAGCCTTAGAAATACCCAAAACTCTCGGGCAAAAAATGATGCTCGCGCGCAAGTGCACTCACTTACGCACTCACCGAGTACTCAGTAGAATCATCACCGAGTACTTGGTGGCCCCCAGAATGCAAAGTCAAGGAATGAACCCGAAAAGCTCCGAAACGAAACCAGACGACTCCGGGCCAAACCCGAACACACCGAAACATCCATAACACTATGTGGAGTGACTCAACATCCGACATGAACCACGGAGAACAAAGAATGAAGAATGAAGTCAAAAAATGACAACACTTCAACGAAAATGGGAAATACGATCCCAAGCTCTATTCCCAACCGAGAACTCAATTCACTCTCAAAACGACAACTCATCTCAACCACCCCAAGTGGTTAAGGAAACCACCTCAAGAACACTACTATTCTTAGGATGTAAAAAAGAAAACCGTAGTAGCCAATACTATGGGACAAACTCGGTTTAATCAAAATCTCATCCAATCCATTCAAACCTCAATCAACACTTGATATCACTTCTTTTTTATCACTAACGGAATCAAGAGGCTATTACCACACAAGTGACTAGGATCAATCCTACCCTCGCTTAATCAAACTTCAAACCTCGAAATAAATTAAACGATACATTCCTCAAATGCAAAAGAAGTATCAATGGTCATTACTACATAGCCAACCAAAATCACCAAACTATCAAGGATCGTACACCCCTCAAAGGTGCAAAAACATCAAGTGGTCAATACCACACTATCAACTGAGGTCACAAAGCTAACACTCGATTCTCTAAGGTCTCATTTCACAATCAACTTCATATCCACTATCGACTTTACTTATCACAAGAAAGCCATAGAAAACCAACTCTTAACACCACCTAAGGGCATATAAGCACATAATAACGAGTATAATTATTCATCGCACATTATACTTTAAACAAGACATGCAAATTATATTCTCACATCCTTCCATTTCACTTTATCATTTTAATAACATGTGAATTATATATCTCAAAATCCACCTTAAACATGCTCATCAACCACATGGGATAACATCATGGTCCACATGTAAACATAATCACATATTAGCATCTCATATGCAATGTGACTCACACATCTCATGGAACCCACCTCATGAAACACATTTTGCCCAACACATGTTAATAAATACGCACTCTACCCATTCACAATGAGAAAAAGAGTACCGCATCAATTCTTCCCAAGTGATTTTGACACTTCTCACTTTCAACAAGGAAGGCGGTTGCACGGAAGCCCCACTTGCAACTTCCGTACCCTAAAAACTGAGAGTGGCACATTCCACCACGATGGGGAAGCAACCAACCCTATATCCCCATTTTCTGGCTTATTAGTCCGTAGGTGGGAGTCACCTTTTCTTGGTCAGTTGTTGCAACGATTCGACACAAGACTACTCACCCATGGTTACATAACCGGGCGTAGCCCAACACTAATTGAGTTCTCAATACAAAAGGTGAACACCATATGCACTATGTCTCAATGCATCATATACCAACACAAATATGTATAACATTCCAAAAATGTTAACATGAATGCCATTCATCATTCAACATGCTTCTAAATCTCATTTAAAGCAAAAATCAACAAGTATGCTTTCTCATGCACATTTATGATCCCAAATCATCAAGTTGTCATTTTATACACAAAGATAACTTTTTCATTCACTTAACATGCTTCTATCTCAATTAAAGCATTTATCTCAAAATAATACATTATTATGCACAAATAATGTTCAAAATCATCAAGTTACCCTTTTATTCACAAAGATAACTTTACCTTTCATTTAACATGTTTTTATCTCAATTAAAGCAATTAATCAACACATTAACTCATTTTCAAGCATAAGTTTAATGTTCAATATAGAACCCTCAAAATTCACAAGAATGGGGAAAGTAGAATAACACTCTAAGCTCCACATCTCAATTCACTAACCAAGGTAGCTAGCCTAATTACGCTATCGAGGGTACACTACTAACACCCAAAATCCTATATGTATACTTACACTTATACATATACACCTCAATACTCATATTCATATATATATGCATACAAGTATATTTTCATCCCAAAAGTCCACAACTCATAACCCATCTAGTATACATCATATACATATTTCAAGGATGACATAAACATGAATTATAGCACATAAACACAAACAACCCTAATTTCATATTTCTCAAGTATACACTTACCAAAAATTATATCTAGGGTTATAATGTCCGGAAACGAAATCACACACTCGCGAATCAAAGAACGAGAGATTAGAGATGCTTTCCCCTACCTCAAATAAAGAACAAGTCAACCTCCAACCAAGGCCTATGAAACCCTAGCTTTCACTCGAAATCGAAACCGAATAAACTAATCGGTGAAAAGTTCCGCCATAGCTTCCTAAGAATGAATCGAGACTCAAACCACAATGAAAACATGAATCAATACATGGTTTGACAAGAACACCCCAAACTAGGGTTTGGAAAAAATAACTCATGAAGAGAGAAAACCACTTACCAATCCACGGCTCAAATCGAAGCCAAGAATACCACGACCAACTTCCGTTTTGAAGCCGTCATCAAAATCCAAGCCCAAATAGATGAACTAGGGCAAAGAATGAGATAAAATCAAATGGGAGAGAGAAAGGCTGAGTTTGGAGAAGAAGATAGAAAGATGAAATGTTTTTAGGTCAATATTTCCTTATATAGGCAATCTGTAAAATATGCCGAGTTTTACCTCGAGTACTCGGTATGAACAGTTATCGAGTACGCGGTAATCCCGAAACAACAATTGCAAAAAAAAGGCTCTAAGGCCCTAAGATGACACCAGAAAACTTCGAAACAATCCAGGACACATCCAAACACTCTAGAATACATAGGAAGACTCTCATACTTCCTCAACAACCCATACACAAGTGAAATTCCGAGAATACCCTTCACTCCCAAAAGTTCCAAAAATAAAATAAACATATAATCACGTAAGTTCTACACCGAAACGTCTACAATAAACTAAAGTAATACGTTCGAGCACGGAACACGATCGTCGAAGCATCAATGAGAAAACGTTATGACGAACCCACGTTGTAACACCCCGCTCCAACACTTGGTATAATATTGTCCGCTCTGGGCCCAACCCACACGGTTTTGCTCTTGGGCTCCTCCCAAAAGGCCTCATACCAATTGGAGACAACACTGCATATATAAGCACATCCCCAGACCTCTACCCGGGCGATGTGGGACATCACACACGTAATAATTGGCGACACTCCAATCCACGAAGTCGGAAACGAAATACCACGAAGTTGTCCCGCTAAGTCCAAAACATAAACGCGAAAAAAATTACACGTACCAAGAATATAGAGGATGTCATGAATAAGTGACGTCACAAAACATTAACACTTGGAAAAGAATTCCAGAAATGAGAAAGGAAAACACAGGGCATTACATTAGATAAGTCCATGTCAGATGTCATCCCAAGCCAAACATCCATTAGCGATGTGGGTGGGGGGGTGGGGGGGGGAGTTAGTACAAAAGGGATTTTACCATTGGAAGTAACTATTGGAAGAAGGACAACATATGTGGTCTTTTTCATTATTGACACATCTTCAACTTACAATCTCCTTCTCGGAAGAGATTGGATTCATCCAAATAAGTGTATACCTTCATCACTTCATCAAATGTTAATTTTCTGTGATGGGGGAGAGTTTAAAATTGTGGAAGCTGATAATAGACCGTTTGTGGCAAAAGTGTGTTTGGCTGAAGCCATATTGTATAAAGAAGATTGTGTCCCAATTAGGTTCACTGAGGTAGACAATTCAGCGAACCAGTATCTACCACCATGAGGAGGAGCTTGATAGAAAGGGAGTCAGAAGAATTACTCAATGAAACCACCAGGCTGAAGGCAGAACTTCAGGCCTTATCTGCTGAATTAGTGCATCATGATTATTGAAGAATTGAATGAGGAGGAGGAGCAGAAGTTAAAGGAGCAGGCCTTAGCGGCCACTTGCATTTGACTGAAGTCCTATTTGGCAAAGAAGAGGGTTTTCTTGGAAAGCCAAGAAGAAGCTGAGTTTTCAGCTGATTTGGCCGAAGTTCAGAGTTGTGCTCAAGAAAATTTAGATGCAATACAGTTGGAAGATCTGGATCCAGCACCGCAGTGATTAAATGACAACATGACAGAAGTTCAGATCCTCTGTTAGATGTTAATCTGGGCATGGAAGAAGATCCTTGACCAACTTATGTGAGTGGCTTGATGGAGCTAAACTTCAAGGCATAGGTTATTTCTATACTTAAAGAATTTAAGGATTGTTTTGCCTAGAGTTATGAGGAGATACCAGGTCTTTCCAAAGCTTTGGTAGAACATAGGTTACTTATAAAGGAGGATTTTCGGCCATACAAGCAACCACCTAGGAAAATGTCTCAAGGAAGTGGTTCTAGAGGTGAAGGAAGAAATTTAAAAACTCCTCAAAGCTGGATTTATTCGGACAATAAGATATGTGAAATGGATTTCCGACGTGGTTCTAGTTGTTAAGAAGAATGGGAAGATAAGGGTTTGTGTTGATTTTAGAAATTTAAATTTTGCCACTCCAATGGATGAGTATCCAGTGCCTGTAGTAGATCAGCTAGTAGATGCAGCCTCAAAACATAAAATCTTATTTTTCATGGATGGACACTCAGGCTATAATTAGATTTATATAGCTGAGGAAGATATCCCAAAGACTGTTTTCAGATGTCTAGGGTCTATTAGAACTTTTGAATGGGTTGTCATACCATTTGGATTGAATAATGCTAGAGCAACTTATCAAAGAGCCATGAATGTCATCTTCCACGATATGATTGGCAAATTCATGAAAGTTTATATTGATGATGTGGTGGTGAAATCTTCCACAAGAAACAAGCAATTGAGAGACTTAAGATTGGCATTCACAAGAATGAGGAGTCACAAGATGAAGATGAACCCTCAGAAGTGTGCTTTTGGGGTTTCAGCTGGAAAATTCTTGGGATTCCTAATTCACCAAAGAGGTATAGAAGTTGACAAAAACAAGGCTAAAGCAATCATGGAACCACAACCTACCAAGAACAAGAAGGAGTTGAGGCAATTTATTGGGCAAGTAAGTTTCCTCCAGAGATTCATTACAAATTGTGCAGGTAAGCTCCACAAATTCTCTGCTCTTTTAAAACTTAAAACAGGATAAGAGTTTGTATGGGAAGATCAACATCAGAAAGCCTTTGATAAAATCAAGGAATATTTGTCAAGGCCACTAGTGAGCATGCCTCTTAGGAAGAGATATCCATTGAAGCTTTATATATCGGCCGCTCATGAATCTATTGGTAATATGTTGGCTCAAAATAATGAGGCTGGAAGAGAAGAGACTGTTTATTATTTAAGTGGAGTTTTATCTCAAGTGGAATGTAGATATTTCTCCATAGAAATATTATGTATGACTTTGTACTATTCTGCCATGAAATTAAGAGTTTATATGTTCCCTGTTGAAGTTTATGTCATTTGTCAAACTGATATGATTAAGTATATGCTATCGAGGCCTTTAATTACTAGAAGAATTGGGAAATGGAATTTGGCCTTGATTGAATTTAACTTAACATATGTTCTACAAAAATCTGTGAAAGGAAGAGCTTTGGATGAATTTTTGGCCGCTCACCCTTCCACTGATATAGAACCACAAGTGTTTGATGAGATTGATGTAGCCGTGATAACTATAGTTCCTTGGACATTGATGTTTGATGGATCAAGTACTTCTGATGATCAGGGGATGGCATTGTGATTTTGTCTCCTAATGGAAGGACTTCTTTTTCATTCTTCCTAGATTTCATGTGTTCCAATAACCAAGCAGAATACAAGGCCTAAATTATCGGCCTTGAGATTTTGTTGGAAATGGGAGTGCGAAGTGTGCATATTGTGGGAGATTCAAATTTGGTGATTAGTCAAATATAAGAAGATTTTAGATGTTTGAGCTGACAGTTAAGGTTGTTCCATTCTTTAGCTACCCAACTTGTCCAACAATTCAATGAAGTGAGAATGGAACATCGGCCTAGGAGTTTAAATAAGGAAGCGAACAATTTGGCACAGATAACATCTGGAATAAGGGTCCTTGATGGTATGGGAGAGGTGTTAGTAAAGGTTAAAAGAAGATCCTTACCAACAGCTCAAATGAGGAATAATGAGATGGCACAATCATTTGTCATTGACATCCATGATGCTAGTCTGGAAGATTGGAGAAGTCCTATAATCAAGTTTCTGGAAGATCCTAGATCTCCAACCCCTAGGAGATTAAGGTTGATATAAGTAAATTATGTATTACTGGATGAAGAGTTGTACAAGAAAAGTAAGGAAGATGGTTTTCTTTTGCAATGTGCCTCCAAGAAACAGGCTATGAAGATTGTGGAAAATGTGCATGAAGGATTGTGTAGAGTCCACCAAGCTGGAAGGAAGATGAGATGGCTAATTAGAATATATGGTTACTATTGGCCTGGAGTGTTAAAGGATTGCATTACTTATGCTAAGAGATACAAGCCTTTCCAATTACATGGTCCAATTCAGAGAGTTCCAGCTATAGAGATGCAATTAATAATCAAACCATGGCCCTTTAGGGGTTGAGCCATTGATATGATTGGAATGATTAAATCTCCAGCCTCTGATGGTAAAAAATGGATAGCGGTAGCCTCTGATTACTTTACTAAGTGGGTAGAAGTAGAGGCTTATGAGTCAGTAACTCATAATGTAGCCATCAAAATTGTAAAGGAAAAGATCTTCCATCGTTTTAGAATCCCTGAATCAATCACTTTTTACAATGGAGGAGTCTTTAGAGAAGCTGCAATGATGGAATATACAGAATCTTTTGGAGTGAAAATGTTATGTTTTACTCCTTATTATTCACAATCAAATGGCCAAGTGGAAGTTGTTAATAAAATAATCATTGGAATTATTGAGAAGATGATAAAAGAAAATCCAAGAATTTGGCATGATCTTCTTCCAGAAGCACTTTGGGCATACAGAAACTCCAAACACACTAGTACTGGAGTTACCCCATACTTGCTAACATATGGGCATGATGTAGTTCTTTCAATGGAAATGGTGGTCAAATCTTCCAGGATTGCTTATCAGAATAATTTGGTTCCAGCTGAGTATTCAAAAGTTATGTTAGTGGAGTTGGAAGATTTGGATGAAACAAGACTTAGTGCATTGGACCATATGGTAGCCCATAAGAAGAATGTGATTAAAGCATATAATAAGAGAGTGAAACCTAAGTCTTTTGTAGAAAGAGACTTAGTTTGGAAGGTGAATCTTCCAACTGGGAAGAAGAAAGATCCTAAGTTTGGGAAATGGCCCCCAAATTGGGATGGGCCATATCAATTCTATAAAATTTTTGGGAATGGAGCTTATCACTTGATGGAATTGGATGGAGCGATTCATACTTATCCAATAAATGGCCGATACCTCAAAAGATATCGGCCAAGTTTCTTTGAGGTTGTGCATAAGGAAGAAGACCAAGGCTAGCATGTAGGCAACCTTGGGAAAGCTAGTCATTCTTAGGAATGATTGTAAATAGTTAGTTGATCTCATTTCTTGTTTTTCATTTTTCCTTTAAGTCCTTTTGTAAGTGTTGCAATGAAAGAAATGCAATGTTGAAAGGTATGCAGAAAATGATATTCCAAAGACAAAAGGCCATTTATAGTTTATTTTCTATTCGCATTAAGGGAAAATTAAAATTCGCAAAATTATAGAAGAAAAATATTCCTGGCCGGTCAAAATAGTCTGGCCAAAACAAAAAAATAAGTTCTTACAAACACATTAGAAGTTTTCTACTTGATTTTTAAATTCTTCCCAAGAAAGTTTGCCTTGTTGAATGGTTTTTTCATCCTGGAGTTGTTCTGCTGCTAGCTTCTTTGTTTCCTCATGAAGGAATAACATGTAGCCTTTGAGTTCGGCAGTTGTGGAGCGGAGGTGTTCAGATTATGTTAACATTTGTTGTTGTTCTTCCTGGATTTTGCTAAGAGCACCCTTCAGTTCTTCTTCTTTATCCTTAAGGGATTGGAATTTCTTGGTCGCAGATTTAAAGGCTTGTGCTCTTTCTTGGAGCCTTTCAACAACCACATTTCTTTGAGCTTATTTTTCAGGAAGATATTTCTTGATGGATTGAGAGGAATTGAGGGCCTTGACAAAGTTATCTAGCTGGGTTTTGAAGGTTAAGATGGAAATTCTGAAAGCATCTGAAAAACCTGGATGGTTACCTGCACGAAGGAGAATCATGGAAAGTTCATTCTCAACAAATAAAACATCATCGGGGTTGTGCTTCATGAGACTACATAAACTTGCTTTCAATTGCACTAAGTCAGATTTAGGTTGGGGAAGGTTGACTAGAGCACTGTTTGAGGTAGTGATAACATCTTCCAGAGTAGCCTCTAAGTCCTGGAAATAGCTGGCCACATCGGAGAATAGATCAAGATATGTTGAGGGTACATCAAATGAGGAAACCTAGAAGAACTCAACCCTTAGGGAATTGAACTAAAGAGTAATGAAGTCATCTAAAAGAATGGCAATAATGGTTTACTTCTTTCTTAGCAATCACTTCTGGCTTTGAGGTATCGTTGTGAGGTGTGTCCTTTCGAGTAAATGAGGAAGAACCTTGCATAACTAGAGGAGTTGGAACTTGGGTGTCCTTTATGGCTTCCATGGGAGAGGAGTCCTGAAAATATGAAACTGTGAGAGAGTGAGAAAGAGAGGGATTATAATATGGAAGGAAAGAGATAGTTATATACCTCAGCAGAGAATTCTTTATCCTCGAACTTTTTACTGGCATCCACTTCTTCCTCATTCTCTTCTTGGTCCTCATCTGTCTCTTCACTATCCTCTACTACCTTCTTAGGACTGTTCTCATGGACTTCCTGTTCTTCTTCACTGTCGGTCTCTTCATCATCATCAACTACTTCATTTGTTTTCTCTTTTCCTTTGAATTTCTTGCTGGTTGTTGTTTCTGTTGGGGGTACTGATGTTGTTTCATCAAACATCTCTTCAATTTCTTGGCTTAACTTGGGGTTTGGAGTGTTGGTTTTACTACCCTTGGTGGTGCAGATTCTTTTAACTGGGGTGGACAGGGAAGGTTTCAGGTCCTGAGCTTGGGTTTCTTCTACATTCTTTTTCCTCTTTCTCTTCAAGGGAGAAGGTTGGGGTACATCAGAATCACTTTCAATTTCAATTCTTGTGGTAGAAGTGGCATGGGAGGCTTGTTTTTCTAGCTAACGCTTACCCTGCCAAGTAGAAGAGAAAAGTATTAAAAAAAATTTGACTAGAAAGGAATAATAAAGAAATGGGATGGAAGAAATTGAAGTACCCTAGTCCTTCCGGCAATTGTTTCTTGCTTTATTGCTGAAATGAGTCATGCCGCTTTCGCAACTTCTTTAATAGAGAAATTACCAATGGCATCACAAAAACCATGAACTGCAGGGCGAGTCAAAGTTGCTCTGGGCAATTTTGGCGATTTTGAAAGGAGGTGGTGATGGGGTAGTAGGCACTGAAGGCTTACATTTTAGGATTAACCTTAGCATTTATTGCTAGGGTTTTTCTTGATTACTTTTTCCTTCACGTCATTTAATGCAGCATTGATTTCTAGTTATTGTTCTTCATCAAAACCCTAGTTTTCACTTCTTTTTTCACTTCTTTCTTTGGTCGTTATTGCTGCTAAGGTTTCCTTCCTTTGTTTCTTTTTTCTCTGGTTTTGAGTTTTTAAGGTTTACGTACCTACTAAGGTTTCAAATGGCGGCTACTACAGATTTCACGAGGCAATTACATGAACTGGTGTTGTTCAGTCATTGGCTTCTCGTAAGGATGGTGGGAGTGGTGGTCTTGCTCTATCAAAGCCATCTTCTTCCACTCAGACACCACAACCACCACCTGCAACTGTGGAGGACACTTAGGGTCAGGTTACTAAATCAACATGGGCAAATATTGTTAGACCTGTGGATGCACCTCGCAGAAAGCTTTCATATCATCTACCTACTATGGAGAATGATAGGATTATTGTTTCCCCGCCTGCTTCAGTTACGGAGGCTGGTGCTCAGAAGGGGAAATCATGTCTAATAGGTTATTTCTTTGATAAAAAACTTTCGTTTAATGTTGTTAATTTCATTACTTCTAGACTTTGGAGTAATGTTGGTTTGCAGAAGGTTTATGGGATGGAGAAAGGGTTCTATTTTTTAAAATTTGCTAATGAACATGATTGTGATGTTGTTCTTGAAAATGGTCCATGACACTTTGCAAATAATTTTTTAATCTTGAAGAAGTGGCATGTTGGTCTTTCTTTACATAAAGAAATGGTCTCTACTATTCCTTTATGGATAAAATTAATGGATGTTCCCATGGAGTGCTAGGATGTAACACCCCGTTTCAACACTTGATATGATATTGTCCGCTCTGGGCCCAGCCCGCACGATTTTTATCTTGGGCTCCTCCTAAAAGGCCTCATAGAAATTGGAGACAACACTGCACATATAAGCACATCCCAAACCTCTACCCGGGCGATGTGGGACATCACAATCAACCCCCCTTAGGACCCAGCGTCCTCGCTAGCGACCCACGGGTGATGTGCATGCTCCCACACTTAATTTCGGCCGGGCTCTAGCTCTGATACTAATTGTAACACCCCGCTCCAACACTTGGTATGATATTGTCCGCTCTGGGCCCAACCCGCACGGTTTTGCTCTTGGGCTCCTCCCAAAAGACATCATACCAATTGGAGACAACACTACACATATAAGCACATCCCCAGACGTCTACTCGGGGCGATGTGGGACATCACAATCACCCCCCCTTAGGACCCAGCGTCTTCGTTGGTGACCCACGAGTGATGTGCATGCTCCCACACTTAATTTCGGCCGGGTTCTGGCTCTGATACCAATTGTAACACCCCGCTCCAACACTTGGTATGATATTATCCGCTCTGGGCCCAGCCCGCACGGTTTTGCTCTTGGGCTCCTCCCAAAAAGCCTCATACCAATTGGAGACAACACTGCACATATAAGCATATCCCCAGACCTCTACCCGGGCGATGTGGGACATCACAATCACCCCCCCTTGGGACCCAGCATCCTCGCTGGCGACCCACGGGTGATGTGCATGCTCCCATACTTAATTTCGGTCGGGCTCTGACTCTGATACAAATTGTAACACCCCGCTCCAACACTTGGTATGATATTGTTCGTTTTGGGCCTAGCCTACACGGTTTTGCTCTTGGGCTCCTCCCAAAAAGCCTCATACCAATTGGAGAGAACACTGCACATATAAGCACATTCTCAGACCTCTACCCGGACGATGTGGGAAATCACATAGGATGCTGAGGGTTTAGGATGGTTTGCCAATGCTTTGGGTAAACCAATACATATTGATTTACCTATAGAAAATCAAGATCATATTAATTTTACTAGAGTTTGTGTTGAGGTGGATGCTCATCAGGAGCTTGTGAAAGAATTTGATGTGAAGTTAGCATATGGGGAAACTATTACAGTGCATGCTGAATATCAATGGAATCCTGCTAGATGTTGTACTTGTAAAAATTTTGGTCATTGGTATAGAAACTTTCCCAAGGTTGTTACTCAGAATAATCAAGCAAGCTCTTCTCATGCTCAAAATAAAGTTATTTCTAAATGGAGGGTTGTTAGTCGAAAGGGAAATGAGGTTATAGGGAATATTGTTGTTAATAATGGTGATCAGAGTAGTGATTCTCAGGTTGCTGGTTCAGCTTTAGTGCCTGCAGTGGAAGTTAATGTTACAGGGCCTCTTGTTGTAAATGAGGAGGTTGTTCCTCTGGTTAACAATAGTATAGTTGACAGTATTGATCATGTAACTTTGCAAGAGAAAGTGGTATTGGGTGATGCTAATCAATTTGACCCTTTGCAAGATATTGAAGATGAGTCTCTTCTACATGATGCTGATGTTTTGCCTGACTCTAGTATGGTAGCTCCTTCTGATGGTGGTAAATTCCCTCTTTCTCAAACTGAAGCTCACCAAAAGATAGTTACTGATGTTGTAAATGACAACTTAGTTTTGCCTATGAACACTGAGAAGATTCCATTGCTTGAGGCTTCAATTTCTAAGGCCTCGAAGCTTCCAAGTAAGCCAAATATTATGGATAAGTCTAAAACTAAAGTTCAACCTGGTGTTAAAACTAGAAGGGGTTTAGCTTTGGAGTCTCCAAAGCATGACTGAGGTCTTTTCTTTTCTTCTTGAAGGTTGTACATTATTTTTTCATTTTCATGAAGTTTGGTATCTGGAATGTTAGAGGTTTAAGTACCTCAAGTAGGCAACATGAAGTTAGGAAAGTGATTAAAAGGTTGAACTTATCTCTATTTTGTATGATAGAGACAAGGGTTAAGGAGCATAATGTAGAGAGAATTATGAAGTGTGTTATTGGGAATTGGCATTGAAATTTTGTTCACAACTATGATAGTGCTCAGAATGGTAGATTATGGGTTGATTGGGATCCCTCAAAGCTTGCTCTCAAGATTATTAAGAGGATTACTCAGCTTATTCTTTGTGATATATCCACCCTTGATGGCTTTGTGAAGTGTATAGGAGGGTTTGTTTATGCTTTCAATGATCATTTGGGAAGAAGATCTCTTTGGCAAGACTTTCTGCAAATTTCAGACACTTATGCTCAACATCCTCTATTTTTTACAGGAGATTTTAATGCTATTCGATATGCTCATGAAAATTTTGGAGGTGTTTCTAGTTGGGGTGCAACTTAGCAGGAATTTGGTGATTGTTTAATGGAAGCATCTCTCCTTGATCTTAGGCATTTTGGTCTTCAGTTCACTTGGACTAACTCCACTATTTTCAGGAAACTTGACAGGGTTTTGGTGAATGAAGCTTGGTATACTTTTTTTCCTAATTCAAAGGCTTTTTTTAAAGCTAGAGGTGTTTCTGATCATGCTCTAATTTTGATTAATCTTGATGTTGTTGTTCATAAGAAAGGTTCCCCTTTAGATTCAACAATTATCTTCTTCATCATCCTGGTTTTATGGACTTGGTTCAAAAGGCTTGGCCTGTGGATATTAATGGCTTTTTCATGTTTAAAGTTTCCCAAAAATTGAAACTTCTTAAGACTGAGCTAAAACAACTTAACTCTAGGCATTACAATGACTTGCATACCAGAGTGCAGGTTGTTGATGAGGCTCTTAAGAACATTCAAGTGCAGCTTGATAGAGATCCTGGTAATGATGGGATTAAAGCTCAAGAGAAAACTTGTCTATCTAATTATATCCAGTTATCTTCTGCTGAGGAATCCTTGTATAGGCAACAATCCAGAGTCCAATGGCTTCAACTTGGAGATAAAAACACTTCTTACTTTCATAAAATGGCTACTATAAGAAAAAAGCACAACAACATTTTATCCATTACTTCTTATGATGGAGTTAGGCTTGAGGAGCCTGCTCTGATTAATGCTGAAATTGTGAGCTTCTACAATCATCTCTTAACTGCTAGAGCTAGGGAAACTTCTAATCTTGATGTTAGTCCTTATATCAGTTCTCCTTTCTCTGAGGATCAACTTCTTCATTTTGCTAGACTTGTCACTGCTGATGAGATCAAAGTTTCCATGTTTTCTTTAAAGGATGGGAAAGCTCCTGGTTGTGATGGCTTTAATGCTTTGTTTTTCAAATAAGCTTAGCCTATAATTGGGGATGAGGTTACCAAAGCAGACTTGGCTTTCTTCCATTCAGGGAAATTGTTAAAGGAGATAAACTCCACTATTATCACCTTAGTCCCTAAGGTGGATAATCCAACATATGTGAAAGACTTTAGGCCTATCTCTCTATGAACCACAATATACAAGTGCATTACCAAGATCATTGCAAACAGGCTCAAGCTTTGTCTGGATAAGTGTGTGGGTTCTAATCAAGGGGCTTTTATACCATGTAGAAGTATATCTACTAATATTTTTCTTGCTCAAGAACTCTTAAATGATTATCATAAGGATGATGAGGTTCCAAGAGTGGCTTTTAAAGTGGATATAACCAAAGTTTTTGATAATGTCTCATGGACTTTTCTAAAGGCTACTCTTAAAGCTTTCAAAATGCATGATCATTGGATTCAACTTATCATGACATGTATTTCTTCTCCAATGTTTTCAATCAATATTAATGGAGCTTTGCAGGGTTACTTTCCCAGTTCTAGGGGCATTAGGCAAGGGGGCCCTTTATCCCCTTACCTTTTTGTTCTTGCTATGGAGGTGTTGAATGGTATATTAGCTCTAGACACTACTATTGAAGGGTTTAACTATCATTGGAGATGCTAAGCTCAACAGATCACAGGCTTATTCTTTGCTAATGATATCCTTCTTTTTTTTGCTGGTGATCTTTTTTCTATGAATTGTTTAATGGTGGCTTTGAAGAAGTTTGGTTCTTTGTCTGGTTTATTGTCTAATTTAGCCAAAAGCTCCTTGTTCCATATTGGTTTGGGTTCTGAGGTTCTCTCTCATATTCAGGCTAGGCTTAACTTTCAAGTTGGAGTTCTTCCTGTTAGATATTTGGTGGTGCCTTTGTTATCCTCTAAATTGTCCAAGCATGATTGTGAGGTGTTGGTGTCTAAGTTTGCTCAAAGAATTTCTAGTTGGTCTACAAAATACCTTTTGTTTTGCTGGAAGATTACAACTCATTAAATCTGTTTTGTTTTCTACCCAAGTTTTCTGGGCTTTTCATTTTATTCTCCCCAAGTCAGTGCTTAAGGAGCTCTCTACGCTTATTAGAAGATTTTTATGGAAAGGCTTTGACATGACTAGAGGTGGTAGCAAAGTTGCTTGGACCAATGTTTGTATTCCTTATAGAGAGGGTGGTTTGGGCATTAAAGATTTGGAGGAATGGAATTATGCTGCCATGTCTAAACATATTTGGTCTTTGTTGCAAGTGGGATCTTCTACTCCATGGGTTGACTGGGTGAAGCAAAATCTCATTAAGAACAAAAGCTTCTGGGAGTTGGGAATGCCTAGGTCTTGCTCATGGACATGGAAACATATTCTAAATATGAGAAAGATCATTATGCCTGCTATCAAACATCTTATTGGGGATGGAAGATCTACATCTTTGTGGTATGATAATTAACACCCACAAAGCCCTTTATCATCTTTTTTCCTTCCTAGTATGAAAAGAAGTTCAGGTCTTGGTAATAATGCCACTGTGAGTAGGCTAATTACATCCACTGGATGGCATTTCCAAACCTTGAATTCTCTAGCTTGGTTACAGTTTAAACAACATTTTCCAACTAATCTTGTTCCTGACAGAAGCAAAAGGGATGTTGTTATATGCCTTCCTAATAGAGGTAAATTCACTATTGATTATGCATGGGAGTTCTACAAGTATAAAGCTGCTATTATTGATTGGAATAAGGTGGTCTGGTTTAAATTTCATGTTCTAAAGCACTCCTTTATGCTATAGTTAATCCATCTTAACAAAATTTCAACTCTTCACTTTCTTCTCTCTATTGGCATTGTTACTCATGCAGATTGTAAGTTTTGGGCCTCAGAGTTGAAGATCGACATCATTTTTTCTTTCAATGTGGATACACAAGAAGATTATGGAATATGATTGCTTTGAAATGCTTTTTGGAATGGCCTAATGGGGATTGGGACTCCATGATGCTTTGGATGTGCTCTCATCTTTCTTCTAACTCTCTGGTAGCAGTCCTAAATAAACTTGCATTTTTAGCTACTATTTATGAAGTTGGGCTTGAACGAAATAGGAGGGTTATCAGTGTTGAGTTTTCTTCAGTGGAGGATCTATGCAAGAGAATTATTTATGCAGTTCGTTTTGCTCTATTCCCTTTAAAGAACTTTGCTACCAGTTAGATGAATATTGTTTCGATACAATAATTGGGTTTGCCTCAGTCTATCCTCAATGGTTTATCTCATGATCTACAATAGTTGGTATACTGCAGATTGGGTTTGGAAGGGTTTTCAGTGTTGGAGTTTATCTATTCTGTTTGGTTTTAGATTAAAAGCTAGGGTTGGCTTGGCTAGTTCTTGTGCTGGTAGGGATCAGAAGCTTCATTGGTGTCTTGAGTTTCTTCTTCTTTGTCTTATCTTTCCTTCATGTTTTAGGTATCACAGATTGATAGGGTGTGTCTTGTTCTTTATTTGGTGGTTATTTGGTTTTCATATTATCTGGGGTATGGTCATGTGCACCTGTAAGGCTTAGGCCTTTGTTTTCTTCTATATATTCATTACCTTTAAAAAAAAATGACCAGTAGCTATAAATTGATCAACTTGTTCAGAGGTGTCAGAATGTTTTAAAGACAAGAAAAAGGGGATGTTATAGCAAAGTCTAAAAGCATGGAAAGAATAAAGACCTTGAAAATCATTTACCAGTCTTGGAAGTTGAGCTCTTTTTGCCTATCTTCTTGCTTGGAGAAGTTACCTTGGAAGACGGTTTTCTTTTGCTTTTTTGATACAGAGGCAACAAGAAGGGGGACTTGACCTTGGAAAGTGTAAGATACAAACTTAAAGGAGTTCAATTGTCTCAAGACTAGGACTGAACCATTCATCTGCCTGGTTTTGCTGACATAGGCTTCCCACCAAACATCAAAAGTGTTGTTCATGTCAGGTTGAGAAACAAAAGGCTGGAGAATGGAATTTCCTACTGACATCTTGGAGTAATTCATCATCAGTGAATTTGGTGCGCTGGCAAACATTATGATTGTAGGACTGGAATGAAGGAAGAGGAATCATCTGTCTCAACCCAAATTGTCTGGCAAGCTGGGTTGGATTGTAAAATTCAACACCACACTTGTTATTATGAGATGCTATGGAACCAACACCATAATGTAAGTCCCTACATGTTAGGAATTTAGCCATCAAGGAAGAGAATTCTTCTTTAGTTTGGTTTGAAGTATCATTAAGAGGGAGCAGCCACTTAGGAATTTGGGGGATGATTGGAAAATGGGAGAAATTGTGCTAGAGTCCTAGTCTGACAATCATCATAGAAAAAGATCTTTGAACGGGTGAGATTTGGTGTTGGAAGAAAGGTACCTAGAAGTGACGAAATGATCACCCGATGGAATTTTGACTTTGGGGCTTAACTCTGGAAAATAGAGTTGAAGCCAAACTTAGAGCAACCAAAAGGGGCCACCAGTCCTAGAAAAATCTGAAAGCACCATATCTGCCAGACTCCTATAAAGGTATGAGAGTAGAAAAGAGGCCATATCTAGTTGGGTACCTTTGGATAATGCAACGACTACATTGGTTAGTTCCTGGTAACATGGGCTGATGGAACATATAAGAGAAATTTGTTAAGTCAAACTATGAGCAAAGCAATATGTTCCCTATCATCAACTGGGCCTGAGTCACACGCATAAAAAGACATAAAGGACCCATAGGCAGAAACATAAGGCTTGGAACCAGTGGGTTTATGAGGAAATTCAAATTCTTCTTCAGGGAGTAAACAGTTAACTTCTAGACCCAAGGGTTTGAGACCAGTAATATGATAAATATCTTTCATTATGGGAGAGATCATACCAAAATTCAAATGGAAAGAGTTGGTGGTGGGACTCCAGAAAAACAAAGAAGAAAATATCAGAGATTTGTCAAGAGTTGGAGCAATATTACTTAGTTGTATGGCCTCAAAGATGCCTAATTCTTTCCATAAGTCACCTTTAGATTGAGAAACCTTTTTTGCCCATTCAGACCAACCTTGCAAGGCAGTGGGCCATCTTTTGAAGTAGAACTGTGGAAGATCACCATTAGCTTCGGGGGAGATTTGCCTCAAATAAAGAAGGTTTTCTTCTACCATTGGATAAAATAAATCAAGGGAAGAAGGAGACATGTCAAGAAAAGCTGGGCCTAAAGCCTTGTGTGAATCAGAAATGGAAATGAAGGTGGCCTGAGAGATTATGCCTTAAGATTCAGCTACGATTGCTGCTACTTGACGCCCTATTGTCGTAGAATAGATTGAAGGGGAGATGAGTTCACAATCAGGGTTGATTTTCCTGATTTTTGGAGCCATGATTAGAGGACAAGAAGAAGATTGGAGATCTAGGGTTTAGAAAGGCAAGTCTGATTTGTGAAGATAAAAGTTTGTGAGATGAAAGGAGTGAGGAGGCACACACACACACACATATATATATATACACACACATAAGTTTGAATATATATATGTGTGTGTGTGTGTGTGTGTGTGTGTGTACATATTCAAATACCCATATGGGGAGTTGATTAGATCAGATGGAAAGCTTAGGAAATGATGAGTAATTTAGGCCGTTCAAACTTGAGCATAAATGAGGTTTAAGTTCCAAGAAACGACTGGAGGCTATAGGGGTTATAACTATTATGATTGCTTTGGAATTAGTCAAAAGTGTGACATCAGCAGTCATTCCACTAAATGAAGACTAAATGGAGGAAAGACACGTTGATAGAAAGGATTAGGCAAAATTCAAATTTTAGATACGAAGAGATAGAAAATAAGAGTATTTGAATTTGGGGACTTTAAAGATAAGTTCCCAAGGCCTTCTTTAGAAGAGTCCACGAGGCCATGGAAACTTGGGGGACAAATGTTGGTACCCAAAAATTACAGGCCAAGTGGCAGCATCGTGGCATTGAAAAGGGACAAGAGAATTTCGGATTTGGTGCTAAAAACTCGGAAGAGGGAAGTATGGATTGTTTGGAAGGAAATTGATAAAGTATTGATTGGGAAAGAATTTAAAGGAAAAGGCAATGAGCTATAGTTAAGGAACGTGGCCTGAATTATAGGAAATTGAACTTCAAATGAAGGCAAAGGATCTGGCCATGATCACGGCTAGATTCATTCGAAGGGTTTGCTAATTAATCCCACGAAGAGATGGAAGTCAAGATGTGAGAACGTGAAAAGGCATATGTAAAAAGTGGCAAGAATTGCAAATATTGAGGACACGTGAAAGGGACAGATGGCAAGCATATGGAAGACGGTTAAGGAACAGATTCAATAGGCAAGAGTGTAATAGTATAAGTAGAACACTTATATGAATTTTGAAGCTCTCCAGCAGAACAAACAAATCATTACATTTCAATTTCTTCAATTGTAATTTTATCTTTATCTTCATTGTCATTTCATTACCTTGTAATTTCCTTTCCAAATTAATGTCATTTAATACCTTTTCTTTTAATGCACTTTGAATTCCTGTCAATTTCCTTTGTTGCATTTCAATTTCAGTCCTTTTTTTTTTTTTTTTTTTTTTAATGGTCAATTTCAGTCCTTGTCAATTCCTTTATTTAGTTTAATCATCTTTCTTACCAACTTTAACATTCAAGTTCTTTTTACTAAGGCAAAAAGAACTCATTAAAATCGCTTGATATTTTCCACCTTCCAAAAGAATAGTTACTTCATTCTTTTGAAATCATTTGGCTCATTAGAGTCTGGCATGACCAAGCATCTACCAATTTGAAGAAATTTGTGCAAACAACTAGCACGTCGCATTCAATTTACACTAAGGCTGTATCATAAAAACTACATGATGGGTATACAAAATTAAGAAATATTTGCAGATTGTATTAATACATAACCTGGAATTCGATTCGAGTGAAACTCAGGAAGTTGAACACCAGGTGTTGAGCTTTCTAGTGAATGGCAATGACAGACTCCCTCTTCCAGCAATATATAACAGAACCAAGCAGTGATCAATCATATTTCAACTCACACTGTCCGGTTCATATGCCCCAATTCACCACAGTATTTTCACAAGTCATCCACGGACCATGATATTCGAACTCAATTCGAGATCTAAAGAGAGGACAATTTCTGAACTTCAACTCTAACCTTACTATGCAAACTTGATCCGTCTGGAAGCCCCAATGGCGGATCTTGACATGAACAGTTATCAACAGTAAATAGCTCCCACTCTTTTATTCCACATCTCTCTAATGCGGCAACTAACCGTTGACTCTCCATTTCATTCGGGTACTCCCCATTTGGGCTAACAAGCACCGCCCCAGTATACGACTGTCCTGCAGCTCGAGCAGCGCCGCTGTAATGAAACAAGCCCCAGCTAAAATCATCAGAAACATCCACAATTGTCCAGAACTCATTCGACACCACCCCATTGTCCAAGACACTGAAGTAAAATGTCCCCGGAGTTTTGCCTCTCTTAACTCTATATTTTCGCCGCCTCCAAACCAGCTTCCCCTCCAGTGTTTTAACCTGAAAAACTGGCTCATACCAAAATGACCCTCTCGCCTTTCCCCGGTAAAACAGCTGGTACTGGCACGGAAATTGATCATAAGCTGGGTTCTGCCCCGCTACAACACGCCAACTCCATTCCAGCTTCCCTAGCCAACCAACAAAAAGATCCTCTGCAGTATCATGACACAGGTTTTCCCCGCGAAACTTCGATAGAGAAGGCACAGAAGGCTTTTCAGGGATCTTTGCATCCAATTCAAGACAGTTATGCTTCTGTAATACACAAAGAGAGAATTCTTCCAGGGCTGAACTTTCATACGAAGCAATACAGCGGTAATTACATACCTGATCTAATGGACTACACTGATTCAAGCATTGAAGGGCTTTCCTACAGTTAGGATCCAAGAGACAGTTCAGTACTTGAGTCCTGCAGTTCTTTACCATACAGTTCAAAGTAGAAAAACCCTTTGCTCGCAGGTTCTTCAGGACCGGAACTGGTTTTATATAAGCATTGACTATAACTAACAAACAGAACCTTATATCATCAGAATTATGCCTGTCCCAAGCCTCGGATACAGTTCGGACTATTTCTACTGGTTCATTTACTTTATTCGAATTCAAAATTCCAGCTGCTTTGCTAAATATGCTTCCTTTCCTTTTACGGTGAACAAATGTTCCACCTAGTTTGTTTGTTAAAGACGGAGAAGAGTCAAAGCAAACTATATTTGGGATGTTTTGGCTATTGAACTGAAACCATTTAACTGATTCCTCATTTGTAACAGCTACAATCAACAAAATATTTGCACAGCTTAATTCCCTTTGCAGTTTTTCAACAGGTTGACCCTTAGATTGACAGAGATTGTCAGTAAACACCATCATTTCAAATCCTTCATCAACCCATTTCAGTCTTTTCGCCTGCTTATAGAGATAACAGTATGAGGAGGTGTAGAAATTTTCTCAAAAGCCAACAACACATGTTCCATTAAACATATACAAAGGGAAAAAAAAAACAAAAAACAAAAAACAAAAAGAAAGGGAAACAAAATATAGAACACACCATGATGAAGGCCTCCAGACAACATAGATTAGCAAAACAGTTTAAGAGCACAAAAAAATTTCAACCTTCTGAAAGATGCACGGTAAAAATAGTATCAGACTCCAAGCCCACTATATAACTCTTAAACTTCCCAAACAACCTAATCAATTTCCCCAAAATGGGCTATATAACATCATGAAGCTGAAATATATATGTGGAAAGACTAAAAATACAATTAGAAAACACAAACCCATCCATGAAATAAAAGCATCGCTAACACTAACAGAATGCAAGACAAGAAAACACAATTGAGATGAATGCAGAACAACAACCAATGACCGCACAACTAAAAAGGAATGATATGGTTTAAGGTGTAAAAAGGGCAAAGATATGAAAAAATAAATATGTAGCCGAAGCTGTAAGAAAAGACTACATAACTTTAGCTCAAGGAAATTACTCTCCAGCCCTGCAATAATGGAAAAAAGTTTGCATATAGCTATTTATAATAAGTTAGGTATGCATACAAGTTACACATTCGGAGTCAAATAAGAACATGTTTAGCACCATATGATATCATCCACAGAGCCCGTGATATCAAAACAACGGCTTTAAATCAACAACCCTTCACAGTTATTGCCATTTCTCTTTCTTTTATTTTCTTTTTCTAATCATACATATTCATGATATATGCATATAAATATATATATATAGATTTAGGTGGCTGTAAGCCTTTTTTGGGGAAAAATGAACTGAAAGTGATTGAGGGAAGGCGCAGCTGAAATATGAATTGTGCTCTCGTCTTATCCTTACAAGGGTAGTCTAAAACTCAGGAAAAGGATGTTCCTGTAGGTTGTTGAATGTTGCTTATAAACATAAAGCCTTTCTAAGACCCCTTAAGAGCAAGGAACCACAAAATATTGTGGCATTCCCTTTAAGTGAACCGTTGCAACAATACCAGGGGCAGATCAAACTGGATTGGCCAACTAGTAACTGTAAGATTAGTTGCCACTTTGTAGGTCACAACCTTCTGTTTGGACCATACTTAGTTTAAACAAACTAAGACGTGGAACCTGAGTATCAATGATCTGATTTTGCAGTAGCAATGCTTCAAGCCACAAAACTCACATGCCTCATGCCTTTTACATGAATTTTTCACTGTCTTTTGTTTTTCTGCACCAAACCAGGCAAGTAACAAGGAATGGTCCGAAGAGGATACTATCCATCTGGCCTACATCTTAATCTGATCTTTGAACAATTTGGACTCCTTTTCTTTTGTTTTTTTTTTTCTCTTTACAATTAGCATGCTATGTAGGGAAATAGTTGCACATGAATCTCTTGAACACTTTGGAAAAATATTCTATACCCTATGGGCAGCAGTTACTAAATAATATTATTTACTTTGATAATAGGAAATAGAATAATCTGATTGTGCGAGGTCTCTCCCCTTCACATGTAGCCTTCTTCTTCTTCTTCTTTTTTCGGTCAATGATAGGAAATAATATTCCCGCCGTCCCATTTAAGTGTCCCTTTTCGGAAATCCAACTTTTTAAGACAATGAATTTTTGGTATTTTTATATTGTATGGATAGTGGATGAATTGTCAATTTTACCCACAGTGGGTCCATGATGATGTTATGGTTTGTAGTTTACGCTTTTTATTATTTTAATGAATGAAGGTTAAATTGGAAAAATACAAAATAAATTACTTTGACTTTTCAAATGGGACACGTATTTTGGGACGGACAAATAAAGAAAGATGGATACTTAAATTGGGACGGAGGGAGTAGTATTTTAAAGTTAATGACATGAACCCCTTTTGATAAATCAATATCCCGTTCAGCTTTGTTCGTTTTCTTTTTCTTTTTTCTGCAACCCCCAAATTGTAACTTTACTACATATTTGAAATTTCACTAATGTAATGATGGAATATCACCATTTTTATTCCAACAAACTTTAGCGATGAAATTTCCCAAATTAGAGCGGTGAAATCCAAAGTAGAAGACTACCACGATTTGATAAATTGATAATGTGACTTCTTGTTTGCCTTTCTCATTATTTGGTTCCATCTAGAACCACATGTTCCATTAAATCATCTCTCACAAACTATGAACTTTCTATCCCTACATATATGCACACAACGTATATGGTCTTATCAATTTTAAAAAAAATAATAATTCAGCATTACTAAGACCAACACAACAGCCTGAAATATATATATATATATATATATATATATATATATATATATATATTTGCATTTATATTGAAAATACTAAAAAATATTAATATTGGGAAGTTCATGACCTTCCCAAATATTTCACTCAGATAGAGCTCATTACTAATAATATTCCACAGTCTTGATGAATTTCATTCTTAACAGTGACTAGAGATTATTTCTGCTAATAATCAACATATATATATATAATACAGCATAAATTGATTTTTTGGTATATCAAGTAAGAGAAAAAAGTAGTTGCAGATAGAGTTAATCTTGACAACACACAAACAAACAATAATATAAACAAAGCTATGAATATATACACATATATATGTATGTGTGTCTGTGTGTGTGTGTAGGGAGCGAGGGAAAGGGGGTTGGTTGTATACTTACAGTGTGGAGCATAACCTCAACCCAGGGAGCAGATTTTAGAGGGCTGATGCCGCCTTCTCCGACGACGGCCACTATTCTCACCGCCGGAGCATTTGACTCCGTTACCGGTGTCTCCGCCGCAGCCGAAATGGTTTTCCGGCGAGAAAAGGCGGGAATTGAAAACCGAACCGTTGGGCGGAGGTGAGAAGGTGGAGGGAAAGCGGTTTGGGTGAACCGGCGATTCAGAGGAATGGCCGGTTTTACTTTGAAAAGAGCCGGAAATGCAACACCAAGAGCCTTGCTCATCACTGGGTATGGATAGATAACTCCACAATGTCTAAACTAATGCAATTGGTATATGCCAAAAGTTGCATGATCATGTAAACAACGTCGTTTTATAACTACACATTTCAAGTAGTTTGACCCCTTGATAATTGTAAAATAACACTTACACCCGCCCGCTGTATTTCTAAAACTCAGAGTTTGACCCCACTAGTTAATAATTTGTATCAAATACCCCTTCTATTCAACTTTTGGCATAGTAAACGATGATGTCGGCAATTTTATAAGGTGAAATATCTCTAATACCCTCATGTACTTTTGAAGACATTTATACCCATAAAAACATGATGTAAAAGTACCAAAATACCCTTACATGAAGTTTCATGAAGACCAAAATGCCCTTGTCGTCTTCTTCTCCCCCTCTCCCTCTCACACACACAGAACTTCATTGTACATCTCCAGAATTTTATTTAAAAAGAATCTTAGATCAACAATTATTGTTGCTTGGATTGAAAATTTTATTTATTCATTATTATCTTTTAAAAATAAATAAATCACTCATTATATATATATATATATCACCACACCACAGGCACTGTATATACATATGCATATATACATATATATCACCATAACAAACAACACTCCCAATCTCACTGTATAAACATATATGCAAACAACACTCCCAATCTCACTGTGTAAACATATCCATATAGATATATATATATTACCAACTGCTCCGGCACCGCCGCCGCCGCCTTTTTTCCCGACCCCCCGCCGTAAATCACCGCCAAGACGCTGAAGCATACTCCTTCCCCCTTGTCGCGATTTTCCCCAACACATGCACCATCATTCGCACCGCCAACGCGTGGGACTTCACCTCCACCGCCCCCACCGCCATCGTGCACGGCAGCGGCCGCCCCCTCCAGGTCCGCCAGCGCCTCCACCACCCCCGCCCATTTCTCAATCACGGTCTCTATTTAGCAAATTCCAATTTCATACCTAATCTCAATTTCAATTTTAGGGTTTTCACCAGAAAATCCTCATCCCTTTTCAGTTAAGACAATGACAAAAGCGTCATTTTACATAAAACATTATTTTTATGTTTTAAATAATAAATCACCATGGGTATATAGATAATTTGATAATTCCGGTTGCCTGAAATGAACTCCCGATGACTTTAATGGGATGAAAATGTAGTTATCATAAGGCTAGGGGGTGTAAGTTTTATTTTACAATTCTTGAGGGGATAAATTATAATTATCCCAAATAACAAGAAAAGAAAAGAAAAAATAATTGGGATTGAATAATAATATATAAATAGGGAAAAGGGCATATAATACCCCTGAAAGTTTGCATTTGGGGCCGATTTGACCCCTGCGCTTAAAACACCCTCCAAATTTATGTTTTTGGGTTAATAAGTCCAAAAGTATGTCTGATGTCCAAAATACTCATATACACATATTTTGAATTTTATGTTGATAATAATAAATGGGTGAAGACACAAAACCTCATACACTATTAGAAATGTCTAAATAACTCCTTATAGGTTTTAAAATACTCTTATATTTTATAAAATATGCACTTTGCCTTCTTTAAGCTATTTTTTGATGACGGACTTATGTTTTTATTATTATATTTTTATTATTTTATTTTTTAATTAAATATAATAAATAAAATAAATATAAAATGACGAAAAAAATCATATTTTAAACACCACCGTATATATATGAATGGGTGAAGCCTCCTTCCGGATAAGTCTCCACTAAACAAATCAAAAGTCAAAATCACAACAAAACGAATCAGAGCAATGAACCAATACACACAACCAAAAAAAAAAAATTGCAAAATGAGAAAATCAAAACACTAGCATAGGTCTTCTCGAGAAGCTCCAACTGTGAAGCAGTCTTCATCTTCCGTTTCACCTTGCTCTCTCCCTCCGCCGCCGCTGGCTTCTTCTCACTTTTTGACCCACCACCACCACCGCCCTCCATTTCCGGCGGATCGAACCCCTCTTTCTCTCTCTGAAACCCTAAATCAGAGCTTCACAGAAATGAATGATGAGATCAAACCCTCCATTTGTAGAAGATCAAAAAACCACTGTAACTAGATTGAAGAGACAAGGAGAGAGAGAGCGATTTGGGAATCGATTGTTCGATGTTTGTTAGAATTAATATTATCTAGGTTTTTGGTATTGACGAAAAGGGAATACAGATTTCACTTTCTCTCTTTAGAAGTCTTGCACTTTCTCTCTGTATATAATCTGTATCAATTGTGATGGAGATGTGCGGTGAGATTTGGAGAATAACCATAATAAATAAATGTATTAAGAGATTGTTTTGTTGTATCAATAAAAGAAGATTGACTGGGCCAATCTTCCCCATTACAGCATAGCATTAGGGTTTTGGGATTGCAACAAAAAGTGGTACAAAGATTGACTTCAATGGCCACCAGGTACATTCTTCAACCCCCAATTATTGAAATCAAGGTTAGAACCGTCAATGTCGTTTAGATTGCATCCTTCATTTCAATTTTGATTTACAGAGCAGTGACATTGAGGATTGTTTTGGAGAAACAACGAACGAACAGTCATTTATGTATTTAAATTATACACATATATAATTTAAATGAAGGGCATTTTGGTAACAATACAAGGGCATTTTGGGTATTTATAAAATTAAACAGCATGTGAAATGCACATGCCTTTTTTTTGCCGGAAAAGTTCTCTGAACAGTGTCGCAGGGATCTTTCTGCACATTTTTGCCATACTATAGGAACTTAATTGCCCAAATTGAACTACATGGGGTTATTTGCACATTCCTAATAGTGTAGGGGGATTTTGTACCTTTCACCCAATAATAAATTGCGAATTTACAAAACTATCCTCACAGAAATATGTTTTATATCGTTCGCTCAACATAGTTCCGACTTCACCGCGTACAGTATATCGATCATCCTCAACATCTCATACGCACGCAGAGATGGAACACTAAATCGTTAAAAGGGATTCTCGTTGTGATAAGCTTGTTTATTGTCCCTACAAATTCGTAATGTCTCTCTCTTTTTCCTTTAGATTTGTGATATGCATTAATGATTGTGTGGAGTGCGCTTTTAGTTTTTTTTTTTTTTCTTAATTTTTATCAACGTTATATGTTATTTGTTGTAAGAGATATGAATTGTTTTATTAGTTTATGTAGATTATTGGGTGGTATGTATTGGTCTAAAAAATTTTCTTAAGACAAAAATATTCATTTTGATGAAAACAAACCATTAGGAATGCAGTATGCACATTATATTGCAGTTGAGGCTCCGTCACACAATTAGAATGGAAAATACATTATTGTTGCAGCTTGTCACAGTGTATGCATATTCTACACATTATAGTTATAATAGTTTCAAGTTCCAAACTTTCATTCTCATTAAACTTTTTTAGAAAGACACAGGGCTGGAGGCCTCCCGGGAGAATCGACGTATGCATCTTTGATGCATGGCTAATATTTTGTATATTTGAGAATTCTTAATTGGCTAGTTGTGGATAGTCCTAGAGCTATAAGAAAAAAATAAATCCTGGACCTACATCTACACCGAGATATTGATGGCGATTTTCAAATATTGCAGAATAGAAGACCTAGACGGTCACCCAGGACCTCTTGCCCAGGGAGCCAAAATATATACATATATTTACTAGTATTGATATAGGCCCAGGTTTATATATTTACTTATAGGCCCCTAAAAAAACTTAAACCCAGTCCAAAACAAATTAGGGTTATTAACAAACAACCTCATATGGTTTCAAACTTTTAACAAACACCCCCCTGAGGTGTCATCTAATCCCTTGTACTTTTCCCACCTTAGACACAACCTCCATTATGTTATTACTCCGTTAACAAACGCCCCCCTACCGTTAGAAATTGATATTTTATGCCCAAAATAACCCTAAATTGATATTTTATGCCAAAATATCCCTGAAAAATAAATTGTTAACTAAATTAAGATTTTTGAATAAATTATACATATATGTGTGTGTGTGTGTATACTACTTATAAAAGTATGGGGCTTTTTGAATATATATATATATATATATATATATATATGTATGTATGTATACTACTTATAAAAGTGTGGGGCTTTTTGAATATATATATATATGTGTGTGTGTGTGTGTGTGTGTATACTAATTTTAAACGCTCAACACTTTTATAAGCAATATACATATATATATTACTTAAGTATAAATTAAAAAACAAAAAAAAATGAACTTGGGTTTCTATTCATCTTGCTTTTAAAAATAATTTATCAAAAACTTATACTATAATATACTTTTATTACATTTTAATAATATTTTATTGAGTGTTGACATGGTCAAACTAGGGTTAAAAATAGTGATTAAGAATAGACTCATACAATGACTTAGTTTTACTTATCGTAAGTGGACGAATCGTATTGTAGTACAGTTCGGCTTAAGAAAATGTTATCGAACTCAAGGGGCTAAGTCGTATTCTGAACTCTCACAAAGTAATACTCTTGAATTGCTATAAAAGTATGATTTGTGGTTTGTGATTTATTAACTAATTAACTAATAAAACAAATAAAGATAGATTAAGACAAGAACAGTAGAGATAAAAACTAGGATTTTCATACTCCACCACTAACCGCATAATGTAGCTACCTACTTGACCAACTGTAAGAGGGCAATTCATCACCCATGAATCAGATTATACCGTAAATAGTCGAATATATCTCAGAAAAGATACCGTCAATTGGATTCGCTACAACTCATTTTCGGACAGAGTGTGATTAGTGCATGCAAACTATTTTACTCTAATTTACTCCTACAACATGAAATTAAAATTAAGCATGTCTATATCACCTCGTCAAGGCATGGCTTGTGTAAACCTAAGGTTTCGAGTAGTAAGCACCATTGTGTAGAAAATCATGATATGCTAAAGAACACTAGATAAACATGATTGATTGAGATAATGCATTCATTCAACCTAAGACAATAGTAGAATAAATATAAAACTCCTTATATTAAATAACTACGGTCTCTTATCTACACAATCACCACAGGTGTGGTCTTCAGTTTCCCCTCGTTACAATTGAAACAAATAAATAAACTACATTACTTGGCTAAGGTTTTGCTAAAAAATCCTATATACCGGTTTAGTTGCTCATGGTGGTAGGAGACTGCATTGTTGATGTAGAAATGTCTTCCATGATCGTCTACTCCGGATCTCTAGGTCTTGAATTGATCCCTTCTTTAAAAGATGTGAATCCCCAGAGTTAGTGCTCTGAAAATTATGTATTTAGAAGCTCTCTAGATCTTCCTAGACCTTGGTATTTATAGAAGAAGTTGAGAAGAGTCCTGCTTATATTAAACTTGTCCCACTTGGAGTAGGATTTTTCTTTGATGTGGTTCTCCTCAATTATGAGCCAAAACCCTTTAATCTTATGTAAATATACATTATACACGTGCTTAGAGGTGTTGGAGTCAGAGATAAGTCAAAAGAAGTTGAATCGGATCGAGACTCAAATTTGCCAAAATCCCAACTGTCACCTACACTCGACCCCTACGTAGGGGCTCCTACACTTATGCGTAGCTTAGCATACACTTGTTCGTTGGCCTGTGCATAGCTCTCCAGCCATGTGCATAGGTATGTGTAGAAATGATGATTCCAGACACTTTTTGTTTGCTATCTGCGTAGGTATGCATAGGAAAAATCATAAAAATCACTTTTTCCAATTCTTTTTTCGTTTGAATCCCTTTCACTCCGTTAGTATATTTCTCAAAGCTTTGGCTCTGAAAAATATCATTTTTGCCCCCCAGGAGATAATTTTTGCTTGAAAACTCCTTTTTTTTTTTTTTTCTCTTTTCGGGTAGACACGAGCACATCCTTGGTTAATTCACCAAAGTTAGATCGTTTTTTTCATTAAGCTCCTGAAACATGCTTAGACATGCAAACCACAAGAAAACCAAGTAACGGAATGATAAGAAGTAACAATAGCGAGTTAGGGGCCTAGAATGAACAACATTTAGCACCTATCACTCCCCCAAACTTAAATATTGCTAGTATCTTAGCAATGAACTCACATGAGAACTTTGAAAACACCTCATGATGATTATCTATCATAACTATTCTACACTAATCCCTTGCTTTCGTGAGGGTCGACGATTACACTTAACATGTGTAACAAGCCTTTTAAACCCCTAGGTAACGCCTAGTGGACGAGTGAAGTCTCGTGAGGGTTAGCTATACTATCCACAACTTCTCCATCATTCATTCTCACGCATTCATACATTCACATAGTCATTAACCAAGTCATGCTACAATATACAAAATAACACAAATACAAGTATTCCCACTCACTACCAAATAACAAATATCTCGAGTTAATGTTGAGAATGGTCCCCACTAAAGTAGACAACTTCGTTAATCTCTACTCAAATCTGGACAACCTTCTGTGTGTAAGTGAACTCCCCCTCCAACAATCTACTTTTCATATCTCTTCATCGTTTGCTTCTTTTGCTATGTTTTTCACTTCATCTTTTCTTTTTCTTTTTTTCCTTTTTTTCACAACCTAGTGGTTTTTAGCAGACGTTGGGCCAATGACTCCCAAGCTAGACAACTTTAGGGTAACATGTGATAAAGCACCCTCGGGCTTAATAATCCAAACCATCTAGGCTCTACTTGCAAAGACTTTCCAATACTTCACTTCTTTTTTTTTCTTTTTCATATATATATATATATATATATATATATTCATAGAATTCAAAATTTTTCCGACTCAATACTCAAAGATCAACTAATTTAACAATAGGGATCATGTGCATGTGCATGTGCTTATAGGTCAAAATCGTCCTTCTCGGTTTCGATTTCACTAATTCATTTACCTATATAAAACCACATCACTTTACTAACTCAATCTAATCATTATCCTCATAAACATGAATATCGCATCACATACTACTTATATATCATAAACACATACTCAACCAACTTGTAATGCAAAACACTCATGCGTGAAAACAAAGAATTTCTCAAATTTTCAATTTTTTTAATTTTTTTCATTCATTCCTTTATCATATAACTAACTATACTTTTCCCCCAAATCTTAAATGAAACCATGTCCACATGAGATAATATAATTACCCTTGAAGAGTCCCCCCCCCCCCCCCCCCTAAACTTGAATTGAACCACTTGTAGAAATATTCAACAAAACACACATACCCAATATCATAGCAAGGGAAAAGAAACATAACTCGGTTAAAATATTCTACAAAGCACACATACCCAAGATGTTGTCACATTCTCAACCATTGATCTCAAGTCTTTCTCCCACTTTTTCTCACAACCCTTGGATCATAGGGCCTTGTTTGGATGGTACACAAATACATAAATGCATTAATCTTGGTCTTTCATTTGCAATACCTTCTCTTCACCCTTGGATCATTCTCTCACCTTTTCTAGCTTTATTCTCAACCCTTGGATTTTAGAAGAGTTAGTGGGGAATCTCTACACTTGCGTGTTCCTCTCATTTGCAAGACTTTTCATCTTCTCAACACCATATCTTATCTCTTATCCTCTCCAATTTTATCCATTGTCGCCAAGCTTTCTCTTCAAGCTTGGTTCGTTGGTGCTCCTCTCTCAAGCTTGTTTTAGTTTTGGTCATCACTTGAGTTGAATATTTGGTAAGCCGTTTTCCTCCTCTTGTGATTTTATTTAAGTTTCATGAACCCTAGCTTTCATTGATGGGGAAGCTCTCTTGAAACTATATCAGTTTTTAGATTTCATTCTTAAGGACATTATTGAAATCAATTGTTGTGACCTTTTGCTCCATTGAATTTGTTGTTGCTAGCTTGGAGGAAATTGGTTACTAACTCTTGAAGAGTTGTGGGTGTCTTGCTCTCTTGTTGTTGGTCCTCTCTTAGATTCTTCCTTGTGATTGAAGTGGTGGTAAGACTTTCTTCTTCCTTGGTTCATTTTATTCAAAACCCTAGTTTTTCCATTTTAGGGTTTTTCTCTTCTTTGAGCCTTCTTGATTCTAAATGGGTCTAATATTGCTAAGAACCCTTAATTAGTTATTATTCATTGTGTATATGCTTATATGAAGGCTTGGAGACCTTTCAGTTGATCTATTAAAATCTCCCTCTTCGAAGCTCTCTTGAAAGTCTTTTGCACGGTTCGTTATTGGCGTCGTTTGGACCAATAGCTTGCGCCCTCTTGATCACTACGACTTGTGATTTCTTGGACTTGTGGAGGCGGACAAAGTTATTTTGTAAAGCATAAATGATATACATATACACATATGCTTCCTATTTTGTGAACTTGTAATCAAATGATTAAATACTTTTCTTTTGCCGGATAGCATATTAGCCGGGTAGTTCATGTTTGATGTACGTCCTGTAGAGCGCTACGCAATAGGAGCCAAATTTCATACATTTTAGGCCCCTAATTATGCATTGTTAAGTCTACATACATCATTATCTTGGTGCTTTATCCGGTTTGCGTGTTTTGAGATGTTTCATGACCATGTTATGTAAAGTGAGTTAATTTTAGTGAAATAATTGAAATAATGACTCAAGATCATTCGCAATTCGAAACCAAGGAGAAATGACACATAATAAACCAAAAACCAGTTAAGGATACAAGACAAGTGAATCGGAATAAAGCCAAGCGGAGAAATGAAGCAAAGTAGGCATAACAGGAAAAAGTGTGTGAAGAACTACGGAGTACTCGGTAATGCCTTCACCGAGTACTCGGTAGGTCAAAACCGCGCCTTAGCACGGATGATAGCGTAGTTCTAGAAGGTTTTGCACGCCATGGCCGCGCCATGGTATGCCATTAGAGATCCACCGAGTACTCGGTAGAAAAGCCACCGAATACTCAAAACTCCAACTTCGAGTACTCAAAGTTAGCCGCCTTCAGCTTATTCAGTGGGACCTATTTTGATCAGAATCAACTTGATATGCACTCTAGGTTTTTTTGGTACATGTTATTGATCATAATTGACTAGATCTGACATTCCTCTTCAAAGAAAACACAAATGGAAAGCCCTAACTTGATGGTGAAGCAATCAATATGCCAAATAAAGATGCCGCTTCTTCTATAAAAGAGATGGGTCACCCCTACAGTTAGGAGGACTAAAGAAGGATACTTTTGGAGGAGCTTTTGAAGAACTCTTGTAGATGAATTGGTGTAGAATTATGTATCAGTCCAAAGAAAAACCATCAACCATGGAAGGGGTGTCTACATCAATAATGCAGACAACCATGACCATGAGCAGATAAACCGGTATCTAGAGTTTTTAACAAAACCCTAGCCAAGTAATATATACTTTTATTTATTTCAATTGTAAAAAGGGAAACTGAAGGACACGTATGTGATGATTGTTTAAATAAGTGAACATACTTGATTCAATATAAGATTCTATATTTATTCTATGTTTTGTCTTAGCTTGAATGAATATTTAATCTTACTCAATCATGATTATTCAATATGGGCTAGAACTTGGATGCTTAATTCAGGATTTTTTACATAATGGTGGTCATTAACATGCAATCTAGATTTAGATAGGACATGCTAAGAGAAGATGATATAAGCATTCTTTTTATTTAATATTTTAGGAGTATTTGTAGAATAGATGCATGCATTATTCATACTTTATTCGAAGATGGGTTGTAGCCGAGTCGGATGAATTATTCCTTTTTTGGGATTAGGGTTTGCCAATGTTGCAACTTTATATCTGATTCACATATGATGGACTGCCCTTTACATTTGAATAAATATAAGGCTATATTGTGCGGCTAGTGGTGGCGTTAGAAATACCCTAAAACTTATCTCTACCATTCTTCTCAAAACCAAAACTCTATCTTTACTTTCTGTAGTTTCATTTATCTGTCAAAGTAGTTATAGAAAACAATCCCATAAAATACTGCTTCATAATTTAGTTACAATAATTATATATAAAGTTGTGATATATTTAGTCCCCGTGGATACGATATCCCTATCATAAGCATACTATACTATGATTCGATTCGTTCACTTGCGATAGGTAAAACTAGGTCAATTTTAAAGGCTTATTCTCACTACTATTCTTAATCATTATTTTAGCCTTCCACCTGGACCGATCATGCACTTCTGTGCCAGAAATGTTAAAGCAAGCTTTGTTTTGTAAGACTATGATTTGTATCGTCATGAGGCATTTTTAATATTAAATCGTATGAATTTGCTTCCTCCTTGTGTTATTAGTATAGTTTCAAGTACTATCATGATATTAGGTCGCACTTCGAAAACGACATTTTCACGATTTATAAATGAAAACTTTACTAATGACTTTGTGATCTAATGGTATTTCCATTCCTCCCCAAATTGGGAGAGGTCTGAGGTTCGAGTCCTATAGGGCTCATGTGTGGGTGTGTGAGTTTCTTAACATTCAAAAAAAAAATGAAACTTTTTTATTTTTAAAGAAAAGCTCGTTTTCGTTAACCCCCGTAGCCCCGATAAAATTTCTCGTTTTAGAAATGATTTTTAAACTCATTTTTATACAGAATTTGACTTTTAGAAGCCCGCGCTAGTAAAATGGAGACCGGGGTCAAGACGGATGATTTTACGAATTTTCAAAGAAATTCATTACTTCCATTTTTAGTAAAATAATGTTTTTCGCTCACCCACTAGTTCTGGTGACTATTTTTGCATACCGAAAGCTTTAAAACTCATTTTTTAATATTTAAGAATTTTTGGGACATAAAGTGTTGAAAACGGAAGCCCGTTGCAAAAATGCATTTTTTTTAGCCTTTAAAAGTCACAAAATGCGAAGCTTGTTGGGCGCCATCTCGCTAGATAGATCGACACCACTTCACTATTTTGATTGTAATGTTCGCTACATAGCTTCGATTCATGTGTTCTTTGCGGCGTTGGAAAGCTAACTTCGAGCTCTTGAGTTTAGGCTTTAGAATCGCTCCATTTGAGTCTTTTTTGAGGGGGATATGGCCATTTGAATGCGGCGGTTCATT
The DNA here is from genome assembly GCA_963922005.1 of Cornus suecica. Classification (NCBI taxonomy): domain Eukaryota; kingdom Viridiplantae; phylum Streptophyta; class Magnoliopsida; order Cornales; family Cornaceae; genus Cornus; species Cornus suecica. The sequence continues at coordinate 15,153,683 of OY998248.1, read as the reverse complement.
TCGAACCTTTCGACCACTTGTTGGTTTTAGGGGATTCCTTGGGGATCTTTCCGAAACGACTTATAACTCTCCTATGATGTCTTATATAATTATTTAAGATATCATTAAAGCTATTTTTGTTCCTTGTACTTTTTTTCATTTCTGCCTTTTCATTTTGTTTTCCCCATTATGTTACTCTCCTTGGTTTTTTAAAATCGTTCTTGGGTTCTAGAAATTTGAAGCATGACATTGTTTATCTTCAAGACGAAACTCATCGAGACATTGGATAAATAGTGTTTTAGGTTCATATGGTGTCTATTTTAGATCTTGTGGTAAAGGAATGGCTTGCGCACACTCGTCTTGTGGAATGTCATTCCCAGTTTCAAAGCTTTCCTCCATTTCACTGTAACCATCCTCTTCATATTCAAAATTAACTACTGCTTGATTTGGCAATTCCTCCCTTCACATAATTAAAGTATTAGCTAGTTGCCTTACTTGGGTTTCTAACTTAGTTAACGCTTGAGAATGAGAGTTCAATGATTGGATGAATGCCTAAAAATGATTAGATTGGTTTTTAAACTCTCTCAAGACACTCATTATTTAATCCTCAAAACCAGGTGGTCTAGACGGTGGATTTTGATTTTGAAACTGGGGTTGATCTTAGTTGAAGGGTCAGAATGATTGGGTATTATTGGACTAAAAATTATGAGTACTGAATGATTGTAGACTTCTATTGAAACTTGGTTGAGGATTTTCAGTGTTTGAAAAGTATGAATTATCTCTATTGTATGTGATCTCCTCACAATTTCAGGTGGTTGCTTCGATTCTGCTCAAAGATGCTGAGACTTTATCTTCAAAAGACAATGGTTCCGGACACGAATATGCATTTGATTCTTCAAATTGAAATTGATTAGATGATTGAGGATAATAATCTTGACTATAGGTCAAAAACCTAATCCGTGATCAAAATATCGTGGATCTTCATTAAAACTTTGATATAAATTTCCTATATCTGGTTGATGGTATTGGAAATTGGGATGATTTATCCAATCTGGGTTCTGTGAACAATAATATGGAACAGTCACCGAATTGGTATAGGAATTATACATTTTTTTTTTGAAAAAAAAAACTAACAATTTCTAAACTATTCTAACTATGGACAAAAATTAAAACTAAAATTATGCGTAAAATTAAGCTATACTAGAACTCACAAGTGGTCCAGCAATGCAATCTTCACTGCTTCACTGGTTCATTTCGTGCTTTTCAGTGTACCTTGCAAAAACACACAATCCAACTTTAGATATAATACAATTCAAATAGACAATTCAAGTATACTAAATTACAAAAATTTAGAGTATCCGTTAGTCCCCGGCAACAGCGCCAAAAACATGATGTGGTCAAACTAGGGTTAAAAATAGTGATTAAGAATAGACCCTAACAGTGACCTAGTTTTACCTATCGCAAGTGCACGAATCGTATTGTAGTACAGTTCGGCTTGAGAAAGGTTATCGAACCCAATAGGCTAAGTTGTATTCTGAACTATAGCAAAATAATACTCTTGAATTGCTATAAAAGTATGATTTATGGTTTGTGATTTATTAACTAATAAAGTAAAAGTAAAGATACATTAAGACAATAACAATAGAGATAAAAACTAGGGTTTTCATACTCCACCATTAACCGCATAATGTAGCCATCTACTTGATCAACTGTAAGAGGGTGGTCTATCACCCGTGATTCAGATTATACCGCAAATAGTCGAATATATCCCAAAAGAGATACCGTCAACCGGATTCGCTACAACACATCTCCGGACAAAGTGTGATTAGTGCATACAAACTACTTTACTCAAATTTCCTCCTACAACATGAAATTAAACTAAAGCATGTCTATATCACCTCGCTGAGAAATGACCTGTGTAAACCTAGGGTTTCGGGTGTTAATCACCATTATGTAGAAAATCATGATATGCTAGAGAACAACAGATAAACATGATTGTTTGAAATAATGCATTCATTCAACCTAAGACAATAGTAGAATAAATATAAAATTCCTTATATTAAATAACTATGGTCTCTTATCTACACAATCATCACAGGTGTGGCCTATAGTTTCCCCTCCTTACAATTGAAACAAATAAATAAACTACATTATTTGGCTAGGGTTTTGCTAGAAAATCCTAAATACCGGTTTAGTTGCTCATGGTAGTGGGGGACTGTATCATTGATGTAGAAATACCCTCCATGATCGTCTGCTCCGGATCTCTATGTCTTGAATGGATCCCTTCTTCAAAAGATGTGAATCTCTAGAGATAGTGCTTTGAAAATTATGTATTTAGAAGCTCTCTAGATATGGTCTAGACCTTGGTATTTATAGAAGAAGTTGAGAAAAGTCCTACTTGTATTAGACTTGTCCCACTTGGAGTAGGATTCCTCTTTGATGTGTTTCTCCTCAATTTTGAGCCAAACCCCTTTAATCTGATGTAAATATACATTATACACGTGCTTAGAGGTGTTGGAGTCAAAGATAAGTCAAAAGAAGTTGAATCGGATCGGGACTCAAATTTGCCAAAATCCCAGTTGTCACCTACACTCGACCCCTATGCATATGCGTAAGGGTTCCTACGCTTGTGCGTAGCTCTCCATCCATGTGCATAGGTATGTATAGAAATGATGATTCCATAAACTTTTTGCTTGCTGTCTACGTAGGAAAAATCATAAAAATCACTTTTTCCAATTTTTCTTCCGTTTGAACCCCCTTCACTTCGTTAGTATGTTTCCCGAAGTTTTGGCTCTGAAAAATGTCATTTTTTCCCTCCGAGGGACACTTTTAGCTTGAAAACTCCTATTTTTCTCTATTTTCGTGTCACGGCCCTAAAATTCTAAGACTCCCGAACCCGGATATCCGAGGACTCCGGGGTGTGATCCAAACATAGAGCGGCCAATTTAGAACATCGATAACTATAAAATGTATGGAATAATGATAAAAGTGATTCATTCCACACATACTGAGTGGTAGAAACACAACAATGGAATCTAATAAAAATTCGACAGAGTTCCGTTTGTAAATGGAACATCCGGGAAAAACCAACACAACACAGAAGAGCAACCTGCCAATAACAGTGCAATAATAACAATGGCACACAACCAAACATTCAATAAATCTACTAGGGCTGAGGTAGTGGAATGAAAATCACCACTACCCCTACATAACCCTCTAGAACCTATGAAGAATTAGTATTCCACTGAAAGTACATACAGATATATGACGATGCCGAAGAGATACAATGACATTAAGAGATAAAGAGATACATCAAAAGGGATATGCCAATAGACCGACTCCCAAAACTACAACGATAGTCTCCTGGTGACAAGAGGATGAGAAACAAAAGTATAAATGGATAATTGATAAAATGAACAAATACTAAGTACAACGTCCTAAACCATCCGTACCATCATCACCCCACTACATGTCGTCAGCATCCGCCTGTAATCCTTCAATTTGTGTGGGGGTGAGCAACTACCGCTCAATAAAAATAACACCTCTAATAAACACACCCCTAACTGTCCAGGAAATGCTAACCATCCCGAGTGTATGCATCTACCCTTGGTCAGTCTATTGTCTCACATGACACTCACACCAATCCAAGACCCTAAATAACCCCAATCATATAACAGGGAAACACAATAAGGCACAAAACATGGAATATAATGCCAACGATAAATCTCTATCACGTATCACTATAAAATACACAGTCGAGCATATATATATAAATGTATATATGTACCCTATAGATAACTAATTATATCCCGGTATACGTGTACATATATATATATATATATGTAAGTACACAATCTGAGTCTCACAAGATATAACTAAGACTTGTACTCTAAGTACCAACACCGGTAATCTACACCATTCTCGCAAACGCACACTAAGTACACAACATCCAAGTCTAAGCTAACTAATCACCAAGCGCTCACAACGTTAACCAAAGGATCTAAAATGGGAGAATCACAATCATCTCTAATATCCAAAGGAAGAAAAATCCACAACTAGTACCAAGGAAGGCTCATAACCCACTCCCCAAGAACACAAGAGGGAAATCACTCACATCCTTATGTACTAACATAACCATCAACAATATATATATATATGTATAATATATATATGTCCGAACCATCATTCCATCCCTAAAGAAGATCTACATCTCAAGAACTAAATCACTTTAATCATATCACTATGTAAATCTCATGATACTATCTCCAATAAGGTCAAATAAATCACCAACGCTCTCACTAAAGATGAGGAAAGCTAACCAATCTAAACACGGAGAACACATAGACACTACTCTCATGAACGACCACATAAGGGTCAAGAAACAAAGCAAAGGAAAAGAGGTCCCAATGTTAAACAAATGGCTAACCGAGACAACAATATTAAGGTTATGAAAAAACACCCACAAGTGATTAGGGAAACACCCAGACAATAAAAACCAAAAGCAGATTGCCGAGAGTGAAAGTCATAAAAAAAGGAATCCCAGGGATTCAATAGTTTTAAGAAAAAGGTTTTAATACTCGAACCAATCCATTCGGCATCCATGCCCCTAACATGTGTAAAAACTTAAATCACCTAGATGGTGACATCAATTAACCAATAATAAGGGAAAGACAACACTATGTGTGTGCACTAAACAACAAGCCTCATACCCGAGACTTAGAAATGAGCGGAAGCAAAAGTGAAACAAAAGACACATTTCAAAAGCACTGCAGGTCGAGATCTCGAGAAAGAATCAGCGAAATATCAGAATCTTGAGAAATGTTAAAAAGTAGGTTTTCTTTAAGAATCCACACAAAAAAATGACTATCTTGCCCCCGATCTTCGTCATTCGCCATCACTGGCTTTTAGAAGTTAAAAATCTTTTTAAAGAGGATTCTAAGATCACTTCTTAAATGACGAAAAATTGTCATGGCTACGGGGTGAGCGAAAATAGGTTTTCCCTTTAAATAAGAAAGAGTTTGATTATAAATTTTGAAAAACACCGTTTTCGAATGACAGCCTGATAGGAGTGATTACAACTCCAAGGAAGAACACAATCCCTAAAGACACCAAGGGTCCTAAATGGACGTTGCCACGAAATCAACTAAGTTCAATCGTCACCTAGTCTAATCATGCGACGTCAGGTGTGTAAGAATATGTGGTTAAAAATAACACCTTAACGACTCTAGGTTTTACCCTATGCAAGTGCACGTATCAATTGTAGAATAACAAATGGCTTGAGTAAGGGATATCGATCCCATAAATACTAAGATTGTTCACTTTAGCAATTCAAAAACACTTAATTATATTTTCTGAGAATGGTTTGTTTGGGTGGTCAAAGACAAATTATCTATTTTAACTAACAATTATCTAGAAACTAAAGTAAATTCGTTGTGATTTAGATGAGAGAGAAAACTAGGGTTTTCATCACTCCACCACTAACCGCATAATATAGTTCTATCAATGTAACAATTGCAAGAGGGTGATCCATAACTATGAATCAAGTCATACCGCAAATAGCTAAATACGACCCTAAAAAGGAGTACCATCAACCGTATTGCGACAACCCGTCTCATGACAGACCTAACTAGTACATGCCAATTATATTACTCTAATATACTCCTAATGCTTGAAAATAAACTAAAGCTTGTTTATATTAAATCGTCAAGGCAAGGCCTGTGTTAACCTAGGGTTTCAAGTTTCATTACCACAATTGTGTAGAAAACAATAATTAAGCATCTGAGTTCTTGCTCATATTGAATAATCATAGTTGTGCAAAATAATACATTCATTCCATCTAAGATAAGAATTTAGAACAAATATATAATTATATATTACGACAATCATCATAGTATGGTCAATAGTTTCCCCTTGTTACAACTGAAAACAATGAAAGAACTACATTACTTGGCTAGGGTTTTCCTAGAAAACCCTATATACCGAGTTAGTTGACCATGGTGGAAGATGACTGCATCGATAATGTAGAAACGATCTCCATAGTCTTCTTCTCTGGATCTCTAGGTTTTGAATACTCTGAATGTATGAACATGAACCTCCACAACTGAATAAGCCTAATGAACGTCTCCTCTAAAATTCCTCTATATCCTTCACACTGATATATGATCGTGTATATATATGCAATGGTGTAAAGAGCCCATTTTTAGTCTTTTTACTCTCAACTTCATGCAATCTCTAATATTATGATATATATAAGTATATATACATATATATAGAGGTATGGAGTCACAGACACGTCTTCACATCAAACCGAGGGTAGAATAGGAAAAAATCTCCAAAAACCATAAATTCTTGTAGCACATACGCTTCAAGCGTAGGTCCAAGTGTACCTCCAAGCATAGAAATGTGATTTCCAGCTACTTTTTGAAACTGAAAGCGTAGGTATTTAATGGAAAACCACTTTTCTCTATGAATGCACCAAAATGACCATCTTAACCCATGATACTTTTTGCTGAAGATAACGACTTCTAGAAATTCCATTTTTGCCCTCCGGGAGCCATTTTTGTCTCGGACTGCCTCCTTAACTCTCCTCTTGGATAGAAAGAACACATTATTCGGTTAATTCATCAAAGTTGGCTCCATTTCTTCATTAATCTCATGAAACATGCTTTAATACGCAAACAACATAAAAATACCAAATAATGGAATGAAATGACGTAACAATAGCGAGTTAAGTGGTCATTATGACTAATATTTGACACCTATCACACCCCCAAACTTACATATTGCTAGTCCCTTAGGAATAAACTAAGGGAACTTTCTTGTAATGAATTTTAATATATATACTCTAACTAACCTAACCTAATCTACACTACTCCCTTGCTTTCGTGAGGGTCGACGATTACACTTAGCACGTGTAACAAGCCTTTTAAACCCCTAGGTTACCCCTAGTGGATGAGTGAAGTCTTGTGAAGGTTTCCAGTTATGGTACCTACAAACATCTCAGTTCTCTATAATCACGCAGTCATGAGTTCACACAGAAGTTCAATTAAATCATGATATAATACAAAGGACAGTATGGATACAAATATTCTCACTCAAAACCGAACAACAATTATATCAAGCTTCGTATCATGAATGGTTCCCACTAAAGTGAATGATTTCACTATTTCTACTATGAATCCAAACAACCTTCCGTGATCTTGTGAACACTCAACTATGATATTTCAATTTCTCTTCTCCTACTTCATTGATCAAACTTTTCCATTTTTAAGAAAATGTATTATTTCTATCTTTTCACTTTTCATCCCTTTTTGTCTTTCTAAGCTTCGGACTTTCCAGTGAGGATATTTAGTCCAGCCAACTGGGCCCGAGCTTCTTCCATAGGATTTATGATCATTAGTTTTCTCTCCTTTAAACACGAACAATGATATTGGTGATACCAAGGCCCGGTTACTTAGATCGAAAAATTACTTTTTGCATTTTATTTTCTCAAAATAATTTTTCAATTTTCTCCATTTCAACCATAACATCTCCCCTTTTCCCCTTTTATTGTGGAAAAAATATTTTTTCAACTACGTAGTCAAAGATCAACCTATTTCCCATAGTGAATATGTTTTTGTGCTTATAGGTCAAAGTCGTCCTTTTTTACTTCAATTTCACTCATTCACTCACTCATGTAAAATCACATCACTTCACTAACTCGATCTAAGCATTACTCTCATGAATGGGAATATTACATTACATACTTCTCCTGCATCATAAACATAAACTCAATCAACTTGTAATGCAAAACATTCATGCGTGAAAACAAATAACTGCTCCAAAATTTTAAAATTTCAAAATTTTCCAAAAATTTTCCATTCCTTGTAATTCTAATTAGACCATGTCCCCATAGTCAAAAATAATATAAGAGAACATATATAGTTACCCTTGAAGTTCAATTATGACTTCCAAAGTAAAGCATAATTCCCTCCCCTAACTTGATTTGAATCACCTGTACATATAATCAACAAAGCATAAATACCCAATCATAGCAAGGGAAAGAAAAATTCAAAAATATGCAGAAAGTCACACCAATTTTTCAAGGAATTAAAAATTCTCTCTCTTTTTTTTTTTATTAAAAATAATGATAAAAAAACATGATTTGGCCTTACGAGCCTACAATCTTACAAAAATAAAAAAATAGTAAAATAAAAAAAATAAAATAAAGATGAGACCTTAAGGGTCTACCGTCCCTAAAACAAAACAAAGCATAACCAAAAATCCTAATACTAAAACTAAACCCTAATCTTAACCATCATTCTCTTCATCTTCACTAGTCATGACGCTCTTTAACCATATCCGGAAATCCATTATCTTTTTCAACTTTTCCAAATCTTCCTCTGGATATATCTTCATAATTGTCCATCGCATCTCATCCAACTCTTCTATCCTATCACCCAATTGCTCAGCAATGATATTTGATAATAGAAACGGGTATGTAAGATAATGTTCAAAGTCATCAGCACCCGCCCATTATCTACTCATAATTGCTCGGGCAATCGACATCTCAACCATGATCACCGTTGGAATACACATTTTATACCCATGAGTTTGTTCATACAACGTTCTAAGCATCGTGTGATCCCTTACACTAGTTTGAGTATTCGGTCGAATTTGAACCAAAATGACACAATCCAAATAAAGCAGATCCGACTTTAGCCACAAATTTTCACACGTCTTATCTCCTGGATCTGACATAACACACAATTCTCTCACCATCTCCTCATCCGTATGGAGCCATACCTGAGGATGCTCCATTAGTTTTCCTTCTAAGTTTGCCGTACTACCACTCGGTGTATTCCACACATCGATAATAGTTTTCCTTCCTATTACTATAGGAACACTCCACTAAGTCACTTTAGCCGATATAACCTCAAATCCTGGCAGTCCGGTAATCTTCATATTTTGATAGAACCTTCGAACCAAGCCCGGATATACCTTCTCTCCCACCGGTTGCTGTAAACTTCTCAATCCTCGTTCCTTAAGGATTTTCCTCCCAGGTGCGATTAATACGTAGTTCATCTTTTCCGGACAAAATACATCCTCAAATTGCAGCTTGTACTCCAGAAATGATCTCGGTCTGGTTCTTCTTCTTTTTCGACTTGTTGCTCCATTATTTGAACTTTCTGCCTCTACATGCTATTCTTCACCCTCAATGAATTCCTCCAGGTCAAAATAATTCTCATGATCACTAGCCATCCTCACAATCTCAGAATAGAAAGAAGAAGAATAAATAATAGAGCAAGAGAATCTAGCCTTATTGCTCAATTATTGTGAATTGTGTATTGTGCCTTCTCTATAGGTGTATTTATAGTTGGATATAGGAGAATCAAAGAGGAAAATAATTTAAAACCCTTGGCTAAATATGAAAGTAGAAGCAATGAATAATTCAACTCCAACTTATACTTCCATTCCACTTCCTTGTCGGATTAGGATTACTCTAAAACCTCTACAAAAAATCCAAAAAATATCTTAAACAAATCCTAATACAAATACATATATAACCCAGGCCAAAACATCGCTCAAATAGGGAGAACTTGCACTTTTTCAAAATCCACCTCATAGTACCCTACGCTTTAAGCGTAGGTTGGCTTGGAAATTTTTTTTTTTTTTTTCACATAGCACTCTTTTGATCAATCCAACACATAAACCACATACACCCCCAAACTTAAATGCATAAATGTCCGCATAGAAAAGAAGCGTAAAAATCCAGGGATATCTATAACGCAATACTATTGATCATAAAAACTGTTATTTTATATACTAAGAAAATAACAAAAACATTTAGAAAATAATCGTCCAAGCGGTCACATAAAGCCCTATACAAAACTATCCGCTCAATAATTTATCTCCAATGTAAAAAAAATGTGGAACAAAATTAAAACAAAAACCTAACTAAAACTATATTAAGGCTCATCATCAGAGGGGTATGGTGTGGGTGGAATATGCACACCCATATGTTGACTCATACGATCAATCCTATGAAATAACCGCCTCTGATCTCGCTGACGGCGCACTATCTCACACTGCCTAACCCGTCTCTCCTCTACCAATGTCTGCTCTAGCCCCTGCATCCGTGTAATAAGAGCATCAAACTGTGCCTGAGATAGAGTAATAGTACCATCCATAGGTGCCTCTGGCAATACAACATCCTCATCAATAATTGGCATATGTGGCATAACATCATCGTCATCAGCGGCCTAAGCATTCTGAGCCACACCCGCATAAGCTTGTCCAGTATCATCAACTTGCGCTTGAGCATGTGCATCAAGGGCTGGTAATAGACTGAACCCTAGTCTCTGTCTGATAATAGCATCCCCATGCAACCGGGTCCAGACATCGGTCCACATCCTTCCTCTAGCATACGGGGAAACATCTTTGAATCTATCTCACTCACCTGCATCCCTCTCAATCCCGACATCCATCATTAGCTTCATCATTAAGCACGATAATCGAATGAAGAATAGACGTTGCCGAACCTTGGTCTCTTTGCGTAAATGGATATAATATGTATACATGCCCTCCCACAAAATTCGAGGAATAGAAATCCACCGCCCGAACTCGAAAACATAGTGGAAAGCTGGAAATGACGCATAACACATGGTAGTATAACTGTGAGGAAGAATCTAGAATCAAACTATCACATCCCAAAACCATAGCATCGGGTGATAGTTCGCCTTCTTCGTGCAGTTCCTTTGTCTATCAGCCCACTGCCCTGCAGTCCGAAGTACAACAAGATTGGAAATAGATGGTAGTACCTCAGACATAGGTGGGAACTCAGCAACTAACTCGGGTGGACACTCGTCCAAAATACCCCATGCATCAACAATAGTTTGGGGAGTAATCTCGATCTCAGTACCTCAGACTAATGTCCGTAGTCTTATCCCTTTGCTGAAATGTTGCATAAGTAGCCCGAACTCCCGGATCATATCCTCGCAAATATGCGGGGTAGCTGGGACAAGAATAGGTAATAATCGACGGGCCCTCAACCGGCCTATCATCCATGTAGGTACAGGCTGTAATCCCTCAAATATCCTTAATAAATATGTACGCTCCTGCTAGTACCCCTTCCGGATCGCCCAGTCTAGTAAACCCTCAACCGATGTTGTTCGGGGCACAGGTAACATTATAGTAAAAAATTTAGGGTCACCCTCTACAGGTGGCTCAAGTACCCCCTCATCCACACGATCAACATCCTTCTCATCGGTATCATCCTCCTAATCGACATCATTCTCCTGCTCAACATCATCCTCTGCTCGACACTATCACTCTCAGTATCCTCCTCCATCTCCTCAGCCTGTGGCTCAGACATAAGTGGCAGTGATGGTGCCCATGGAGCAACTGGATCAACAATAAGTTGACCATGTGGCAAAAGGATCTCACGTCCCTGTATAGAGCTCTCTAGTACCTTCGCCTCAAAAGATAAAGAAGATGAAGATGCGGAATCGATATACTGTGGTCTCGCTGTGCATGTACTCTGGCGGCGAATAGGTGCTCGGTTGGGAGACGATGATCTCGACCTTTGCCGAACATCATGCTCTACTGGTTTAACGGCCTCGGCCACTCGCCTCGTTGTGCCCTCAACCCTTGGCATACCTATAATATGGAATTTTCAAATAGTAAGTGATACTGTTCTGGACACCGAATCAAACTCAAACTAATCTAAATATATCCAATACAATGATTAAACAAGCCGTCATCCCAAAAATTCGATATTCATTCCGCTTTCGAAGTCGAAAAACTCAACTTTTTGAAAAACAGATAAAAATAGGATTTTGATAGGACTCGTTCGTCAATACTAGTTTATAATAGTTAAATAAGTCATATGAAATCAAAGTAATGGAACAAAACTCACCGAATCGAGAGAAATGATGATTTTCCAAAGATTGAGTTTCGGAGACTTTTCGAGTTCTTCACGCGAATTCGGATCAATCATAAACTAATCTGATGATCCGTTGTTAAAGGATGATGAGGAATCAAATTAATAAATGGTAGAAACAAACCTCATAAAGATTGGTGGAGAAATGAGGGAGAGAGAGGAGTTTAAATGAAAGTGGGGGGAAATGGCCTGACAGATCTGTTTTATAACAGGCCCGTTGTTACGCTTGAAGCATTGTTGGGCCTACGCTTGAAGCGTAGGTCCACATGGCCCAAATTTTTTTTTTCCATCTTCAAATGTCATCTTCAACCCCTTCACTCTTAATGCTTCCTACACACCCCTAACTCATCTTCTTGGCTCAATTTATACTTCCTACTCAAATAATGATGGTCTCGCGACTCGATTTTACAGACTCGATCTTAAATACCGAAATGACTAAATTACCGTCTACAAGTTCAAACTAGGATTAAAAGCTACTATTCATCACCTAGTACCAATATTTAACGTCGTTGGTGCGACGTTGCTGCCTCTCAATACTCCGGATCAAGCTTATCCAACTCGGGTGGTGGTTCAGTTAGATCAATTGTTTCTACCACATACTCGGCTGGTTGAACCTCTATATAATGCTTTAATCTTTGTCCATTCACGACAAACTTCTTTCCAATGTCAGGATCATCGATCTCCACGACTCCATGGGGGAAAATCTTCGTAATCTTGTATGGCCTATCCCATCTCGATTGAAGCTTACCAGGAAACAACTTGAGTCTCGAATTAAATAGAAAAACCTTTTAGCTGGGCTAAAAAAATTCCTTCTAATATGCTTATCATGAAACGCTTTTGTTCTAGCCTTATAAATTCGAGAGTTTTCATATGTATTATTTCTCAACTCCTCAAGCTCTTAAAGTTGGAGTTTTTGCTGGAGCACCGGCTCAGTGTTCCAGCTCTACAGAAAGATGACACACTTTACCATACACAAGATGATATGGTGACATACCAATCGGTGTCTTAAATGCAGTCATGTACGCCCAAATTGCATCATTTAGCCTTCATAGTCAATCTTTCAAATTCGGACGCATAGTCTTTTCCAAGATATTTTTAATCTCCCTATTAGAAACCTCTACTTAACCTTGTGATTGGGGGTGATATGGCATACCAATTCTATGAGTGACACCATATTTCTTACACAGAGCAGGAAAAAACTAGTTGTCAAAATAGCTTCCACCATCACTGATAAAAACTCTTGGCATACCAAATCGTGAGAAAATGTTATACTTTAGAAATTCTTCCACCACATCATGGTCAGCACATTTGGTGGCTATTGATTCTACCTATTTTCAAACATAATTAACCCCCACAAGTATATACTCCTTCTTATCTACTTTTGGAAATGGTCCCATGAAATCAATACCCCATACATCAAATAATTCTACAATTAGAATCGGGGTTAAAGGCATCATATCTCATTGAGATATGGATCCAAGATTTCAACATTGCAGATATGCCTTGCAAAACTCGAAAGCATCGTTGAATATTGAAGGCCAGTAAAATCCATTCTGCAACACCTTGTGGGCTGTCTTCTGAGCTCCAAAATGCCCTCCACACACTCAAACTTGTGATAAAATGTTAGTATGCTTTGCACCTCACTCTCGAGGATGCATTTTCTGATAATCTGATCAGAGCAATACTTGTACAAATGCGAATTATCCCAGATATAAAATTTGACTTTGTTGAAGAATCGGTCTTTCTCATTCTTAGACCATCCTTTTGGGATTCGACCTATGGCTTTATAATTGACAATGTCAGTATACCACGGTATTTGTTCCACAACAACCACATTGAAGAGATGTTCATCCGGGAAAGAATCCTTAGGAGGAGTAATTTCCTTTGTGGATTCGACAATAATCCTTGACAAATGGTCTGTAACAACATTCTCTGAACCTTTTTTATCTTTGTTTTCCAGGTCGAATTCTTGTAACAACAGAATCCACCGAATCAAACGGGGCTTAGAGTCTTTCTTTATCAACAAATGCCTTAGAGCGCCATGATCCGAGTAAAGAACAACATTAGCGCCCAATAGATATGATCGAAATTTATCCAAGGCGAAGACAACTGCCAGTAACACCTTCTTGGTAGTTGTGTAGTTCATCTGAGCTTCATTCAGAGTCCTTCTCGCATAGTAAATGACATATGGTAGCTTATCTTTTCTCTAACCCAACCCAACTCCTATGGCATAGTCAGAGCGTTAAATATAAGCTCAAATGGTAAAGACCAATCTGGTGGACGAATAAGTGGAGCTGATGAGAGTTGAGTACGCAGCTCCTCAAAGGCATAAAGGCACTCTCCGACCTCAGAGTGGCATGATCTGAGTAAACAACAACCTTGGCACCCAATATATATGATCAGAATTTATCCAAGGCGAAGACAACTTCCAGCAACTCTTTCTTGGTAGTTGTGTAGTTTATCTGAGCTTCATTCAGAGTCCTACTGACATAATAAATGGCATATGGCAGCTTATCTTTTCCCTGACCCAACACAGCTCCTATGGCATAGTTAGAAACTTCACACATGAGCTCAAATGGTAGAGACCAATTTAGTGGATGAATAATCAAAACTGATGAGAGTTGAGTACGCAGCTCCTCAAAGGAATGAAGGAACACTCCGTCAAAGACAAAAGTCGCGTCTTTAACCAATAAGTTACATAATGGCGGGGCAATTTTGCTGAAATCTTTAATACACCTTCGTTAAAACTCGACGTGGCCCAGGAAAGAGCGTATCAGCTTAACAAATGTGAGAGGAGGCAGTTTTGAAATTAATTCAAATTTTGCTTTATCTACCTCTATCCCTCGCTTCGATACAATATGGCCTAGTACTATCCCCTATTGAACCATAAAATGGCTCTTTTCCCAACTTAGGATCAGATTCATCTCTTTGCATCTCTTAAGTACCAATTCTAGATGTTTTAACCAAACTTCAAAGGTCTCCCCAAAAACTGAGAAGTTATCCATGAACTCTTCAAGAAATTTCTCTACCATGTCAGAGAAGATATACATCATACACCGTTGGAATGTTGCTGGCGCATTACACAAACCAAACAACATCCGTCTATAAGAAAACATGTCATATGGACAAGTAAAAGTGGTTTTTTATTGATCAACATGATCAATCACCACCTGATTATAACCGGAATACCCATCCAGAAAGCAGTAAGGGCTCTGCCCGGCTAACCTCTCCAGGATTTGATCAATGAATGGCAAAGGAAAATGATCCTTCCTGGTGTTCAGGTTGAGCTTTCTGTAATCAATACACACATGCCACCTTGTGGTCATGCGCTGTGAAATTAGCTCACCTTTTAATTTTGGCACCACTGTGATGCACGACTTCTTCGGTATCACCTGAGTTGGACTTACCCATGTGCTATCAGAAATGGGGTAAATGATACCCGCATCTAAAAATTTCACCACTACCTCTTTCATATTTGGATTTAGCCTTCATTGCACTTCTCTTGATGGCTTCGAATCCTCCTCAAGATGTATGCGATGCATGCAAATCGAGGGGTTTATGCCTTTCAAATCAGCAACGCTCCATCCTATTGTCTCTTTGTTCTTACTCAGAACGTCGACTAGACTCGATTCCTATTTTTTTGTCAATTTTGAAGATATGATCATAGGAAGAGTCTCACCAGGTCCCAAGAAAACATATTTCAGCTTTTCAGGTAGTTCCTTAAGTTCCAAAGGAGGATGAGTAGTTAAGGATGGAATTGGTGGAGTATTTGAAACTATCGAAAGCGGTTCAACCGGCTTCCGCCATAGTTGAGTGTATAAAGCAGTCTCCCTCTCATCCAACTCTTCATTTTGAAGCTTCCAATGTGACTCCCAATTAGCCACTTCCTCATCCGGCCATTCTCTAGTCATAAATGACTCCAGCTCATTCTTCTCCAAGATTTGAGTTGAAAAATCTGCTATGATATCATCCAGTTCATCACACTCATTAATCTGGAAATATTCCCCTGATTCAGGCAATTCGTGGCTTCCTACGAACACATTCATCCTAACTTTCATATTTCTAAATGTCAGATCCATGGCTACAATTCTGCAGGTAATGCATGCATTTGTCGTGACCAAGAATAGTCTTCATAATATTTCTAGAATGTGTTTTTTTAAGTTAGGGATAGGTTCTGTATCCAGGACTACAAATTCAACTGGAAAATAAACTTGCCCACTTGAACAATGACATCTTCAAGAACTCTTGCTTGTTTGACTGATCGATCAACAAATTGAAGTACGACCTCAGTGGGACTGAGCTCATCCAACCCTAGCTATTGGTATACTGAATAAGGAAGCAAGTTAATACTTACACCTAGATCAAGAAAAGCTCTACCAATTTCCTGGTCACCAATGACACATGGAATAGTGGGAGCAACGAGATCTTTTCTCTTAGGTGGAGTATCGCTTAAAAATAATGAACTCACTAGCTCAGTCAAGAGTATTTTTGTTGGATTCTTCTCCCTGCTCTTTCGCTTCTGGGTGCAAAGATCCTTGAAAAACTTAGCGTAAGGCGGTATCTGGGCAATTACATCTAAGAGAAGTAAATTAATCTTGATTTGTCGGAATGTTTCCAACATATCAAATTCTTTCAGCTTTTCGTACTTTGTCGGCTCTCTAAGATGCTGAGGAAATGGCGCTGCCTCCTCGTAACTTACCCTATATGGCTCTTCAAGTAATGTTTGATCGACATTGTCTTCCAACGATGGTTGGTCTTTCTGCACTCTTTCAGCCTCTTTCCTTGCAGCCTCCTTCTTCTGCTCTTTTTCAACTTCCTTCCTCTTCTCTTGTTTGGCTTCCTTTCTTTTCTGTAACCCCTCTTCATGCTCTGCCTCCACTCTACTCTCCACTTCCCTAACACTTCTTAGAGTCGTAATTGCTTAAATCGTTTCATTAGGTTCATTGACAAATGATCCAAGCTCCAGTGCTTGTTGTGGCCTTTAGGTTAGAGACCGGCTGACTAGGTAATCTTCCTGACTCTTTTACATTCCTCTCATTTGCCATTTGGTCCATCTGCATATGTAGTTATGCCAATGATTGGGTATGAATTTCTAACTTGTTATGAATGTCCAGTATAACTTGCTCTAACCTATTAGTCTGGAATTCGGGTGGAGGAGTTTGGCTTCTTTTAGGCTGGGTTTGGTAGTTATATGGTTTGCACAACCTGATTATTATTGAATGATTGAAGAGCTTGGGAATTATTGGATGTTCTGGGTTGGTAATTGGACTCAGCATTTTTAGCCATGATTGTTGGTTGTGAGTTGAATGATTGTTGACTCTGTTCAAACCTTGGCTATTGGTTATATGATTGTTGTCTCTCAGTGAACCTTGCTAGTGGGTTATATGACTGTTGTCTATTTGTGAATCTTGGCTGTTGATTGGATGATTGTCCCTGTTGGGGCCTTGATGGTGGATTATCTACATTGGTAGATTTGTACGACAGAAATGGGTGATTTCTGGCATTAAAAGTGTATGAGTTGGTGCAAGGAGCATTATTGGAATAGTTCCATGATGCGTTGGCATCGATAGCCATTTTCTCCTGACACTCATTTTGGGAATACTCTGGTTCGACTTCATACGTCTTTCTAGGAGGGGAATGACTTCGCTGCATAAACTTTTCAATTATTTCTAATTCTCTCCAAACAATGCCATGGTATCTCTCACATCATCAGGCTCTACAAAATAAGATTTCTCAGATCTCCTATCCTGTTGTCCACCTCTAGACCTCAGCTCAGATTGATATTGAATTGTGTTTTCACTGACATTATCAATTATCTCCAAAAGTTCTTTAGCTGGTTTCAAGATAAACTAACCTTGTGTTGCCGTATCTATCAAAGTCTTATGCACCTCTCCAAGTCCTATGTAGAAAGTTTTAGTAATATCTTGTTCAGAAAACCTATGGTGGGGACACTTATACAAAATTTCATTATATCTCTCCCAAGCATCATGAAAATGTTCACCAGGTAACTACCTAAAAGCTTTTGATTGCATCTTGTGCTTCAGAGGTCTTTCCTATGGGATAATGTTTTTCTCTAAATTCTCTCTTAAGTGTAATGACCGGGTTTATTTAAATAATTTCTTTTTCTTCGGTTATAAATTATTATTTTTTTATCTTGTGCATTATGTGGCATTGCATGTGTTTTTGTACATTAAGGATTGTATGATTTGAATTTTTGGGTTCATTTCTATGTTTTGTAAAATTTTCATTTTTGTCGTTGATCGGGTAGTTTCGATATTTTAATTAAATGTGGGGGTTACTTTTGAGTTTGATAAAGATGAGGGTAACTTTTGCAATATATTCATTATGTGTAAATGTGTGACCGAATTCCACATGTTTAATTTTATTTTTATCTTCAACTTTCCAAAAGCATATTCCTCCATCATTTAAAGGTTCAATCATACATCTATTATATTGACACCACTTTATGACATTATTGATGAAAATTTTCAGCCATTATATTGATGTGTTGAGGTTAGCTTTTGCATATTCTCAACAATCAAGCAAAAACCATTTTTTCCATCATTCTCTATTTTTCTCCTATCTTCTTCTCTCTACATTTTGGGCATCTTAGAGTGGGGATTCAATTTTGTGCTCAACTAGGAAGTTGTTCTACGTGTTCCGATCTTCGGTTTAATACCAATTACGGTATGTGATCTATATTATTTAATTTGATTTGATTTTTCAAAAATTCCAGATTGCTAGTTTACATGTTTAGTGAAAATCAAGGCTTTAGATCTCTAATTTATAATATATGTATGGATCAAAATTAGTTTATGAAAATTTTACAGATCATATATAGGTATGTGATTATATGTTCCTGAAAATTTCAGAATTTATAGATAAGTAGAGAGTTAATTAAAAATCTAGGAAAAACATGTTATTCGGATATTGTTGTTGCTGCAGACCGTTTGTTTTTTTTACTCGGTTTGAGAAATTTATAGACCATGTTAAATTATTTATAAATTTTTGAAACTTTTACAGTATGATTTTGTATATGTCTATTATCATCTCTCAAAATTTAAGATCATGTAGATAAATATTTAAGTTTCTAAAAATCACGGAAGTAGGCTGTCCAGTGATATTTTACTGCTTGCTGATCCGATTTCGGTTTCGGTTTAGCCAATTGTTTCATATGGTTTCGTATTCTTATAAATCTTGAAACTTTTATTATAACATTTTGAATATGTCTAGGACATATGTACTGAAGATCAAGAATTGTAAGTTAATTTATACTGGTAAGAAAAATTGTTGAGTAGTAACTGTTCAGTTTTAACTGTAGTTTAAAACCGGAACTTGTGTTACCGATTTGAGCTATCTATAATTCTAATTTTGTACTTATAATTTTATCACCTGATCTTGAGTATATAATATGTAAATCTGGAGATTTTGGTAGTCATATAATTCATGGATAGGTTTGTAAAAATCTTGGAGTAAAGGGTGTTCAGTTTTCGGAACTGTTATGAAAGCTGTCTTTTATAATTATTTTGGACCACTGTCCTTTGATTAAAGCTTATGAAAATTTTACAGTAGATCTACTTAGAGGTTTGGAGTGTATCCTGTAAATTTCATATTTTTATCAAACCTGTAGATTTTTCTAAAAATCATAGATTACCTGCTGTCCGTTTTACGGTAGTATTCGAAACCGAACTTTTCGATTCTTAATTAAGTAGCTAAATTTTGTCTATTAATTCCAAATATTTTTGAGTAGATATTTATATATATCAGAATGTTTATTGGAAAATATTATTATAAAAATAATTATGGTTATGTATATAAAAATTATTCAATATGTGTTAATTGGTTTCGGGCATAACAGGGTACAAATGAAGGCGTGAAGGGAGAACCGTCCGTTTATTCATTCTCTACACAACCATATTGTTTTGATTGTTGGTATTTTACTGGATATTTTATCAAGTTGAGGTAGGGATTTATTGGGGTATCGTGTGAGTTTAAGAATCTTCATTTATGCATTTTAATGTTTATATATAGATTCGTCATCATATTGTGCTATTTTTTGACATGAGTTGTGAAATTGCATTAATGTGTTTAAATGCATTGATTCATGCCACAATAGAATTTTATTAGGTGGATCATGGAGTGCGGATATATTTATTACTTATGTGCGCATGTGAATGACATTTATGAATTGTGAATTGTGAATGGTGGATTGGTTGTTGATTTTGGGAAATGGTCGTGTGGTGTGAGCAATGGGGGGACGAAGGAGCTCCCGGGGTGCAAGTCCTCGAATTATCGCGCGATTGGTTGACGTCACCGTAGGGTTAGTAGCCCCAAGACGACTAGGCAGATGAACAGGTAGTTCATGTCCTAGGGTTTGTTTCACGACATAATTTTCCCATTTGATGATTTTGAATTTGATGCTATTTCGGTTGTGATAGTTGGATTTGAGTTCATATTGAGAGTATTGGTTTTAATTTCGTGATTATAGAACTTTTAAATTATCTTGATGGTATTATTTAAATTGTTCTACATGAGTTTATATTGTGATTCCTTATGCATTTATATCTTGACATTGGACTAGGGTAGAGACTTGACCCTATACGTATTCATTAATTTACATACTTGCGGAATCTTACGCTTCATGATTTTTCTCTACTGGGCCGTTTGTGCTCACCCCTTAACATTTTTCAGGAAAAGAACCATTGGTGGATGATGCGTGAGCTATTGGAAATTTGTGGAATTTGAACCTATAATAATTACATCTTTATGTAATAATGGAGATTGTGTGCTTATTATGATTTGTACTTGTTTGACTTTGGACTAGTGTGTTCGTATTGTAATTTGATTTGATTTCGGGATTTGTATATGATTTTATTATTTCTATTTCGCTTCCGCGCTAGTGAATTATAAACAATGTCGGTTGACCAGTTTGACCATTTGATATTTTTATGAATTTTAATTAAATTTAAGTCATTATCCGGATTTTCGGATTCGGGGCGTGACAACGTGGTATCAGAGCTTTAGGTCGTTTTACCTTTGGGACGACGGGATAAGGCCTAGTTATGTGAACGTTTGTTTTACTGTTGCCTTTGAGTGGAATGTGTTGATGTGAAGTTACAAGAGTATAAAGCTGATTATTTAGCAATTAAATGTATCTAATCACTATCTCTTGTGACATAGAATCATGCCTCCGAGGAGAGCACCAGTGGATCCCCAGGTTGGTGATCAGATTGCTCGTGATATGGCCAGTGCGTTTCAGCGGATTGCACGGGAGGCTATTCAAGGTGCACAAGACCTGAATGTGGGGAACGGAACAATGCGAATTTTGAAAGAGTTTAAAAAGCTAGCACCGCAGGACTTTATCGGAGGACCTGATCCATTCGTCGCAGAGCATTGGTTGGAGCGAATGGAAAGGGATTTCAGAGTTGCAGGGATTCAGGATGGCATTCTTCGGGTTTCTCTTGCTTCATATCATCTGAC
Organism: Cornus suecica; assembly: GCA_963922005.1. Taxonomy (NCBI): domain Eukaryota; kingdom Viridiplantae; phylum Streptophyta; class Magnoliopsida; order Cornales; family Cornaceae; genus Cornus; species Cornus suecica. Next base: position 15,132,304 of record OY998248.1, on the reverse strand, counting down.
GGAGGATGCGGGTATGTGGTGGAAGAATGTGGGGTTCACTCATGACACCGATACTATGGACTGGGATACGTTCAAGACCTTGTTCTTAGACGAGTATTTTCCAGTGACTAAGAGGGATGCTCTAAAGGTCGAGTTCATTCACTTGATTCAGGGAAGTATGTCAGTGGGTGAATATGCTAATAAATTCACTTCATTATCAAGGTTTGGTAGGGAGATGGTGACTCTTGAAGAGGACCGGGCAAAGAAATTTGTAAGGGGTTTGAAGTTTGAGCTACGGGCCAAGATAGCAGTATTAGAAGTTCCCACTTATGCTATTGCTTTACGCAAGGCATTGGTAGCTGAAGAAGAGTTTAAGGACTTTCAAAGGATTAGAGATTCAAAGAACCGTGCTAGGGATACGACTTCCTTCTCTGGAGATCACCAAAGGAAGAAACCCAAGGGCAAATCTTATTTTTCTCAGGGTTCACAGTCAGTTTATTCTGCTCCGACGATTACTATGCCGACTGGGTCAGTCAAGGATCGAGTGACTTGTTTCGAGTGCCATCAGCAGGGACACTACCGGAGTGAGTGCCCTCAGAGACAGTCAAGGGGTCCGATCACTTGTTTCCAGTGTGGTCAGCTAGGACACACAAAGAGGGACTGTCCGCAGTTAGGATGGGGTTCACAGAGCAGTGCTGGGTCACAACAGAGGACAGGACAAGCACAGCCAGTTCAGTCAGGATTCAGGGCTCCACAGCCAGTTCAGCCTGCACATTCTGGACAGGGATCTCGGTATTCAAAAGGAGGTAACCCTGGTATGATGAGCCAGCAGCAGTCAGGGCAAGGCAGTGCACAGTCGGGACAGAGGACTCAGGGTCGTGTGTTCGCGATCACTCCACCCGATGCCTCAGCAGGTCCAGCAGTTGTTCGAGGTATTTTTCTTGTTTCTAGTTCTTGGGCTCGAGTTCTTGTTGATTCTGGTGCTTCCCATTCTTTTATCTCTAGTTCTTTTGCATCTGCATTGGGGTTAGAGGTTGAGTTTCTCGATAGAGCCTTGTGTGTTGATACACCAACTGGTAATGAGTTGATCTTAGCCAGAGTTTGCCGAGATTGTAAGATCACGATTGCAGGAAGAGTTTTAGTGTTTGATTTTATCCTTCTAGAGATGACCAGCTTTGATGTGATCTTGGGGATGGATTGGCTTTCAGCTTTCCGAGCCAACATCGATTGCTTTCGGGGAAGGGTTTCCGTCTGTACTCCTGATGGTGATTGTTTTTGTTTCGTGGGGGATCGGAGCCATTTTCTCACTTCTTCTCTTCATAGTTTGGGCAGTCGAAGAGGAGATAGTTCTTTCCTAGCTAATCTTCTGGCCTATGAAGACGAGGAGCATGGTTCTTATGGTGACTTTCCGAGGGTGGTCTGTGAGTTCACGGATGTTTTTCCAGAAGATTTGACCGAGTTGCCCCCAAAACGAGAAGTGGAGTTCGGCATTGACGTCATTCCCTGTACCGATGCAATTTCTATGGCACCGTATCGTATGGCACTGGCCGAGTTGGAAGAGCTGAAAAATCAATTGGAGGATCTAAGGATGAAAGGTTTTATACGTCCTAGTGCATCGCCTTGGGGAGCTCCTGTTCTTTTTGCGAAAAAGAAAGATGGATCTCTCAGGCTTTGTATTGATTATAGGAAGCTGAATCAAGTTACGATCAAGAACAAGTATCCGTTGCCGAGGATAGACGACTTGTTTGATCAACTTAAAGGATCCAAATGCTTTTCAAAGATAGACTTGAGATCAGGTTACTACCAATTGAGGGTCAAGGATGAGGATATCTCGAAGACAGCTTTTCGCACTCGGTACGGTCATTTTGAGTTCCTTGTTATGCCATTTGGTTTGACAAATGCACCGGCAGCATTCATGGATCTAATGAACCGGGTATTCAGTGCTTACTTAGACAAGTTTGTGGTGGTCTTTGTGGATGACATTTTAGTGTTTTCATCGTCCGAGAAGGAGCACGAGGAGCATCTAAGGATTGTTTTACAAATCCTTAGGGATAACCAGTTGTATGCAAAGTATGAGAAGTGCGAGTTTTGGCTACCTAAGGTACAGTTCCTTGGGCATGTTGTCTCTGCGGAAGGAATCTCGGTAGATCCTTCTAAAGTTGAGGCTGTGATGAGTTGGAATCAACCACGTAATGTGTTTGAGATTATGAGCTTTTTGGGATTGGCTGGCTATTACCGGAGATTCGTGAAGGATTTTTCGAGGTTAACACAACCGATGACACGTCTCACTCGGAAAGGGGTGAAGTTCGTGTGGAATGAAGCTTGTGAGCTTGCCTTTAAAGAATTGAAGCACAGGTTGACATCAGCACCGATCTTAGTGATTCCAGAGAGGGGATTGGGCTATGTGATTTATTGCGATGCTTCTATAGAGGGCTTGGGGTGTATCTTAATGCAGACAGAGAGGGTAGTTGCTTATGGGTCTCGACAGCTAAAGACTCATGAAAAGAACTATCCCACCCACGACTTAGAGCTAGCAGCAGTGATCTTTGCACTGAAGAGTTGGAGACATTACCTGTACGGGGAGAAGTTTGAAATTTTCTCTGATCATAAAAGTTTAAAGTATCTTTTTTCGCAAAAGGACTTGAACATGAGACAGAGAAGGTGGGTTGAGTACATGGGGGACTATGATTTCGAGTTACAGTACCATCCTGGAAAGGCCAATGTTGTGGCTGATGCTTTGAGTCGGAAGTCACGGGGGTCAATTTCTAGCATTATCATTCGCGAATGGCAGATGATGAAGGATATCGCAGAGTTGGGGTTTATTTTCAGTGATGACAATGAGTCAGCTACCTTATTTAGCCTGACAATCCAACCCACTCTTATTGACGAGGTGATTGAGTCACAGAGAGGGGTAAACGAGATGGATTCCATTCGTACTCGAATTTCAGCTGGTGAGACCGTGGATGATTGGACCTTGCACTCTGATGGGGGTCTAAGGTTCAAAGGGAAGATGGTGGTGCCAAAAGCGAGCAAGGAGAAGGTGATGAAGGATTTTCACTGTTCGAGGTTTGTAGTACATCCCGGTGGTACTAAGATGTATCACAACTTGAGATGCCAGTTTTGGTGGAGGGGCATGAAGCGTGATGTTGCTCAGTTTGTTGCTAGATGTCTTACTTGTCAGCAAGTAAAGGCTGAACATCAGAAGCCTGCAGGTCTGTTGCAACCATTGCCAGTGGCAGAGTGGAAATGGGAACACATCACTATGGATTTTGTAACAGGATTACCGCCAACGCAGAAGGGGCATGATGCAGTATGGGTTATTGTTGACAGGTTGACCAAGACAGCTCATTTTCTGGCCATACGAGAAACAGATGGCGCAGAGGCACTCAGTAGGGTGTATATTGACCAGATTGTCAGATTACACGGTGTTCCAGTTTCTATCGTGTCGGACAGAGATCCGAGGTTTACTTCACGATTTTGGCAGGGTTTCCAGTCAGCTCTTGATTCAGAGTTGAGGTTTAGCACGGCATTTCATCCTCAGACTGATGGTCAATCGGAAAGGACTATTCAGATATTGGAGGATATGTTACGGGCTTGCATTCTGGATTTTCAGGGTAATTGGGATGGTCATCTACCATTGGTTGAGTTTGCGTACAACAATAGTTACCAGGCCAGTATTGAGATGGCACCATTCGAGGCGTTGTATAGCAGGCCATGTAGATCTCCTGTTTGTTGGACTGAGGTTGGCGAGAAATCTATTTTGGGTCGTGACTTGAGGCGATCAGAGATTATTCATGAAACAACAGAGAAGATCAAGATGATTCGACAACGATTGATCACAGCTCAGAGCCGACAGAAAAGCTATGCTGACCGAAGGAGGAGACCATTATCCTTTGATGTGGGGGACCATGTGTTTCTAAAGGTTTCTCCGCGAAAGGGATTGATGAGATTTCGGCGAGGTGGCAAGTTATCGCCACGGTTTATCGGACCTTTCGATATTTTGGATCGTGTTGGTGAGGTGGCTTATCGTTTGGCTTTACCACCAGAGTTGTCCAGAGTTCACAATGTTTTTCATGTATCTATGTTGAGGAAGTATGAGCCAGATCAGTCACATGTTTTGGATTGGGTCGATGTGGAGGTTGATGAGGATGTCACCTATGAGGAGCGACCTGTTCAGATTTTGGACTCTAGAGATCAGGTTCTTCGTGGAAAGGTGATTCATCTAGTCAAAGTTTTGTGGCATCATCATGGCATGGAGGAGGCTACATGGGAGCGTGAGGACGAGGTCCGTGCCAACTATCCTGATCTTTTTGCCACTTAAGGTACGTCACGATTTCGGGGACGAAATCTTTTTAAGGAGGGGAGGTTGTAATGACCGGGTTTATTTAAATAATTTCTTTTTCTTCGGTTATAAATTATTATTTTTTTATCTTGTGCATTATGTGGCATTGCATGTGTTTTTGTACATTAAGGATTGTATGATTTGAATTTTTGGGTTCATTTCTATGTTTTGTAAAATTTTCATTTTTGTCGTTGATCGGGTAGTTTCGATATTTTAATTAAATGTGGGGGTTACTTTTGAGTTTGATAAAGATGAGGGTAACTTTTGCAATATATTCATTATGTGTAAATGTGTGACCGAATTCCACATGTTTAATTTTATTTTTATCTTCAACTTTCCAAAAGCATATTCCTCCATCATTTAAAGGTTCAATCATACATCTATTATATTGACACCACTTTATGACATTATTGATGAAAATTTTCAGCCATTATATTGATGTGTTGAGGTTAGCTTTTGCATATTCTCAACAATCAAGCAAAAACCATTTTTTCCATCATTCTCTATTTTTCTCCTATCTTCTTCTCTCTACATTTTGGGCATCTTAGAGTGGGGATTCAATTTTGTGCTCAACTAGGAAGTTGTTCTACGTGTTCCGATCTTCGGTTTAATACCAATTACGGTATGTGATCTATATTATTTAATTTGATTTGATTTTTCAAAAATTCCAGATTGCTAGTTTACATGTTTAGTGAAAATCAAGGCTTTAGATCTCTAATTTATAATATATGTATGGATCAAAATTAGTTTATGAAAATTTTACAGATCATATATAGGTATGTGATTATATGTTCCTGAAAATTTCAGAGTTTATAGATAAGTAGAGAGTTAATTAAAAATCTAGGAAAAACATGTTATTCGGATATTGTTGTTGCTGCAGACCGTTTGTTTTTTTTACTCGGTTTGAGAAATTTATAGACCATGTTAAATTATTTATAAATTTTTGAAACTTTTACAGTATGATTTTGTATATGTCTATTATCATCTCTCAAAATTTCAGATCATATAGATAAATATTTAATTTTCTAAAAATCACGGAAGTAGGCTGTCCAGTGATATTTTACTGCTTGCTGATCCGATTTCGGTTTCGGTTTAGCCAATTGTTTCATATGGTTTCGTATTCTTATAAATCTTGAAAATTTTATTATAACATTTTGAATATGTCTAGGACATATGTACTGAAGATCAAGAATTGTAAGTTAATTTATACTGGTAAGAAAAATTGTTGAGTAGTAACTGTTCAGTTTTAACTGTAGTTTAAAACCGGAACTTGTGTTACCGATTTGAGCTATCAATAATTCTAATTTTGTACTTATAATTTTATCACCTGATATTGAGTATATAATATGTAAATCTGGAGATTTTGGTAGTCATATAATTCATGGATAGGTTTGTAAAAATCTTGGAGTAAAGGGTATTCAGTTTTCGGAACTGTTATGAAAGCTGTCTTTTATAATTATTTTGGACCACTGTCCTTTGATTAAAGCTTATGAGAATTTTACAGTAGATCTACTTAGAGGTTTGGAGTGTATCCTGTAAATTTCATATTTTTATCAAACCTGTAGATTGTTCTAAAAATCATAGATTACCTGCTGTCCGTTTTACGGTAGTATTCGAAACCGAACTTTTCGATTCTTAATTAAGTAGCTAAATTTTGTCTATTAATTCCAAATATTTTTGAGTAGATATTTATATATATCAGAATGTTTATTGGAAAATATTATTATAAAAATAATTATGGTTATGTATATAAAAATTATTCAATATGTGTTAATTGGTTTCGGGCATAACAGGGTACAAATGAAGGCGTGAAGGGAGAACCGTCCGTTTATTCATTCTCTACACAACCATATTGTTTTGATTGTTGGTATTTTACTGGATATTTTATCAAGTTGAGGTAGGGATTTATTGGGGTATCGTGTGAGTTTAAGAATCTTCATTTATGCATTTTAATGTTTATATATAGATTCGTCATCATATTGTGCTATTTTTTGACATGAGTTGTGAAATTGCATTAATGTGTTTAAATGCATTGATTCATGCCACAATAGAATTTTATTAGGTGGATCATGGAGTGCGGATATATTTATTACTTATGTGCGCATGTGAATGACATTTATGAATTGTGAATTGTGAATGGTGGATTGGTTGTTGATTTTGGGAAATGGTCGTGTGGTGTGAGCAATGGGGGGACGAAGGAGCTCCCGGGGTGCAAGTCCTCGAATTATCGCGCGATTGGTTGACGTCACCGTAGGGTTAGTAGCCCCAAGACGACTAGGCAGATGAACAGGTAGTTCATGTCCTAGGGTTTGTTTCACGACATAATTTTCCCATTTGATGATTTTGAATTTGATGTTATTTCGGTTGTGATAGTTGGATTTGAGTTCATATTGAGAGTATTGGTTTTAATTTCGTGATTATAGAACTTTTAAATTATCTTGATGGTATTATTTAAATTGTTCTACATGAGTTTATATTGTGATTCCTTATGCATTTATATCTTGACATTGGACTAGGGTAGAGACTTGACCCTATACGTATTCATTAATTTACATACTTGCGGAATCTTACGCTTCATGATTTTTCTCTACTGGGCCGTTTGTGCTCACCCCTTAACATTTTTCAGGAAAAGAACCATTGGTGGATGATGCGTGAGCTATTGGAAATTTGTGGAATTTGAACCTATAATAATTACATCTTTATGTAATAATGGAGATTGTGTGCTTATTATGATTTGTACTTGTTTGACTTTGGACTAGTGTGTTCGTATTGTAATTTGATTTGATTTCGGGATTTGTATATGATTTTATTATTTCTATTTCGCTTCCGCGCTAGTGAATTATAAACAATGTCGGTTGACCAGTTTGACCATTTGATATTTTTATGAATTTTAATTAAATTTAAGTCATTATCCGGATTTTCGGATTCGGGGCGTGACATTAAGGGTTTCCTAATCAATTTTAATTTCTTTTGCTAATTTGATGTACCATCTTTTAGTTTTCTCTTTCAATGACCAAGGGAATAATCTCACTCGCAAGTCATTTTTAGGCAAATTTTCATACCTAACTATAGAGGCTACCTCTAGGAAATCATTGATGTGCTAGTATCGGTCCTCTATTCTAAGGCCTAAAAATTTTGGAAGCATATTAATCATACTTGTCTTGACCTCAAAGTGTTTTGCTCATTCTTCCTCCGAAAAATCAGCATAGGAGTCGTACGTATTTAGTGCGTAATATCCTTTCAGGGATGTCTCTGGTGCCCTTGGCGGGTAGGCTCTTTGGTCACCTATCGCTTCTTCTTTTAACTGGCATTGACGCTCCTCTATAGCTCGACGTATACCACGGAGAGTCTTTTCGGTCTCAGGATCGTACTTGACTAACGCAGTGTTGAAATTAGAATAGGTCGATCTATCGGTCATACGCTACTCAAACAACTATTTTTTTTTTGAATTTTGTGAAATAAAAATTAACTAAATTAACTATTTCTAACCTACTTTAACTATAAACAGAAAATCAAGCTAGAATTAAATGCAAAAATCAAGGTAACACTAAAACTCACAAAAGTTCCAGCGTAACTTTAGAAGCTCCGCTTTTCCCTTCTATGTTCTTCAGAGTACCTGTTAATCACACAAAAATATAACTTTAGCTACACCTACAATAATGCAATGCAAATAAATTACTAAAGCTATTTGAACAATACTAAGTCCCCAACAATGACGCCACAAACTTGATGCGACGTCAGGTGTGTAACAATATGTGGTTAAAAATAACACCTTAACGACTCTAGGTTTTACCCTACGCAAGCGCACATATAAATTGTAGAATAACAAATGGCTTAAGTAAGGGATATCGATCCCACAAAGACTAAGATTGTTCACTTTAGCAATTCAAAAACACTTAATTATATTTTTTGAGAATGGTTTGTTTGGGTGGTCAAAGACCAAATTATCTATTTTAACTAACAATTATCTAGAAAGCAAAGTAAATTGGTTGTGATTAAGATGAGAGAGAAAACTAGGGTTTTCATCACTCCACCACTAACCATATAATATAGTTCCATCAATGTAACAATTGCAAGAGGGTGATCCATAACTGTGAATTAATTCGTACCGCAAATAGTTAATTACGACTCCAAAAAGGAGTACCATCAACCGGATTGCGACAACCCGTCTCATGACTGACCTAACTAGTACATGCCAATTATATTACTCTAATCTACTCCTAATGCATGAAAATAAACTAAAGCATGTGTATATTAAATCGCCAAGGCACGGCCTGTGTCAACCTAGGGTTTCAAGTTTCATTACCACCATTGTGTAGAAAATCATAATTAAGCATCCGAGTTCCTGCTCATATTGAATAATCATAGTTGTGCAAAATAATACATTCATTCCATAAAAGACAAGAATTTAAAACAAACATATAAATTTATATTGCAAATTAGAATGGTCTTTTAACTACTATAATCATCATAGTATGGTCAACAGTTTCCCCTCGTTACAATTGAAAATAAAGAAATAACTAAATTAAATGGCTAGGGTTTTGCTAGAAAACCCTAGATACCAAGTTAGTTGGCCATAGTGGTGCATCGATGATGTAGAAACGATCTCCATAGTCTTCTTCTCCGGATCTCTAGGTTTTGAATACTCTAAATGTATGAACATAAACCTCCATAACTGAACAACCCTGATGAACATCTCCTCTAAAATTCCTCTATATCCTTCACACTGATATATGATCGTGTATATATAGGCAATGGTGTAAAGATGCCATTTTCAGTCTTTTCACTCTCAACTTCATGCAAACCCTAATATTTTGATGTATATATGTATATATACATATATATAGAGGTCTGGAGTCACATACACATCTTCACATAGAACTGAGGGTCTACGGGAAAAAAATCTCCAAAAACCATAAATTCTTGCCACACATACGCTTCAAGCGTAGGTCCAAGCGTTGAAATGTGATTTCTAGCCACTTTTTGAAACTGAAAGCGTAGGTATTTTATGGAAAACCACTTTTCTCCGTGAATGCACCAAAACGACTGTCTTAAACCCACAATACTTTTTGCTGAAGATGACGGCTTCTGGAAATGCCAATTTTGCCCTCCGGGAGACATTTTTGTCTCCGACTGCCTCCTTGACTCTCCTATTGGATAGAAAGAACACATTATTCAGTTAATTCACCGAAGTTAGCTCCATTTCTTCATTAAGCTCCTGAAACATGCTTTAATATGTAAACAACATAAAAATACCAAATAATAGAATGAAAGGACGTAACAATAGCGAGTTAAGGGGTCAAAATGACTAATATTTGACACCTATCATCTAACTAAACCAAAATCTCAAAAGTACGGTTGATAATTTATTCATCAAAAGGTGATAGGCGTCTAATGGCCGATAGTTCATAATTTCATCACTCGCCTTCTCTGATGCCTTAACTCACAGTTGACACTAAAATCTATCACTAACCTCAACTATCCAAAGAGATCATTACACCAACATACTTAACCATATAAGGGCATAAAAATACATAACCATAAGTATAAGAATTTATATTTCACTATACTTTAAAAGTAAGGCATGTAAATCATATTTTCACGTTATCCACTTTCAGTTGATCATTATATTAAATTATGAATTTATTTATCACCAGTCATAATAAACATGCTCTAAAATTATAGTAAACGATATCATGATCTACATGTAGAACTGAATCACATAATAGTAACATGAATGCAATGTGACTCAACACCACCCATGGTACACACACCAATCACTATGGTCACGGATATAAGTGTCGCCTAGTTGTTCACTTGAAGAGGACATACACTCTTTATTAAGTGAAACTCAATGCACGGATAAACCACGACTTTGAGGGCGGCGCAATCCAACCATATACCACAATTATTGGACATACTAGTTCCGTAGGTTGGGATCACCCCCTGTCTAGTTGTTGCGACGATCTGACTCAAGTCTACTCACACATGATTACACGACCGGGCATAAACCGACACCAATTGAATGACAACGCAAAAGGTGTACTCAATATGCAACTATATCTCAAATGAACCATGCATCAACAGGAATATATATTTCATCATATTTATGAAAAGATTTTCTAACATGCTTTTAAATCAACTAAAGTAATAATCCACAAGGATATCAATTTCATTTATATTAACATGCTTTTAATTCAATTAAAACAATAATTCACAAGGATAGAGGGCACTAGAATAACGTTCTAAGTTCAAGAATTTCACACTTCATAATTAATATTCATTACATATTTAATTTCACTAATCAAGGAAAATAGAAACGTACACAACCACGCCTACACGTATACACTAACCTACATCTAGCGCTACAAACTCCAATCGCACCATTGGAACTAGCCTAATCTACTATTAAGGTCACAACACAAACTCATATATATATATGAGTATATACGAGGATATATATATATATATATAAACATACAAGTATGATTTTTAATCCTAAACAGAATTTCTAAATCATATAACAATCTCTAGAATGCTCAAAATCATAAACTCAACAAACGCATAAAGTCTAGGGCTTAGGAACCCTTATGACTAGGCACATTCCTATAGAACCAAAAGTGAGAGGGTTAGAGGGACTCCCACCATAATACGCTTGCTAAAATCAACTCCGAAACGCGTCCACGTCCAAAAGCGGGACCCACCGATGAATAGTGTCTACGCCCGAAAGTAGGGCCCATCGACAAACATTTTCAGAATAAATATCCGAATATGCCAAAACGTCCGTCTTGTCGACCTATTCAACATAGTCGAAGCCCATTAACAATATGTTAACAAATTTGAACAAATTTGAGAAATACTGAAACAAATTTCGTACCTATATCTTCAATTTTCTATTGAACCGCTTAATCAAAAATTTTAAAATTTTTGTATATCGTACACGTACCCAAGACGCAACTACCCTCCAAAAATCAGACCAAATGGAGCACCGGAAGCTGCCAAAACAATGGCGCGAAGTTTCGGCCAAAAACAACACTCTCAGCCGGATCCCTCTGACGACCTTCACCATATCGCGTCGCTCCCTTCATGAACTCCCATGTCACGCTATCTCTCCTCCCTTCAATGGCTCTCCCTCTCTCTCTCTCTCTGCATGAATCGATAGAGAAGAAGGAGAATATGACGCGCAAAGCAAGGGTTAAAGAAGGAGAATGAACAAAGGGGTGAGTCGCGTGGAAGAAGAAGCTGAAACCAATTTGTGAGTGTGTCGCGTGTGGTGACCGGTCCTTTCTATATCCACATATATCTTATCCATCATATATATTATCCATACATATATATAATTACTATTAATAATAAATATATGCAAAATTAAATCGGAAATGGTACCGAAAAATCCTAAACGGAAAATACGTGAACTCACAAACTCCACGGAACACCTGATAAATAATATAAGTTGAAATACATAATCCGAGGTATGAAACCCAACCATCGGATCACCGAAATAAGTCTCTAACTCACCGAAACTCCTAAAATAACTGGACATTAATATTTATCAAGCAAATCACAAAACAATGCCACAAAAATATACACGTAAGCAAAACAAGTACGAACTATCAAGAAACAATTAAACAAAGGAATCAAACTCTAAGCGCTACATCAAATATCTAACAACATAACTACCTAACCGAAACAACTGAGTCAGAACCTTAAATGTCAGACATACAAAACATGTCGCCACTCAGTTGAAGCACCAAACGCCTAAAGTAAAAATGAAACCACATAGTCGGCAATAAGAAAGTCCACGCAGTCATCAAGGAACAATCGCTAAGTCGTCAAATCGAGTCCAAACATAAACGCGAAAAATTTATACATGAAATACCAAGAATAATCAGGACGTCATGAACAAGTGACGTCATAATCGAAAATAAATGGGAAATAATTTCAGGAAAAAGGAAAATAACACGGGGTGTTACATTTCGGGTAGACACAAGCTCATCCTTGGTTAATTTAAAAAAGTTAGCTCGTTCTCTTAATTAAGCTCCTGAAACACGCTTAGACATGCAAACCGCATAAAAAGACCAAGTAACAAAATGATAAGATGTACCAATAACGAGTTAGGGGCCTAGAATGGATAACATTCGGCACCTATGAAGTGTAATTGTTACACTTTGACAATAATACAATTTAAGTATTATTATTTTTTATTTTGTTTAAGAGAATAGATGTATGGAAATTTTATAAGGGTTTTTCTCTTATAAATTTGTAATATATTTTTTCAGATTTGAATTTAAATAAATTAAGTAAAATTAAACAAAAAATAATTTGTAATTTATTCAAAAATCTTAATTTATTTAAACAAAAAATAATTTATAATTTATTCAAAAATCTTAATTTAATTACAAAATTAATTTTTAGGGGTAACTTGGGCATAAAATATCAATTTAGGGGTATTTTTGGCATAAAAATCAATTTCTAACGGCTAGGGGTGTTTGTTAACGGAGTAATAACGGAATGAGGGTTGTGTTTAAAGTGAAAAAAATACAGGGGGCTAGATGACAACCCAGGGGGTGTTTGTTAAAAGTTTGAAACCATAGGGGTTGTTTGTTAATAGTCCAACAAATTAATATTAAGTATACTTATTGGCCCAAAAAAAAAAACCCAAACTCAGTTAAATGATTAAACTTATTCTAAACCCAAGGCTTTTGTTATACTTGAAGAGCAAATCACTTTTTTTTTTCGGTTAGTCAAATTCTAACATGATGATATAAATTTCATGAGTAGGTCACCATTTATGGGTTAGTTGAATTCTAAGATATATATTTTAAGTATTTTATTTTTTATTTTCACATTGATATATTTTATGTGTTATTTTAATAACAAAAGTTTACTCTTAAAACATGTGAAACCTTAAATATAGAGCCTCGTATTTGGCCTAGTCTATGACATTTGAGAAGTTTAGGAATCCTATAGCCGGCCTTGAAATATTGAAGTTTCATGAGAAGATGATACAAGAAACTTTGATTTCTAAGAAGCATTATTCGAAATCTATTAACTATTATGGGTTTATTTGTTTGCAGACTAAGCTTGTTAGACAAGGACTTAGCAAACAGTTTTGTAGGCATCGGTATTATTTTAGGGTGCACTCGACTCGTAGAGGGGTCTCATTTAGGGTACTGGGCTATTGGGTAGAGCCTCAGACCCGCCCCACCGAAGTTGGTATACAAGTTGACCCAATGTGTCCGACTTCGAGGCGGATTACTCGTGGCAACTCAAAAGCCTTCTAAAGGTGGTCCTATTGTGGCAGCGCACCTGTGGAGCAGAAGAGCGTACACGGGAGTAGTACCTCCATGGTCTACGGGTCTTGATGACGTAGCAGTCTCTCAAGGGCGTTTACCACCATTTATGCACAACTCTAGCGGTATATGCATGTACTGCGAAGGCTATTGGGGAGTGATCCGTTGCACGACTGATCCGGCTGTGGCCATAGATGCTGCGTAGCCGTGACACGTGGACAGCGCGACACCATCCTCACATTATGAAGGGATTGGAAAGAGCATGTGGCATGGAGGCTTTGAGTGTAGTTTAGTCATGAAGAAGGCACATAATGTGGATTCTACCCATTATTCATAATGTGGAAAGAATTCTCCTTATAGGCCCACATCATGCCCCTCATCACCTTATTAGAGAAAAGTGGAGCATTGGTAGGACTTGGGGACCACTACAATTAGGGCAACATTTGAAGCCAAGTCACCTATAAATAGAGGACAATAGTGCATTGCCTAGGGATCCTCTCCTCCATCATTTTTGGCAGATTCCTTTCTTTTCACAACATTCCCTCTTTCCTTTTCTACTCTCTTTGCTTGGAAGCTACTCCTCCAAGGACGGCTACCATTTTCTCACTATTCTGGCTTCCTCTGTGCTTCGGCCATAGAGAGCTTTGATTTCGCTTTCTTCACGTCTGACCCTTCTCTTCTACTTGCTTCTCTCTTCTCCATTTCTTGGTCTTTAGTTATCTTGGGGGTATTTCATTCTTGGGGATTTTGTGGTTTTAGATCTATCAATGCTCACTACCCATTCTCTAGCTGTGATGAGGCTACACTCTTTGCTCTTCTCCACCATCTCTTTTCTCTCCTTTTCTTCTCTTTGCTTGAGATTTTCGACCATGGATTGTGACCTCTTTGTTCTGACTTGCTAGTGGAGCCGTCTCTCCATTTTTCTCTTGTTTCTTACCTTTTTCACCCACAATTTTTGGCGACCACAGTGGGAGAGATAGGCAGGCCATATAACATGACCAGAAGGTCATCTCGTATAGCCATGACGTCTCAAGCACCTTCTTCTTCTGCACTTCCTCCACCCCCTCCTCTTCTATCCAGGCAGGAGTCAGCCGCATCTATTGGAGTTGAGAGCCACACTCCTGGAGAAGCGAGCCAGCCTCCAAGAGGGCTCCTTCTGATCAATCGACCCCCACCAGGTCCGACGGCGACCCAGCCACAGCCCCAGGGCATCGCCGCAGCGGAGCCACAGCTCAGGGAGCCACCGCTCAACCATCCCCCGACCGCCCGCGAGCAGGAGGCGACCAATGCTCGTTCTTCCAGCCGCACTGTCACCAGGACGTAGCACCACCGGATGGCTCAGAGTAGGACTCACAGCGCTGCCACCTCGAGGTCAGCTAGCAGGCGCGACCGTGACGCGCTTCTCATGGAAACATTGCTCACTATGCAGGCCACCCAACAACAAATGTGGGATGAGCAGAAAGCAATGTTTTCCTCTACCAGGCCTGACACGGCCACTGGTACAGCGCTCACGCCAGCAATGGCGCCGACATCTATCCTTCGTCGTGACGTTATGGTGACGCCCCCGCGTGTAACTTCAGCGTTACCCCAGGGCCACACCATGGCAGCGTCATTGACCCCTTTTAGCTCGGCTCAGCAGAGCGCTTCCCCCTATATCACGTTCGATCAATTGCATGCCATGATGGGGTCAGGACGTGTCTCGACCGGGGTGGATCTTATTGGCGACCCGTTGCCTCCATTTCCTGTCTCTGTCCTTCAGCAACTAAGTTCCGACAATTTGATGGAAGGAAAGGCAATGCCAAGGAACATGTTGGACGTTTCGTTAGTCATTTGGGGGACCATGCCTCCAACGAGGCGTTGAAGCTGATGGAGTTCCCCAAGTCACTAACTGACCGGGCACTTGGTATCACAACCTCGAGCCTAGGTCGGTGACCAGTTGGGAGGAGATGACACAGCGGTTCTATAGCAAGTACTACCAGGTTGACGAGAAGGTCACTTTGTTATCCCTCACTAAGCTCACTCAGAAGAGCAATGAGGATGTGATGGCTTATGTGAAGCGATTTAGAGAGGGCACCTTGGAATGTTATGAGGCCGCCAAGGATGAGGATCTGGTCACGATATGCATCGATGGGATGGATAGAGAGTACTGCCTCTATCTAGTCGCCCTAGATATCCGCACATTTTCCGATCTTATGGTCAAAACTAGATGTTTGGCTGATCGGGTGGCCAGTCCCCGAGGAGGTCGTGTTTGGCGAGCACCACGCCCTGTCTCTATTACAGCGCCCATTGTCGAGGATGAGGAGCAGTTTTCTGAGGAGCCCGCTGAGGACGAGGATGCCTTCATGGCATCGGCTGACCAGCAAAGGAAGCGATTTCGGATGACTCCACCGCCGTTCCCCTGTAGCCGTAGGTAGGTTCTTGTTGTACTGAACCAGTGGATCCGCGACAAGGTCGTCAGCCTTCCACCTGCTTTAGAGGAGAATCATAAGGACTTGGTGAATGACCCATGCTTCTGTCATTTCCACCGTGGTACTAGGCATCCATTAATGGAGTGTTGGATTTTGCGCGATCTTTTTCAAAGGAAGATGAAGTCTGGGGAGCTGAAGCTTTTGAAAAGGCAGGATGTGCACGACAACCCTTTCCCACGTCATGATGCAGGTGTTCATGTCATTTCATGTGAGGATTGTGGCACATTGGAGGAGCTTCAAGGCAAGGAGGTAGCCTGGTTGGGTGAGCAGGTTCAAAAGGGCACTCAGGACCGCATGACACAAATGGCTGGCCTTATGAGGGAGTTCTTTGACAAGCTCAAACTTGACTCAGACTCCAGGGCTGAGGTTACTAAGGTGTTGTTTAAGGTTGTTTGCAAGGCAGGAGCGGAAGTTAGGAGGGATGAGCCAGCCCCCTCGGCGAAGTCTGACCATGCTAGGGAGGTCACCTTCACCGAGGCGGACAAGCTTATTGAGGCCCCCCACAACCGTCCGTTGTACGTACTTGCGACCATTAATGGGGTTGATTTCAAGCGGGCCTTCCTGGACAATGACGCTTCTGTCAATGCCATGCCAGTCACCGTCATGAGGCAGGCCGGTATTAAGGATGAGGCCGTGACCGGGAGGTCAATTGACATTTCGGGTTTCAATGGGATAAGACAGAGGACCTTGGGCTATGTCACCGCCGACCTGCAGGTTGGGGACATCCGAGGGCCTGTCGGATTCCATATCATTGAGGGGGAACCATCTTACCACGTTCTGCTGGGGAGGTCTTGGATGCATCTCCACGGTGTAGTCCCTTCTTCGTATCATCAGGTGATGAAGGCCAATTGGGGCACTGGGACTACCATCATCAAGGCCACGAGGAACCCCTTCTCTCTCAGTGAGGTTCATTTGTCCGATGCTATTTACTTCACCAACTTTTCGGCTGCGGACGAGGGCCTTGAGGAAGGCGAGGCTTATGCTACCCCATTGCCCGACTGGGAGGATATTGCCCAGTCCGATGAGGATGACGTTATGGTGGTTGTCTCTTAGAAGGGCAAGCGGAAGGTCGAGAATGATGAGGATCTTTACAGGAGAGTGCGCAGGGCTGATGGAAGCTACGGCTACCAGTTGTGACGGTGCGAGGGGCCGGACGCCCCAGTGCAGGGGCACGACCCCTGCAACGACCATTTTTTGGCGGAGGCATCCGTTCCTATCGAGGATTCAATGAGGCAGGATGACCAGCAGTCAGGTCTGGCCGCAGCCCAGAAGAAGGGTGTTGAGGAGGTCGATCTGGCCAAGGCAGGGGAACATCCCCGTATGGTTTCTATCAATCGCGAGCTATCTGCTGAGTTCAAGGAGCGACTGGTGGGCCTACTCAAAGAGTATCAGGATGTATTCACTTGGAGCTACGACCAGATGCCGGGACTTGACCCCGACCTAGTTGTGCACCGTTTGAATGTTGAACCAGGGGCTGTACCAAAGAAGCAGGCCTCTCCAGTATTTGCACCAGAGATTGAAGGTTAAATTAAAGAGGAGGTCCAACGTTTATTGTAGGCTGGTTTTATTAGGCCCATTCAGCATCTGACTTGGTTGGCCAATGTGGTGCCTGTACGAAAAAAGAATCAAAAGGTTAGGGTCTGCATCGATTTCAGGGACATCAACAAGGCGTGCCCAAAGGACGAGTTTCCAATGTCGAATGTCGACGCCATTGTGGATGTCACTGTCGGCCACAGGATGTTCTCTTTTATGGACGGTTTTAGTGGCTACAATCAAATCAGGATGTCCGAGGAAGACGCACCCATAACCGCTTTTCGCACTCCAATGGGGAATTTTCACTTCACCGTAATGCCATTTGGACTGAAGAATGCCGGGGCGACCTACCAAAGGGCCATGACTGCTGTCTTCCACGACATGATCCATGCTTCTGTTGAATGTTATGTTGATGATTTGGTGGTCAAGTCGAAACAACCAACGGACCACATTGATGATTTGAGGAAGGTCTTCGACAAGTGCAGGCGCTACCAGCTGAAGATGAACCCGGCCAAGTGCGTTTTTAGCGTTACGAAGGGGAACTTCTTGGGTTTTGTCGTGCATCAGCGAGGTATTGAGGTCGATGATGACAAGACGGCGACTATCATCGCTCTGGATCCACCCCGCTCGTTGAAGCAACTTAGAGGATTTATTGGCAAGATTTCCTACCTGCGACGCTTTATTCCTGATCTTACCGAGCTCATGCAGCCATTTCTACCTCTTCTTAAGAAGAACGCTGTTTATGTTTGGACCCCCGAGAGCCAGCAGAGCTTTGAGGCCATTAAGAGGATCTTGGCTGCACCGGATACCATGACTGCACCTAGGCGGGGAGTGCCCCTCCGACTTTATGTTTCTGCAACCGACCATTCACTGGGGGCAATCCTCGCCCAGGAGGAGGATGGACGCGAACGTCTCCTTTATTATGCTAGTAGGGTCATCCATGGCGCCGAACTTTGGTACACTACAGCTGAGAAGCAGTGTCTTGCGTTGGTTTTCGCCGCAAAGAAGTTCTGGCATTATTTGTCTACGTACACTATGGAGCTGATGACCAAAAGTGAACCGGTGCGCTACATGGTTACCCAGCATCCTTCTGGCGGACGTCTGACCAAGTGGTTGATGGGCTTGTTAGGAATCGACATTCAGTGTGTGCGACCCACGGCCATCAAAGGGCAGGCTCTGGCGGATCTTCTATCTCATTCTTCTTGTAGTCGGGACTCGACCGACCTGTTCATGGCCGAGGCCGAGGAATGGGAACTGTCATTCGATGGAGAGTCCACAACCCGTAATGGTGGGGTCGGTATTGTTCTCACACCAGGCGGCGGCGGGCCTCAGGTTCATCTTTCTTATCAGTTGGATTTTCCGTGCTCCAACAACGAGGCTGAGTATGAAGCATTGTTCTTAGTGCTAAGAGAGGCACAAAGACGGGGCATTCGACGCTTAAAGGTCAAAGGGGACTCTCAGCTCATCATCAAACTGGTTACAGGCGAGTTTACTGTGAAGGAAGCCAACCTGGCTCCTTATCGTACCCAGGCGCAGCTGTTGCTTAAGCATTTCGACGCCGTGGAGTTCACCCATGTTTCTAGGTGTAGGAATCGCTTCCCCGATGCTCTGGCAACTCTGGCATCGAAGATCAGACTTGAGCAGGAAGGCTTATCATTAGAGGTGCGGAAGCGCTCTGCTCCCGCGACGGCGGAAGGTTCCGACTTGGCAAAGGT
The DNA here is from genome assembly GCA_963922005.1 of Cornus suecica. Taxonomy (NCBI): domain Eukaryota; kingdom Viridiplantae; phylum Streptophyta; class Magnoliopsida; order Cornales; family Cornaceae; genus Cornus; species Cornus suecica. The sequence goes on along the minus strand of OY998248.1, from coordinate 15,112,974 downwards.
TGACTTGGCAAAGGGATTCGTACTTATCAAGGGGGACCTTTACTTCAAGGGGCCTGAAGGCGTACTGGCTCGATATGTCTCCAAGGAGGAAGTTGCCATCATTCTTGAGGAGACTCACCGGATTGTATGCGGCGTGGAGTACGTTAGTCTTTATCGGAGGATCCAACGCAGAGGTTTCTATTGGCCCGGTATGATGGTGGCCGCCAAGGACGTTCAAAGGAACTGTGTTCTCTATGCTCGCACCCCTCAAGGTGGTGAGAGTGCTTTTCAGGCCAACTTGTCTGACTGGCGGAAGCCGTAGATTGACTTCCTCCAGGAGGGCAAGCTACCCGACCACCGAATGGATGCGACACTTGGTAGGAGGAAGGCGACACGTTTCTTCCTCCATGAGGGCGCCCTTTATCGCAAAGGTTTCTGTGGGAGGCCGTTGAAATGCATCAACCATGAGGAGGCCACCATTGTCATGACGGAGGCGCACCAACGTGACCATCAGGGCGGCGCAAAGCTGTATCAACACTTGGTTACCTATGGTTATTATTGGCCCACGATGGAAAAGGACACTGCTACTCACGTGCGGCGGTGTGAGGCTTGCCAGAAGCATGTCAACCTTATCCATGCACCTGCCGTTAGCCTTCGTTCTTTATCCACGCCTTGGCCGTTCCATACTTGGGCATTGGATATCGTCGGACCTATCACCCCCAAGTCCGGAGGGCACGCTTAGATCTTGGCTTCTACCGAGCTCTTCACCAAATGGGTCGAGGTTGTTCCACTAAGGCGAACCATTGCGGCTGTCGTGGTCGGTTTATAAAGGAGTAGATCATTTGTCGATTCGGGGTGCCACATACCATTCTGTCCGACAATGGGACGCCCTTTGTAAACAAGGATGTAGGGGCACTTTTGGAGCAGTATCAGGTGCTGCATCACACTTCCACGCCTTACTACCCCAAGGGCAATGGCCAGGCCGAAGCCACCAACAAGACGCTGATCCGGATCCTGAGCAAAATGTTGCACGATCATGGCAAGGGTTGGGCTGATTAATTACCAATGGCATTATGGGCTTATCGCACTTCCATGCGATGGGCGACTCAGGAGACTCCGTTCGCCCTGGTGTATGGGATCGACGTTGTACTACCTGAGGAGTTGGCGGTACCTTCTGCACGTTTCCCGACTGCATGTGGACTGACAGCGGTCAGCAAATGTGATGTTTTGGAAGTTTTGGATGAGAGAAGGGATGCTGCCTCGGTAGCATCACAGTAGCATAGGGCCAGGATTGCAAGGGCCTATAATACTTCTGTCAGAGAAAGGGTTTTCGCTAAGGGAGATTTAGTCCTGAAAATGGTTGGCGCTGTGATGAGGGGCCAGAACCCAGGGAAATTTGCACCCAAGTGGGAAGGACCTTACACCGTAGCCAAGGCCTCACCTAATGATTACTATGAGTTGACTGAGGTTGGTACCGGATTCAGGACTGGCCCCCTTAACGCCAAGTGGATCAAAAGATTTTATCCTTAGGGAAATATCATCTGACCACCTCTGACTTCGTCGCGCCTCATCCAAGACATTCTATTTCTGCTCTTCATTTCTTTATTGTATTATTTTCTTTTGCTTAAGACAGTTAGGTTGACAGGAGAGTTGGATCTTTTCCTGTTAACCTTCAGCCCTTGTGATTATTTCCTTTTAGTTAGGTTATTGGCACAAACGAGTCGCAGCATATATGAGGGCATACATGTAAACAAAAATAAAAATATATAGAGACAATTCTTTTACTTAATGGAAGGTATTTTATTTGTAAAAAGGCATATGCTTTACATCTTTCTGATTACACGTATTATTCTAAATGGTGAAAATTACATAAGGCGAGGCTCAAGCCTTTACCAAGGCGAAACTTCAATACAGGAGAGTAGCCTTGAACGTGTGCTTCAGCCTTCTCTTCCGTGCAAGGTTAGCAGAAAAGCGCATGTGCCACGACGGCGTCTCCCTTTTTCTTCTCTACATGCATGAGCAGTTGTCAAGCCGGCGCCTTCCATGCTACAAACTGCACATTTTAAGAAAAAAAAAACAAAACAAACAACGATCAAAAAAAAAAAAACAAGGCATATGCAAAACCAAAGTAGCTTCCACAAATAGGCAATAATTTAAATAAAATGTTAGATAAAAAATGTGTCGCTCATAAAGAGCGCACGGTTAAGCATGCCAAATCACGCTTCAAAAAAAATAAGGCCCGCCTTCAGGCAGGCGCAATGTTGTACCTGTGTTAACGTTTACATTTCCCAAAAATATGTTATCAAAATGTGTGAAAATGTTTCTAACATATAAAAAAAAAAAGATTGTTCTTAAGAGTTTGCAGGGTTTAGGTAGCAAGATGGATCTTCAGGGCAAAAGGAAAGGGTCAATATCCCGCACACGGTCCACCACCCGTTGCTCATCAGCAGCCTTCAGTAGCCGAATGGCTTCCGCTTCCTTGTGCATCGCCTCAGTGTCGTTCTTTGCAGGATTCTCCAGCAGCGTTGTAGCGTCCCTCCTCATCTGGGCTGCCTCTTCCCTGAGCTGCACCGATTCGGCATGGGCATTCTCATCGGCAAGGCGTAGGACACCACCATTATCCCTTATCTCAATTTTATTCATCCTTTCCAGGAACCAATCCATATTGATGCCAAATTGTACAGCCTGGGTAGCCAACCTCCGGGCACCTTCTAAAGCCTGCAGAGTCACATCCCCTACGGTGGACCTGACCACCTGCTAGAAGTACCGAGCGAGCCCATCAAGCATAGGGGCCTGGGCCTGTTCGAAGGCTATATTGAAGCCATCAAACATCCCAGGGTGGGCGATGGCCAGGCGATTAAGGGTTGGAATGGAGTTTCCGTTGCAATAGAAGCCCCTCCATCTAGGCAGGTCTGGTGGTCCATAGTCAGACATGGGATTGCCAGCCCGGGGGACTGAACCACCTGAAGCAGGGCCGGATCCAGGAGCCATGGCGATGGTTTAGCATGGAGGATCTATAGGAATCCGTTGAGGAGGACTTGCTGGGACACGAGGGGAAGCCGAACAGCCACCACTGGAATGATCGGCCGCCTCCTCATCGGAGGATATTTCAACAGGGACAGAGCCTAAAGGGGATGAAGAAGGAGACTTGAATACACTGGAATTGTGGGCGGAACGCCTTGGCTTCTTCGCTGCCGGACTGGGAGCAGTTGGGGACACTTGTCTCTTGGGGCGCCGTTGGCCAAGGGGAACTTCATCCTGACTGTCCCCCTCCTCTGGAATAGGGGTCTTCCTGGCAGGGGCACTCCTTTTGTAGCGATCTGCAAGAGGAACATCGTCATCACTTGAGGATGAGGAAGAAGTGTAGAGGGGACGATTGGTCTTCCCCATGGCCACCATTTTTTTTCTCTCTTTTTCCTCTTTCTTTCCTTTTTCTCTCTCTAAACTTATGGACTTCTCTCTGATTTTTCTTGCTCTAAAAAATGCCTAACACTTGTGTTTGAAATGTGAATAAAAAAATAGGTAAGGGGATGGGGTATTTATACCTGAGCGAATGGACTCTTGGGTGCCTGAAGAATGCGAAGCGCCGGATCCTGCATTTAAGGAGGAACCGGTTAGCGCATTCAAGTCTTTTGAAGTTGGGATCCTCTGCGCCGCACCCCATGGAGTCTCAGTACGAAGCAGGTCTGCATCCTTAAAAACGTCAGCAATATTGTTAGGAGGAACCGCCAGGCCTGGGGCATCAGTCCTCCTCCTCGACGTTCTTGTCCTGCTCGCGACTGATGGAGTCTGCGACCCTGAGGAGGCACTTGGCTAAAATAAAAGAAGGAAAGGAAAGAGAAGGAAGGTTTATTTATAAAATTTTGCAAGTTTATATTTCTTTCCTTATTTGTACGTATATATATATATATTATAAAGAAAGCCCCACTCAAGGGGGGGCAATAAATGTACTAACAAATTTATTCTAAGTACAGGTTTAGATATCTTACATTGACGGATGCACTGGGACGCCTGTGAGTAGGAACTGAGGGCCCCGCTTCATCCTGGGTAGGCCTTCGCCTTGACGGAGTCGGACGGTTTTGCGCTGCAGTAGTTTGAGGAATTGGTTGCACAGGGGCTGCAGGAACCTGGCCTGGTGGAAGCGGCACATCAAAAGGTTCCAATAGGATAGTGCGCACCACCCTTTTTGACCTTAACCTTCGTCTTAACAGGAACAGGTCGCGAGAAAACAGCGGTACGTCGGTAATAACATGTCCCACCACATAGCTAGGACAACCTCTGGAAAAGGAGGCAGCTGAGTAGTGTACCACCATGTCGTTTTTGTCGATAACCCGGGGCTCACTTCTGCGAGCCGATGACTGGACAAAGGTCTGCAAGGCATCAAGGTTTGACCTCCAGAACACGCCGAATGACAGTGTGATGTCACCGTGACGGAGGCGTGACGGTATAGCAAGTGGCTGAGGAGGATTGTTTAGGGATGGCAGGTTCCCGGCAAGAAATTCGTCTGAGCTAAGGGCAAAACTTAGAGCAGCGGTTGGGGCGGAAGGGACGCCCTGGTCAGAACCAAATTGGCGGGCGACTCTATCAGGGTTATAACTTGCAAGAGGCACACTATCCTCAAACCAGGCAGGCAATTATACATTTTCTCAGGACCAACAGGAGTTCAAAATCTAAAAGGGGTGAGTTGGGGGCAGGATTGAGCATGCGTGGCTCTTCACCAAACAAGGATTGAACAAGGAATCCAGGCAGTGTTGTAGAATAGGGTCTGAATTAGAATTCATCCTCCAGGTCCAGCACCAGGCTGAGATCATCCCTGAGGACAATGTCGGACCATCTAGGGGCACGATAGAAGCCCGAAGGATCTTCAAACGGTCTGGCAGCCTCTAGAGTGTGTGGCGCAGGGAAGAACTCAAGAAAGCGCTCCATTATGAATAGAGATAGGAAGAGGCTGGATACAGGCGCTTTCACTTCACAGCGGCCTATTGAGCGGCGCATCCCCGCCACCACTGAGTCGAGCCTCTTGTACAGTGTCCCAAGGAAAAGTGGTCCCAGCGCAATGGTCCTGCCAAGAGCCATTTGGGCCACCAAATTGAAGACCCTCTTACTCATGCAATCGTTGGGATGCCCTTCGAACACATGGCGTGCAAGCCAAAGTGCCAGAAAGCGGCCAAATGATGGGGGTTATCTAGAGGCACACCTTGAGTATTGTCGGGGCGAAGAGGTCGGCCTGATGCAGGGTAAGTGAAAAAGTACCTAGCCCAATTTGAAAACTTGCATTTGCCCTTCTTCTTCACAGTAGTATTCAGGTAAGCGGCGTGAGTAAAGGAGGCCTCCAGGAAGTCCACTGTGGCTTAGCACTCCGAAGGAATTGTGTGGGGTCTGAAACTGTGTTCACCGATTAGAGGCAGGTGTATTAGGGATTTCACATCTTCTAGTGTGGGGGTAAACTCACCCCAGGCGGTAGCGAACGTATGGGTGTCAGTATTCCAGCGGGAAATTAGGGCTTGCAAAGAGGGGTTTGAGCGCCAGATGTTGACACGGCGATTTGAATCAATGGCCGTTAGGACAGAGGCACGGCTGAGGGTTTCCACATACTCTGGCCGTGAAAGAATGTGCTCACACCAGTAGTCCCACTCTGAGATTGGTGTTGTGTGGCCTTCGAATTGGAGGTGCGAGTAGGGGAAATCACTCTTCTCGATGGGAAACCGCATACTCTTCCCCGGCTTCCAATGGGTACCTGACGTGGAGGGGGCATCGCCCTCTAACAGCACGGGCTGGCCCAAAATTACAGAGTTTGGTTGGTAATGCCTGGCCCAGTGCCAGAAAAAGTCGACCTCCTTCCCGAAGAAAGGGGCATGTCGCCATTCGTCGTCGCTTGGAACTGTGCCGTCGTGCGCCTTCGAGGGTAGCATGGCTTCTACAGAAAATGGGTTTTTTCTCTCTCTCCCCTTTTCACTTCCTCTCTCTGGTATTTCCCTCTTCCTTTCTCCTCTTTCTTTCTCTTTCTTATTTCTCTTCTGATTTCCCTCTTTCTCTCTATGTTTCACTCTTTCTTCAAGCTTTTGCTTTTATCTCTCTGTGAAATCAGTAGTTGCAGAGTCGTACAATTGATCGTTTTTGTCCCATTTCCCTAACCTGGAGAGGTATATGTAAGCCGCCTCTCTGCGCACTCCCCAACCACGGTTGCACCAATTCCGGAAAATGGCGTCTAGCAAAGCGTCGCCATAATGGGGGTGGCTAAAAGGCACCTTTTTGTAGGGGGCTACCATTATTGCTTTCTCTCTCTGCCCTTTTCACTTCTGTGTTTTGGCACCAGTTCGTCTTTGAGAAGGAAACTGTTGGTTCAAAATTTCTAAACTTACTCCTTTTTATATACTAATATATCTATATACATACACGTGGGTATATGTACACGTGTACAATTTTTAAATAAAAAAAACTAGCTTCTTTCAAAAGAATATATATATGTACATTAATATATATATGTATGTATGTATGTGTACTATTGCAATTTAATTATTTCTTTACTTTTATCATGTTACTTATGGTGATTACTAATCAAATTTAAACTCCCTTTCAAAAATTACTCTTATACCCTTCCAGGTGGTTTTCAAAAAAAAAAAAGAATGTGTGTATTTGAAAAAAATGGTTGTTTGCATTTCCTATATTTTTACTTCCTTCTTTCTTGTTTACATATTTTATTTCCCAATTTCACAATTTTCAAATTTCATATTTACATTATTTATTTTCTTTTTAGTCTCCTTTCATTTTTATTTTACCTTGTCTTTGCTTATTTTTGTCCCTTGTTGCCGTCCTTACCGTTCATTTGATCACCCTTACTTTTCTATTGTGTTTATTATTTTTCATGACATATTTTAATATACATATGTACGGTATAAATATGTATCCATATATATAAGTAGGGACAATGGGGATATAAATATTGTATATATGGGGCTTGATGTGTGCATGCAAGCCCAACTTCGAGGTGGTGCCTCGCATGCACAGGGGGCAAATTGTAGGCATAGGTATTATTTTAGGGTGCACTCGACTCGTAGAGGGGTCTCATTTAGGGTACTGGGCTACTGAGTAGAGCCTCGGACCCGCCCCACCGAAGTTGGTATACAGGTTGACCCAATGTGTCCGACTTCGAGGCCGATTACTCGTGGCAACTCAAAAGCCTTCTAAAGGTGGTCCTATTGTGGCAGTGCACCTGTGGAGCTGAAGAGCGTACACGGGAGTAGTACCTCCATGGTCTACGGGTCCTGATGATGTAGCAGTCTCTCAAGGGCGTTTACCACCATTTATGCACAGCTCTAGCGGTATATGCATGTACTGCGAAGGCTATTGGGGAGTGATCCGTTGAACGACTGATCCGGCTTTAGCCATAGATGCTGCGTAGCCGTGACACGTGGACAGCGCGACACCATCCTCACATTATGAAGGGATTGGAAAGAGCATGTGGCATGGAGGGTTGGAGTGTAGTTTAGTCATGGTAAATGCACATAATGTGGATTCTACCCATTATTCATAATGTGGAAAGAATTCTCCTTATAGGCCCACATCATGCCCCTCATCACCTTATTAGAGAAAAGTGGAGCATTGGTAGGACTTGGGGACCACTACAATTAGGGCAACATTTGAAGCCAAGTCACCTATAAATAGAGGGCAATAGTGCATTGCCTAGGGATCCTCTCCTCTATCTTTTTTGGCAGACTCCTTTCTTTTTACAACATTCCCTCTTTCCTTTTCTTCTCTATTTGCTTAGAGGCTACTCCTCCAAGGACGGCTACCATTTTCTCACTGTTCTGGCCTCCTCTGTGCTTCGGCCATAGAGAGCTTTGATTTCACCTTCTTCACGTCTGACCCTTCTCCTCTACTTGCTTCTCTCTTCTCCATTTCTTGGTCTTTAGCTATCTTGGGGGTATTTCATTCTTAGGGCTTTTGTGGTTTTAGATCTATCAATGCTCACTACCCATTCTCTAGCTGTGATGAGGCTACACTCTTTGCTCTTCTCCACCATCTCTTTTCTCTCCTTTTCTTCTCTTTACTTGAGATTTTCGACCATGGATTGTGACCTCTTTGTTCTGACTTGCTAGTGGAGCCTTCTCTCCATTCTTCTCTTGTTTCTTACCTTTTTCACCCACAAGTTTAAACAGGTTTAATTTGCCACGAGTTTTGCTAAATGCCATTCCATTAATTACTTGCAGGTATATAGTATTAGAAACTGCAATTTGTTTCTGAGAATGGATATAAGAATACAGGTGAAACTTTGTGGACCAATTTACTTCTAATGTTGGATTTTTCTGTAAATGGACTCAAATTCTTATATTTTCTTTCTTAAGAATCTTATATATAGAGGCTTATTTCAAACCAGAGAGAAAGACACTATCATTGTTCACGTTCAAATCCCAACTCTGCAAAATGCTCTCCTCCCCCTATTTTACAATTCACAATGACCATAACATATATCGACTTGTTTGCCTTGTTATTAAGAGATTTTTTCCTTGTTTTATCGGTTCCCTTCAATACAAGATTAATTTTTGTAATTATGTTAAAGATAAATCTATAACAAATAGAAAGAAAATTAGTAAAAAATTAATCTTAATATATAATTTTACAGAAATCACTCTAAAAAATAAGTTTTGATAATTTTTATGTGAAAACTAAATCCATGAATTTCACCACATGGAGAGTCATGATTTATGGAAAACAAACAAGACAGCAAAATTTCCAAACACCGGTAGAAGGGATATTGTTACTCAATGTAGTTGTTGCGTGTCATTTTCTATTGAAAACAATGTATTATCGTTTTTTTTCCGGTAACAAATTATGGTTTTTGTCGTTCATGTTTACAGTTTTAAGAAAACAGAGTTCAAGAAGAAAAAGTTGTTTACATATATATATATATATATATATATATATATATATAATCCCCTTAGGAGTAGTATATTTCCTCACAAATTTGTTTTTAGTCATGCTAATTTAAACAACTGTTATTTTATGCATGACCAAAATATACACTATGTGATACTCCGTTTCATGAAAAAAATGATTTTAAATAAATTTTTCTGTATTTGTAAGTGAATCTATGGTTTGATAAAGGTATATATTACTAAGTTAGTAAGGGTTTCATAGGTTTCAAAGGGGAGAAGAGGGAAAATTTATTAATTATTTATCAAATCGAAATAATTAAAATATTTTGATTAATTTAATTTTGTCTATATGTTGTTTTTTTGTTTGTTTCTCTCTAATAATTTTGTGTATAAATTTTGATTAATTTTGCCTACCCAATTTTGAATAAATATGTTGCTTGTCTAATGTTTTTGTATATTAATGGTTGTATAACCTTTAAATTATTTTAAGGGTAAGATGCACCCTGAACTTTTAATTTTGGGCAAATTGATCCTTATTTTGAAAAAGTAGGCTCAAAACGCCCCTAATGTTGATATAAGGTGCGGAAATACCCTTTGACAGATTATAGTAGACCATTGAATTATTATTTTGTCCATTTAAACTTCTCAAAATGCCTCGGTGGGTTTATAGTGAACAAAAATTATAGAATGGGGGTGTTACAAGCACAAGTATTTTTGGAATTCTATAAATTCGAAACTTGAAGAATTGAAGCGATGATTCCTGACGAGAGCGACTTGTTCTAATCTTGAGTCTGATTCTTGAATAAAGAATTATAAATTACCAAAATAAAACAGAGAAGGTGATATAGAATTGAATGTTTGATCGATCAAGTAAGAAATGACGATCGATCAAAAAGAGATGACGATCAATCGAGAAAAGATTGATTGATCAAAATGATTAGATCTCCCCCCTAAGAGGAGAAAATAAGATAGAGAGAACTAAACCGCTGAAGTGGTTGGTTCTCTAGATGATAATACCCTAAACAAACGGGTACGGATGAGATGATGAGAATATCTTAAACAAATGGGTACGGATGAGATGATGAGAATACCCTAAACAAATGGGTACGGATGAGATGATGAGAATACCCTAAACAAACGGGAAACAGATGAGATGAAAAAATATGATGCTCGCTATGGAAATCAGCATAGCAAGTACCCAAAAGGGTAGAGAATGAGTCGGAAAGATGAGTAATCAAGAGATTAAAGAAAAATTTCGTAAAATCGACAGTATAGTTGCGTCCAAAGCGGTCCAATTAGTTGAATTCGACTATTCGTTTGTTAAAATCGGAGTTAAAAAGAGCTCGGAATGCACAAAAGATTAAATAAGGGCAAAAACTGTAATTTTGCAAGAACGTGCTGACGTGGCATAATCTGGCAGTGACACGTGGCTGAATCAAGAGGTGACACGTGGTAAGTGTTGGAGAGGACACGTGTCAGGTGACGTCACTATCTAGAAGATTTTTCTGATGACCGAAAAAGTCACCGGAATCTGAAAAAGTCACAAGAATCTACAGATGTCACCGGAGAAGGCAACCGGCATCGGAAAAGTTGCCGGAGAGGCCGACCGTCACCGGAAGCAATGATCGTCACCGGAGAAGTGACCGACGATGAGTGCTGGTGGTAGGGTTTCGGCGGTGGTCTGATCGTCGCTGAAGAAGATGACCGACAATGAGAGCCGGTGGTAGGCTTTCGACATGGTTTGGCGCGTAGGGTGCTTGAGGCGCTTGAAGCCCACACGCGCTGAAGGTTGAAGATGCGTGGCACGCATGTGGCTAGGGATTCTAGACGCACCGATCTTCTGGAGGCGCGTGGTGGCGCGTGTGGTGGAGTTAGGGGTCGCGTAGAATTGGGTTCGCTTCGTCTGATCAAGATGAATCTGTTGGTGTTGTCAGACTTTAATTTCAAGGATATTTTGACGACGAATATGGACCAGTTTGTGAGCAGTGAGGGAGAAATTGAGAGTCTGGTTCGGAAAGTGTTAGAAATTGGTGGTGGGTCTCTTGGAATTAGAGACTAGGATTTGTAGAGAGAGAAAGTTAGGGTTTCGATAACCCTAGAGAGAGAGAGGAAAAAAGAGATTGAGAGATTAATATTTTAATTGAAGATCGCCGCCTGGGATGGAAGACGGGGTGCCATCTCCAGCAGAGACGACGCTATGCGGAAGAAACTACCAAAAACCGATTGACTCTGATACCATGTTAGAAGAAATGATGCTTTGATAATAGGATAATGGAGAAAATATAACAAAGACAATAAAGATAAAGAACGTATATATTGTAGTGTATAAAAAACATATGAATTACAATAGAGATGACTCCTATATATAGGAGAGAATGTGTGGTGAACAAGTAAATTTGGTGTGAGGGAAAAGTCAATCTAATCTAGGTAATACTAAATACTAAATGGGCTAGAATTACAATAGATAGATGAAATGGGCCTAAGCCCTAATATATTCTAAGAGAAGAATTGAATATGGCTTACCCCAGCACACTCAGCTATCAACTTCCAATACTGGTTTTGAGTTTTCTTTAGGGTGGTGCAGGTTATTATCAACATTATGATGTGGCGGAATGAGCAATAGTTTTTTTTGTTTTTGTTATAATTATTATGGCTGAGAATAAATATATGTATAAACAGCAGCCAATGCAATCGAACTGTTTGCGTAGTGAATATAGTGAGACAGACGGAGCTATGTATTGGCTAGTTGGGCCATGGCTCCCAAAAAGTTTCAAAATTTCTTTTAGTACTCAAGAAAACTATATATTTTATAACTAAGTGCATAAAAAATTACATATGCCCCCTCTACCCAATAGTTTCATCAAACATTCTTTTAATAGCCCACAAAAATATATGTTTTATAGATACACTCATACAACTATTTTTTCTGGCTCCGCGCCCTATTGAGACTGTTTGTAGTTGGGATTGTGGGTCTGCACCATTTGCATGGTGAATTCGTTGAAGGTTGTTGTTGCGGGCGGGTTCAAACTGTTTGCATGGTGTACACATTATGTTCGCACTCTGTCACAGCAATATGCACATTCTATTGCAGTTGCGGCTCTGTCACACTATTTGAAGGAAAAATACATTATTGTTGCAACCTGTCACAGTGTATCAGTATGCATATTTCTACACATTATAGTTATAATAGAGCACTTCCCTCCACTTCAGGTAATTAATCCATAAGAAATTTAGGGATGGAGTCATTTGCTGCATAAAAATTTGAGCAAGAGTCATTTCCGTGGGCGGTGTTTTTGGTTGCACAAACAGTAGCATATATAAAAAGTGAAATAACCGAGGAGATAAAGGAATAAGCCGGGGGCTGAATAGGTTTTTTATCGATTTAAAGATCAATTAAATTATTTGCGGAACTTTCAATTTTAGTCAGTCAAGAAATCCTAATTCTCTAACTAGATTAATCAAGCAATGATAAATATATGTGCGGAAAATAAATCATGAAACGACACATAGATTTTTACATGGAAAAATCTTGAAAATGTTCCACGGATACATTCGGGTATCGATGCACTATGAATTGAAGAAGTTTACAGACTCTATGAAGTTAGGATTTACAATAACTCTGATATGCCTCTTTTCACTCGACGTCTGAAAGTCTTGAGTCACTCGCGCTACCACGAAGCTCTCGCTTTGATCTCCGTACTTTGACGGCTCCACTTCTGTAAATGCAGAAAAGTTACACAATAGATATTTTGTTAAAACTTTGAATCCTTTCTCATTAATCAAAGTCCTCTATTTATACAAGTTGTGATAAATGGGTCAAGCCCATGTACCCAGGTTTATCAACCCCTTAAATCAAGGGATTTGATAAACCCTAACCTTATTTGGACTCTCCATACTATAATTGGATTACTTCTTGCCTTGTGGACCACACTTTAGCTTCTAGAATTTTCCATGGGCCCATTGTTGTTTTCGACCTGCTTGTTTTCAGCCCATCCGCCTTCCGGCCCATCCGTCGTCGGCCCATCAATCCAGTGGCCCATCTATAATTGGGCCAAATATTTCAACCATTACACAGGCCCCTGAGGTTATGGGCTTGACATTCTTTCTAAATCCCATGACCTAATAAATGTAAATACCTATGTATATATACACTAATAGTTTTTATGGGAAATGAAGATGATGAGTTGTCATGTCATCATTGTCTACTTAATGATATGCCAAAACGTGAGGCCATTACTCCCTTAAATCTCGCACCATGACGGCTTTGGCGTGCCTTTCGGACTTCGTGCAGCCTTTTTGTCTTCCTTCTCTCCTTCTATAAAAACCCCCTTTTTCTTCACTTCTCATCACATTTCATACTTTGTAACTCTATATTCTTGTCTCTGCCTTCTTTAGCTCTTCATTACTGGGATTCGTTTCTTTGTCATTGCCGCCGTTCATTCCGTCGCTCATCTCAGATACCATAGAAACCCGCTGTTACTCAGAGCTTTTGTAACTCTTCCTTCGTCAACTAAGTAAGTCGATCGGTCTTTCTTCTTTCTTTAATTTATCACCTTTACCTCCTTCTGTCTCTTCTACATTTCTTAACGTTATGTCCGATAGTGACGATACCCGGTCGGTAGAGGAAGTAGCTTTACCTTCTGCCTCAGGTACCGATTCTACTAGCAGTGACACTCCCCAGCCTGTTTCTAAAGGAACCAGAAAGACCACTCTCAAAAGTACTAACCTTCCGGGTTCCTCAGCGACCGGTCCTGCGAAATCCAAACCTTCTGAACCATTCGTAGTGGCCCCACTTAAGAGGACCCGACCTGAAGTGGACGTCAAACACCTTCGGGCTGAGACCCATGTTCCCCAGGACGTTGATGTGTCCCCCTATCCTGGTTACCTAGACTTTACCCAGAGCCAGGGCCTAGCCCCCGGTAGCATTCTGCTATCAGCATCTCATCTTAGGGTTCTAAGGTTTCCTCTTCATCCCTTTTTTCACTATGTATTTTTCATGCTTGGGTTGCACCCTCTTCAACTGAACCCGAACAGCATTAGGATCATATCCATGCTACTGTTGTACAATAGGGATATGGATCTGAACTTAGGGCTGGCCGACCTCCTCCTTTGTTATTTTTTCCAAAATGCCAGAGCGAGTAGAGGTAGATACAACCTTTTCCCCTTTCACGGCCGCAGCATCTGTACCGATACTGAAAAATCGGACAAGGGATGGAAAGAACGAATGGTAGTAGTGAGTGGCAAGTGGTCGTACATTTTTCTCGTATTTTCCCGATCCCCAACAAGTTCGGTCCCATTCGCCTGCCTGTCTACCGCCCCCTTCATAAGGCTTCTTGCCTCTGTGACCATTGTGACCTTCACCGGGGGGACTACGCCTTCAAATTTTTAGGTTATGAGGACAAGGATCTTCCCCTTACCTTTATAAAACAGCGGATAGGTCTCTTGAAAACCCATGTTTGGGGAAAGACCCGATCAGCTACTGACCTGCTGACCCTGGACAATCTTAAATCGATCTCTAACTTGGGCGCTGGTGTTGACAGGATGGACTTGCCTGACAAACCTATGTCCGCCAGAATCCCTCAAGTTCCCGAAGGGATTACGCTTGTTGATGCTGTGCCGCTGTCAACAGCACCGCCTTCGACTTCGGTGCCTCCTCCTGTTCAGAACCCGCCAGCGCCACTAGCGCAGAACCCATCGGTTCCTCCTCCGCCTCCTGTCAATGCTCCGACTGTGAGGACCCGATCCAGTACAACTGGTGGAGTGGGTACTAAAAGGGCCAGGGCACAAGCCGAGAATGCTTCTTCAAGCAAGGCTCTTGCTGCCCCTGAATCATCCCAAGCTCTGATCCCTTGGGAGCCTAAGTTTCTATTGCCAGATGGAACTCCAGTTTGTGCTGATCAAATCACCTTTAACCATCTGGAAGCTCTTCGGGCTATGGCCAAAGGGATCTGGACACCAGCTGATAGGGCGGCTCAGTCAAAAATCACCAGGACTGATCTGGCTAAGAAGACTTCGATAATGGTTATGGAGGTAAAAGACTTCAATTATCAATTTGTGCTTTCTATTTCGGTTGTTGACCGTTATTTGTGTAATAATCCAATTTTTATTGTGCAGCTTCTCTACGGCGTTCAGGCCTACAACAGCCTCCTTGAGGCTGATGTCAGAGAGATGGCCGGTATGAAGGCCCAAATAAAGCAGAATGAGATCCACCGGGTTTCTCTAGTCAAGGAGGCGGATGGTCTGCGCCAGACCGTTTCTGAACAGAAGACTCTTCTGGAAACCGGTGAGGCGGAAAAGCAAACCCTGATTGCCGAAAAGCTGGTTCTGGCTGCCGAGCTGGAAAAAGCAAAAGAGGTTGCTAGGCAGATGGCAGCTGAAAAAGCTGAATCTGATAAACTCTTGGCAGAATCAGAAAGGCTTCTTTCCCTGGAGCGGGAAAAGGTAGAGATGTGCCGTCTGGGAGAGCTGACATGTTCAAAAGATACAGTGTCATCTGTGACCTTCGAGCGGTCAGGGCCTGAAGATGTAGGCATGAAATGGAGCATATCCCTCTGGAATCCCTGGAATTCAAGACCGCAGAGGCATTCGATGCCCATATGGGAATACCCTTTCCTTATGAAAACCTTCCTGCCTCTGAGAACGAGGAGCGCTTTGCTTCCCTCCTGAAGGGGAAAGAATACCATCCTCCCGAAAAGTAGCCAGGGCAATTTTATATGTTTTTGTTTCCCCCAATGGGCTAATTTCTTGTAACTTCCTCCATTTTTAATGAACAAGAACTTTTATCCCTTTTTTCCAGTAATTATTCGTCTTTTGTGTGGGTTTTTATCGTTTCGTACTTAGCTTTTATGAAACAATCGAGTCTTCGGACATATGGCTCCATAGGCTATTTATTATTTATTCTAAATTCACACATTTAGTGTGAATTTCATCATCTGGTTAGTTCAAATAAGGTTTGAACTCAAACACTTAGGAAATTTTTAGCAAATTGTAAAGCCTTCGGGCATTTGGCCCCTGAGGCTTGGTTTCATCCTCTGGTTTGTTCAAATCAGGTTTGAACTCAAACACTTAGGAAATTTTTAGCAAATTGTAAAGCCTTCGGGCATTTGGCTCCTGAGGCTTGGTTTCATCCTCTGGTTTGTTCAAATCAGGTTTGAACTCAAACACTTAGGAAATGTTTAGCAAATTGTAAAGGCTTCGGGCATTTGGCCCCTGAGGCTTGGTTTCATCATCTGGTTTGTTCAAATCAGGTTTGAACTCAAACACTTAGGAAATTTTTAGCAAATTGTAAGCCTTCGGGCATTTGGCCCCTGAGGCTTGGTTTCATCCTCTGGTTTGTTCAAATCAGGTTTGAACTCAAACACTTAGGAAATTTTATAATCCTAGAGCCTTGCACAAAAGTAGAATTTATTTTTATTGAAATGAATTTGAAAATCATAAAGCAGAGGTACCGATATCGGGCACAGATGCTTCGTAACAAAGGTGTCCTAGAAAGACACAGTTTTATTTCTTAACAAGAAAAGCAACTATCTAAGGATAATACCTCTTTAACCGATAAGCATTCTGAGAGTTGGACTCGAGGCGGCCTGTTTCGTTCTTCCGAACCCGATAAGCACCGCGTCCGATAACCTCAACCACTGTGTAAGGTCCTTCCCATGTCTCTCGTAATTTTCCTACAATACCAACCTTCCTTCTGAGCACCATATCGCCTACTTGGAATTCTCTTCTTTTGACTTTCTGATTGAAACGTGCTCTGACCTGCTGCTGATAGGCAGCCAGTCTTATCCCGGCGGCTTCCCGTTTTTCTTCCAGGAGATCTAGATCATGGGCTAGGTGCTGATTGTTTGGACCTTCTTCCCAGGCTTGAATTCTTAAAGTAGGTACTTTTAGCTCGGTCGGGATAACTGCTTCGGCCCCATAAGCCATGGCGAAAGGGGTTTCTCCAGTTGGCTGTCTCGGAGTAGTCCGATAGGACCACAACACCTCTGGCAATTTCTCCAACCAAGCCCCTTTTGCGTCATCAAGTTTTTTTCTCAGTGTGTCAAAAATTGTTCTATTCGTCCTTTCGGCTTGGCCATTTCCCTGCGGGTAGCCGACGGAAGAAGTGTTTTGATTGATCCCATGCTTTGATAAGAATGCTTGAACCCTTCTGTTGTCCAGGTTGGTGCCATTGTCCATCATTATGGTTCGGGGTAGGCCGAACCTACAGATGATGTGGCTCCAGATGAATTTTATAACATGGCTGCCTGTTATGGTGGGGTATGCCTCCGCTTCCACCCATTTGGTAAAATAATCGGTGGCCAGGAGAACATGTGTGGTACATCGTATTGCCTGAGGGAGAGGACCTACGATGTCCATGCCCCATCGGGCGAAAGGGTGAGGAACAATAGTTGGGTTTAAGAACTCCGGCGGTGGGTGAATGACATCTCCATGAAACTGACATTTTTTGCAGTGTCTGACATAAATTTCAGCGTCCCTTGCCAAGTAGGGCCAAAAATACCCCTGGGTGAGGATTTTATGAGCCAGGGACCTTCCTCCAGAGTGATTGCCATAAGTTCCTGCATGGATCTCTTCCATGACTGCCGATGCCTCTGAGGGGGTCAGACATCTCAAGTATGGTCCGAAAAAAGACTTTCGGTATAGTTGGCCGTTGTATAGGGCATATTTGGCTGCCTTCATTCTTATCTTCCGGGCTTCTGATTTTGATTCAGGCAATGTACCAAATCTCAGATAATCTACTATCGGATCCATCCAACTTGGTTCCCATGGGATAACCATTACTTCTTCGGGGGGTTCCAAGCTGGATCGGGCAATGAAGTCCATTGGTACAGTGCGAGTCATACTTTCTTTTGTGGCGGAGGCTTGGTTAGCCAGATGATCTGCTGCAGAATTATCCCCTCTCGGAATCTGTTCAAAGTTTATTTGCTGGAACTCTTCAGCCTCTCTTAGAACTAGATTCTTGTAGGCTTCCATCTTCGGGTCTCGGGTTTCATACTCCCCATGTAACTGTCGCACGACTAGCTGGGAGTCACTTCGCACCTCTGCTTTCTGGACCTGAAGGCTTCGGGCTAACCGAATTCCTGCAAGGATGGCTTCATACTCCGCTTCGTTGTTAGAAGCTGGAAATTCCAGTCTAACGGATTGTTGGATTTTGGTACCATCCGGTGTTACGAGTACTACCCCGACCCCTGCTCCGTTGATGTTGGATGATCCGTCTACGAACACGAACCATAATCTAGGTTCACCTTCTTCTGTGGAGTCAGCAGTTTCTGTTTCTAACAGGAAATCAGCTACTGCTTGTCCTTTGATGGCCGTTCGGGGGACATAGGTTATGTCAAAAATCCCCAGTTCAATCGCCCATTTTGATATTCTCCCAGATAACTCAGGTTTCGCCATTATGGATCTGATCGGAGTTACAGTAGGTACTATGATCGGGTGTGCTTCAAAATAATGTCGTAGACGTCGCTTAGCATTGATCAGCGATAGTACCAGCTTCTCCTGCTTTGAATAAAGGGTTTCTGCATCAGCAAGGGATTTGCTGGTGTAGAAAACTGGTGTCTGGTACCCTTTGCCCTCCTTGACCAGGGCGGCGCTGGTAGACGTACTGAAATGGCCAAATACAGGTGCAGCGGCTCATCGGCTTCGGGGGTTGCCAGAATCGGGGGCTTTGCCATGTAACTTTTGAGTTTGTGTAGGGCCTCCGCTTGCTCTGGCCCCCAGACTTCTCTTTGTGCCGCTTTTATTGCCTGAAAGAACGGCCTACACCGATCGGTTAGCCAAGAGATGAAACGACTTAGGGCTGCTATTCTACCGGTTAGCACCTGGATCTCTTTTCGGGACTTTGGCTCAGCTGTTTCTACGAGAGCTTTGACTTGCGCAGGGCTAGCTTGTATTCCCGTCCGATCAACTATGTGTCCCAAAAACTGGCCTGAGGATACTCCGAAGGAACATTTGGCTGGATTGAGCTTCATATTATACTTCCGGAGGGTATTGAATACCTGCTGTAGGTCGGCTAGATGGTCTCCTTTTACCTTGCTTTTGACCACTGTGTCATCAATGTAGGCTTCGATGGTGGATCCCATCATCCCTTGGAACACCCTTCTGACCAACCTCTGATAGGTAGCTCCTGCATTCTTTAGTCCGAAAGGCATAACTGTATAACAAAATGTACCTGACTCAGTGATGAAGGCAGTCTTTTCCTGGTCCTCCGGATCCATTCGGATCTGGTTATAGCCAGAGTATGCGTCCAGAAAACTCAGGCGTTCGAATCCTGCGGTGGCATCTACCATCTGGTCGATCTTTGGTAAAGGGAAACAGTCTTTTGGGCATGCTTTATTTAGATCAGTGAAGTCAACACATACCCTCCACTTGCCGTTTTTCTTCTAGACCACCACCACGTTTGCCAACCAGGAAGGATACTGAACCTCCTTAACGAATCCTGCTTGCAGAAGCCGATCGACTTCTTCAGCTATGATCTGATTTCGATGGGCCCCCATTCGTCTCTGTTTCTGTCTAATGGGCTTTGCGCTGGGATCCACATTGAGAGAATGCAGGGCTACTGATGGAGAGAATGCAGGGCTACTGATGGAACAATACCGGTCATGTCCATATGGCTCCACGCAAATATGTCAGCATTGGATTGGAGAAGGGATTCCATTTCCTCTTTTTCCTGTGGATTGAGGCCTGTACCAACATAGGTAAATCTTTCGGGGCGATCGTGACAAATTTGAACCTCCAGTAGTGGTTCAACTGCTACCGGTGATCCCGAGCCGCCCTCCTGTAATTGCTATTTGGCATCAAGTACTGTCTTGGACCGCGAATTTTGTTCCGGTTCCGTACTCTTTTTTAGACTTTTCATCGTGACTGCGTAACACTCCTTTGCTGCTACCTGATCTCCCCTGATATCGATTACGTCAACTCCGTTCGGGTCGATACACCGCATGACCTGATGCATGGTAGAAGGGACTCTGTGCATACGATGGATCCATCCTCTTCCCATGAGGAGATTATAGGAAGGTTTGACATCCACCACCACAAAAGTCTCTCAGAGTGTGCGCCTTGCTGCCGTTACTGGTAGCTGAATTTCCCCCACCGGTTCCACTCTCTTTCCATCGAATCCTGCTATCAGGCTTCTGGATGGGACTATTTCCTGGGGGCTGATTTCCAATTTCTCAAAGGCCCATTTGGTGATAATGTTGGCGCTGCTTCCTGGATCGACCATTACCCTCTTGATCAGGCAGTTGGAGACCATGAGGGAGATAACCAGGGGGTCGTCATGAGGTGTCTGAATATTCTGCATATCCGCAGAGGTGAAAGTAATCCGGGCATCCTCCTTCGGGCTTCGAAACTTGGTGACTTCTCCAACCCTTCGTAACTTCTGGGCTTGCCGCATCTGTGATCTACGAGTTTCTTCCGCTTCTGACCGACTGGGCCCTCCATGGACCATGTGAATGACCCGCACGGGTTGTCCCAAAGCCCCCTTGGTAGGGGCATGCGTCGCTTGATCTGATCGGGATCCTTCCATGGCAACATACTCGGTCAATTCTCCTTTGGCAATCATGGCTTCCACCTGTCTCCGGAGGCTTCTGCACTCATTAGCGTGGTGCCCGTATTCGCCATGGAAGGCGCAGTGCCTCGACATATCCCTTTGGTCCATCGGCTGTCTGATGGGAGGTGGTGACCGGTAGATTCCTTTGTTCTTTGTTTCCTGGTACAGCTTTGCCAAGGTTACTTTTAAGGGGGTGACCTTCTCCTCAAACCTTGGTCGTTTCTCTGGGGCCGGGGAAGGAGCAGGAGGTGCGCTCGGTCTCTTCCGGTCTGGTGCCCGATCCTTTATCCTGGCAGGTTCGGACGCTATGGCCTCTACTGTGTCAAAGGCGGTCCTTCTTTGTCGTATGGCCAACTCTTCTTCTATTCGGAGGTGCCCCTGTGCCCTAGAGTTGAGCTCTCCAATATCGGCCGACGACCTTTTGACTAGGGACTGATGGAACTTGGTTCTAGGGATCAGGGCCATTCTGAAGGCTTCGACGGCTGAATGTTGATCGCAGTTGTCAATTGAAGACATCTCCACATTGAACCGTGAGACAAAACTTTTCAGGGATTCGCCCTTTTCTTGGATCATGGTGAACAGACTGGAGATAGTCTTCTTCTGCCTTTTATTGCCAAAGTACTGTGCGATAAATAACTAGCAGAGTCTGAGCCAACTACCGATCGATCGGAGCGGTTGCGTTCTGAACCACAGGAGCGCTGCTTCGGTTAGGCTGGTGGGGAAAACTTTGCAGAGTAAGGCCTCGTTTTCGTTGTAAACGTTCATCTTGGTATGGACGTGATAGATGTGTTCGGTTGGATCTTTTGTACCATCGAACAGGGTGAACTTCGGTAATCTGAACCTTTCCGGATAGGGCACGCTGGTGATCGAGACGGTGAATGGTGTCTGAACGGCGTCTATGGATGCCTCGGATGCCAGATAACTATTGTTATAGGCAAACTCTGAAAGTGACAAATAGAACTCCCAATTGCCCTTGAAATCAAGGACACAAGCTCGAAGCATATCCTCCAAAATCTACTAAACCCTCTCAGTTTGACCATCTGTCTGTGGATGATAAGCTATACTAAAGTGCAACTCTGTACCCAAAGCCTGCTGAAAGCTCGCCCAAAACCCAGATACAAAGTTCGGATCTCTATCCGATATAATAGACAATGGAATCTCATGAAACTTCACTATCTCTGCAACATAAAGCTTTGCCAACTGCTCCGAAGTGTAATATGTAACACCCCGTGTTATTATCCTTTTTATTGAAATTATTTTTGATTTAATTTCGGTAATGACGTCACTTGTTCATGACGTATTATTTATTCTTGGTATTTAATACCTGTAAATTTTTCTTAAATTAGTTTTAAAGTCGACTGGATGATTTTATGGTTTTTTCTTTGACGACTACGCGAATTCTTGTTGTCAATTACACGGTCTTGTTTCGACGTTAGTTTATTCGACATTTAATGATTAGTGTTTCGATTGAATGACGACGCATTTTAATTGGATCGGGCCTGTTAAGTGTTCCGACGTTTGGGTTTCTACCCCGATATATTTAATTGGGCGTCCCGTTATTAATTCGGGTTTGCGAGATTACGTTTTGGGGTTCCCGGTATTTTTCGGGATTTATTGTATATATATATATTTAATTATATATATATATATTTTTGGGGTCATTTCGCAATTACGGATACTTGAAGGGTCAGTTTCGCAATTATGGACATTTAGAGGGTTAGTTTTGCAATTAGGGCATATATGTATATATGCATGTACGAAACCACATATCTGCTATTCTCCTTCTCCCGCACGACTCTACCATCTTCTACCTTCTCTGTGACGCACGACCGGAGCAGCTCATCCTTCACCTCCATGAACGCCGGCGAGAGAGAGAGAGAGAGGGCTGGTTCGTGGAGAGAGGAGCGGCTGGAGAGAGAAACCTTGGGTTGTTCTCCATGGCAGACGCGGCTGCGCAGCTGGAGCGGCGGCGACCGAGCTGGGTTGACGACCCATGGTGGTCGTCGGTTGGGCCAGGCGGCGGCGCGGGAGGCCGTGGGGGCGTAGGGTGGCGCTGGACAGAGCTGGGCTCGCGCAGGGGAGACGCGTGGGCAGGGGCGATCCGGCTGGGCTTCGGCCAATTTTTCGGCGACCTTCCGGTGATCGGTTTGAGCCGATTTTCGGTGAGTAGCTTCGTCTCTACCATGTATTCGTTATATATTAATTTCGTGAATTTAGGATGAACGATTTGCCCGGAAATCGCATTTATAGGTTATA
Organism: Cornus suecica; assembly: GCA_963922005.1. Lineage (NCBI taxonomy): Eukaryota > Viridiplantae > Streptophyta > Magnoliopsida > Cornales > Cornaceae > Cornus > Cornus suecica. The sequence continues at coordinate 15,090,318 of OY998248.1, read as the reverse complement.
GTTTTCGTTTGGGGTATTTTAGATTTAACCCAATTATTTAACCTATTGTTAAAGGGCTTCGTATATATCGTATAGGTTGTCGAGGCGGACATTTCGATATATTCGAAATATTTTTCGAACGACTTTGGTCGGTGGGCGTTATATTCGGGCGCCGGTACTGTTCACGGTGGGCCCGAAACGGCTGTTCTGTAAGCGTAATCTCAGGTGGGAAATTATATTTCTCACTCTGCATTATTGAAGTAGTTTAGGGGTGCAAAACCCTTATTTAATTTAATATAGATATATTAAATTGTTAATTTAAATATCTATGATTCGTTTAGAATCGGAATTGGACTTAGGAATTAATTTAAGAAAATTAATTAAATTATTTCCTACGAGATTAAATATATTCCTAATTGAATTGAATAGGAATAGGCGGTTTAGAAATTCCCTTGAGAATTAAATGATTTAGTAGAGATTCGTGGAAACTTAGACGTTGTGCTAGGTTCCCTTGCGAGACGTGAATTAATTGCTTTAATTATTTTAAAGGCATGATAAGGGAATTTGAAATATTTTCTAAAGAATTAAAGAAAATATATATTTGAAAACATGAGTTGTATATGAAATTGTTTTCATATGATTTAAATGTTTTATTGTATTTTAAAAGCATGTTAGAAAGAGATTTCGAGAATTATATTGGATTCATGTGGATATTATATATAAATATGATGCGTTACATATTTATATTGAGAGATGATTGTCATTGAAACCTAGATGCATATAGTGTTGGTATATGCGGTTTATGAAATCATATTTATGTTGATGCATGATTGTCATTTGGACCTGGATGCATATTGAGAATATCATGTAGTGTTAAATCATGGTATTGGTATATGTGGGTTGTGAAATCATGTGGGGTGTCTTTGTGTCGAATCGTCGCAACAACTGGCCAGGGGGTGTTCCCATCCTACAGAATAATGAGCTGTGAATGGGGTATAGGGTGAGTCGTCTCATTCTCGAAGTCGCGGGTCGTCTCGTGCATTCGTGTTGACGAATCTTTGGTCACGGGTCGTCTCGTGCAAACCGTCTTCCTTGTTGAAGTGAGAAGTTTCAAAATCACTTGGGAAGTACCGGTGCGACCCTCTGTTAGCTCATATTTATGGGTAGAGTGCGTATTCGTTAACCTATGATAGGGCAAAGTGTGGTGTTGAGTCACATTATATTTGCTTGGCATTTATGTGATTTCTTTTGACATGTATACGTGAGATTATTACATGTGTTGTTGGAACAGGTTTAATATGTGTTATTATTGCCTGTTGGATTTTTGGAGCATGTTATGTGTGAATATTGCGAATTTAAATTCATATCTTTGTAAAATGCTCAGTTGATAATGATTAACGTGAAAGAAAATGATTACATGTGGTAATAGATCAAGTATAATGAAATGCTTATTTTATACTTGTGAGTATATATATACTTTCGTACCCTTGGGGGATGTTAAGTATATTGGCATAGTGACCTTTGTGGTTAGTTGTGGTTAGTGATTAACTGCAGAGATGATTTGGAGTTGATGCCTTAGAGAAGGCGGGGTTAATAGTTTGGTGATTGTGGTTGGCTGTGTGACCTTGTTAGAGATTGGAGGTTAGAGATTGATTTTAGTATCAGTTATGAATTGGGGCCTTCGAGAAGGCGGGTGATGAGATTGTGAGTTGTAGTATGGACCTTTAGGTGTCTTTCACTTTTGAGGAATAGACTATCAACTGTAGTCGAGATTTTGATTGGTGAGAAGAGGTTATGGTTGAGTGACTTTATTAAGTACTCGAGGTACTGTAGTTTGACAGACTTGGTTCTAGTGCTTAGTCCCTTCCCTTAAGCATTCCTGGTACTGTGTTTTGTACACTAGTACGTGGTCGTTGACTTGTATGTCATTCCTTGAGTTGTCGGTTACGGTGTGGTGCCGAACCTCTTCCTCGTGGTGTCATTTGAATTGGTGGAGTTGGAACGGATGGTTGTCTTCCGTGAGTCCAACGTGTTGCTCTTCCTTTACTGTCCTTTCGGACATTACAGGAATTCATAGAGTTGTGTTTCTCTTATTTGACTGTCATTTCGAAAACGGTGTTTTCTAAACTCTTTGTATTTAAAAGGAAAAACTCGTTTTCGCCTACCCCCGTAGCAACTAAAAGTTTTAACACTTTATAAAATGATCTTAGGATCTTCTTTAAACAAAGATTTTAACTTCTAAAAGTCGGTGATGGCAACTGACGGAGACCGGGGGCAAGACGGTCATTTTTACTATGTGGTTTCTTAAAAGGAAAACTATTTTATTACTTTTCTTGGGATTCTGAGATTTCGAGACCTCTTTCTCAATATCTCATCCTGTAGAGTTTCGAAAGGTGTTCCATTGTTTCACCTTTACTTCCTATCATTTCTAAGTCTCGGGTATGAGGCTTGGTGTTGTTCAGTGCACACATATAGTGTTGCCCTTCCTTTCTTCTTGGTTTTTGACGTCACTACTTAGGTGATTCGAGTTGTTCCACATGTTGTGGGCATGGATACCGAGTGGATTGGGTTCCTTGTCCAAGTGTTCTCCTTAAACACTTGTGGTGTTTTAACCTTGACATTGTTGTCTCGGTTATCTGTTGGTTTAGCATTGGGAAGTCTTTTCCTTTGCTTTGTTTCGGTGACCATTGGGTGGTCGTTCTTGTGAGTTGAGTTCGCGTACTCTTAGTGATTTGATTGGTGGTTTTCCCTCGCCTACAGTGAGAGCGTTAGTGATGTGATTGAACCTATCGATGATAGTATTATGAGGTCGATGTGATTTATGGTATGGTGATATGATTGAGGTGATCTAGCCTTTGAGAGGTAGATTTTCCTTAGGAATGGGATGAGGTTTGTATTATATATATACAGACGATGATTGTGTTAGTACGCTAGGACGTGAGTACTTTTCCTCCTGTGTTCTCGGGGAGTGAGTTATGAGTATTCCTTGGTACTAGTGGTGGATTTTGATCCTTGTGGATGTTAGAGGTGAGTGTGATTCCCTCTGTTTAGATTTTCTAGTTAGCGTTGTGAGCGCTGGATGATTGGTTAGATTTGACATTAGTGTCGTGTACCTAGTGTACGCTGGTGAGAGTAGTGTAAACTACTGGTGTTGGTACTTGGAGTACGAGTCTTAGTTGTACATTACAGACTCATGCTGTGTGTTTATTCTTATATATATATATGTGTATATGTATGTATATCCCCGTTATATACTTACGTACGGTAGTATATGAGTGTGTGCCTTGGGTTTTGCGTGGATGAGATTAGTTGGGCTATATATATATCTTGCTAGATAGTTTAGCATTACCTAAACTGCCAGAGGATGTGGTAGTTAGAGTATCTTTTCCCACTGAGCTTATTTGCTCACAGGGGAATTTCATTCGCCCCCTGGTATTCCACGCCAGGTTGCAGGAAATATACGGCTATGAGCAGGATGCAGTGCAACGGAAGCTTTCTTTTGTTTCCTTGTTACAGGTTTTGGAGTTGCGTTGGGTGATGCGGTTACGGTTGCAGCACGACTGGGTTTGGGGACGATAGGTATCCGCTTTCAGTTTCTTTAACCATTGTTATGGGATTATTATGTATCTCTTTTGGGAGCCAGTCTGTTGGCATATCCCTATTGATGTATTATTTATTTCCTGTACTTATTCTTTCAGGATGTATTGTATCTATTCCGCACAGTTAGGTGCTTTTCTGTATTTTTATTCGAGCAATTGTGGCTCTGTTGATTTTAGAGGGTTTGGAGGGGTTTTGGTTTCTTTCCACTACCTCGGCCCTATTAGGATTGATGAATGTGGGGCTTGGAAGCCATTGTGATTATTGAATTGCTTTGGGCAGGTTATTGTGTTGTGGTTGTGTATCCGGATGTTCCATTTACAAACGGAACTCTGCCGGATTTTCATTAGATTCCGCTGCTTTGTTTATTATTCATTTGGGTATGAAATATACCGTTCCATCATTATTCCATACGTTTTCATGGCTAATGATATCTTAGTTGGTTGCTCATCATAATGATCACATCCTGGATCCCTTGGATATCCCAGTTCGGGAGTCTTAGGAATTTAGGGACGTGTCAGCATGGTATTAGAGCATTTTACCCTTTTGTGGGTGTTTGATGACCTTCAGTCATTGGTTCTCATTTGTTTTTCGTTTCTTTTTACTTCCGCATTCACTCCCTTAGCTCTTAGGCTCGGGTTTCGGAGTCCTAGGAATTTGGGGCGTGACAACTTGGTATCAGAGCGTGTTCTTTCTCTATGGGACGACGGGTGATGGTCGATGGTACGTTCGACGTTTGGGCTTTATCTACGTTTACGATCGACGTTCTCTAGGTGCCACTAGGTTTCACTGTCTTAGGGACGACGAGTGAGGGTCTGTGGTACGTTAACGTTAGATGTTTATCTACGATTACGATCTGCGTGTTCTCTGTGTGCTTCAGAGTTTCTGTGTTTTCGTTGTGTGGCGTTAAGGACGTGTCTTGCTAGATATATCCCGTTGTGATTAAATTCCAACGGAGTAGGACCACTCCTTAGTCACATTATTCTTTCGTGCATGGATCATGGGTTAGCTACTGAGGAATGTGAGTAGATCATTCGGTCTGATCAACCGGATGTGTCTCGCGGACTAAAGTACTTCCTGATTTCGAGGACGAAATCTCCTAAGGTGGGAAGGTTGTAACACCCTGTGTTATTATCCTTTTTATTGAAATTATTTTTGATTTAATTTCGGTAATGACGTCACTTGTTCATGACGTATTATTTATTCTTGGTATTTAATACCTGTAAATTTTTCTTAAATTAGTTTTAAAGTCGACTGGATGATTTTATGGTTTTTTCTTTGACGACTACGCGAATTCTTGTTGTCAATTACACGGTCTTGTTTCGACGTTAGTTTATTCGACATTTAATGATTAGTGTTTCGATTGAATGACGACGCATTTTAATTGGATCGGGCCTGTTAAGTGTTCCGACGTTTGGGTTTCTACCCCGATATATTTAATTGGGCGTCCCGTTATTAATTCGGGTTTGCGAGATTACGTTTTGGGGTTCCCGGTATTTTTTGGGATTTATTGTATATATATATATTTAATTATATATATATATATTTTTGGGGTCATTTCGCAATTACGGATACTTGAAGGGTCAGTTTCGCAATTATGGACATTTAGAGGGTTAGTTTTGCAATTAGGGCATATATGTATATATGCATGTACGAAACCACATATCTGCTATTCTCCTTCTCCCGCACGACTCTACCATCTTCTACCTTCTCTGTGACGCACGACCGGAGCAGCTCATCCTTCACCTCCATGAACGCCGGCGAGAGAGAGAGAGAGAGGGCTGGTTCGTGGAGAGAGGAGCGGCTGGAGAGAGAAACCTTGGGTTGTTCTCCATGGCAGACGCGGCTGCGCAGCTGGAGCGGCGGCGACCGAGCTGGGTTGACGACCCATGGTGGTCGTCGGTTGGGCCAGGCGGCGGCGCGGGAGGCCGTGGGGGCGTAGGGTGGCGCTGGACAGAGCTGGGCTCGCGCAGGGGAGACGCGTGGGCAGGGGCGATCCGGCTGGGCTTCGGCCAATTTTTCGGCGACCTTCCGGTGATCGGTTTGAGCCGATTTTCGGTGAGTAGCTTCGTCTCTACCATGTATTCGTTATATATTAATTTCGTGAATTTAGGATGAACGATTTGCCCGGAAATCGCATTTATAGGTTATAGTTTTCGTTTGGGGTATTTTAGATTTAACCCAATTATTTAACCTATTGTTAAAGGGCTTCGTATATATCGTATAGGTTGTCGAGGCGGACATTTCGATATATTCGAAATATTTTTCGAACGACTTTGGTCGGTGGGCGTTATATTCGGGCGCCGGTACTGTTCACGGTGGGCCCGAAACGGCTGTTCTGTAAGCGTAATCTCAGGTGGGAAATTATATTTCTCACTCTGCATTATTGAAGTAGTTTAGGGGTGCAAAACCCTTATTTAATTTAATATAGATATATTAAATTGTTAATTTAAATATCTATGATTCGTTTAGAATCGGAATTGGACTTAGGAATTAATTTAAGAAAATTAATTAAATTATTTCCTACGAGATTAAATATATTCCTAATTGAATTGAATAGGAATAGGCGGTTTAGAAATTCCCTTGAGAATTAAATGATTTAGTAGAGATTCGTGGAAACTTAGACGTTGTGCTAGGTTCCCTTGCGAGACGTGAATTAATTGCTTTAATTATTTTAAAGGCATGATAAGGGAATTTGAAATATTTTCTAAAGAATTAAAGAAAATATATATTTGAAAACATGAGTTGTATATGAAATTGTTTTCATATGATTTAAATGTTTTATTGTATTTTAAAAGCATGTTAGAAAGAGATTTCGAGAATTATATTGGATTCATGTGGATATTATATATAAATATGATGCGTTACATATTTATATTGAGAGATGATTGTCATTGAAACCTAGATGCATATAGTGTTGGTATATGCGGTTTATGAAATCATATTTATGTTGATGCATGATTGTCATTTGGACCTGGATGCATATTGAGAATATCATGTAGTGTTAAATCATGGTATTGGTATATGTGGGTTGTGAAATCATGTGGGGTGTCTTTGTGTCGAATCGTCGCAACAACTGGCCAGGGGGTGTTCCCATCCTACAGAATAATGAGCTGTGAATGGGGTATAGGGTGAGTCGTCTCATTCTCGAAGTCGCGGGTCGTCTCGTGCATTCGTGTTGACGAATCTTTGGTCACGGGTCGTCTCGTGCAAACCGTCTTCCTTGTTGAAGTGAGAAGTTTCAAAATCACTTGGGAAGTACCGGTGCGACCCTCTGTTAGCTCATATTTATGGGTAGAGTGCGTATTCGTTAACCTATGATAGGGCAAAGTGTGGTGTTGAGTCACATTATATTTGCTTGGCATTTATGTGATTTCTTTTGACATGTATACGTGAGATTATTACATGTGTTGTTGGAACAGGTTTAATATGTGTTATTATTGCCTGTTGGATTTTTGGAGCATGTTATGTGTGAATATTGCGAATTTAAATTCATATCTTTGTAAAATGCTCAGTTGATAATGATTAACGTGAAAGAAAATGATTACATGTGGTAATAGATCAAGTATAATGAAATGCTTATTTTATACTTGTGAGTATATATATACTTTCGTACCCTTGGGGGATGTTAAGTATATTGGCATAGTGACCTTTGTGGTTAGTTGTGGTTAGTGATTAACTGCAGAGATGATTTGGAGTTGATGCCTTAGAGAAGGCGGGGTTAATAGTTTGGTGATTGTGGTTGGCTGTGTGACCTTGTTAGAGATTGGAGGTTAGAGATTGATTTTAGTATCAGTTATGAATTGGGGCCTTCGAGAAGGCGGGTGATGAGATTGTGAGTTGTAGTATGGACCTTTAGGTGTCTTTCACTTTTGAGGAATAGACTATCAACTGTAGTCGAGATTTTGATTGGTGAGAAGAGGTTATGGTTGAGTGACTTTATTAAGTACTCGAGGTACTGTAGTTTGACAGACTTGGTTCTAGTGCTTAGTCCCTTCCCTTAAGCATTCCTGGTACTGTGTTTTGTACACTAGTACGTGGTCGTTGACTTGTATGTCATTCCTTGAGTTGTCGGTTACGGTGTGGTGCCGAACCTCTTCCTCGTGGTGTCATTTGAATTGGTGGAGTTGGAACGGATGGTTGTCTTCCGTGAGTCCAACGTGTTGCTCTTCCTTTACTGTCCTTTCGGACATTACAGGAATTCATAGAGTTGTGTTTCTCTTATTTGACTGTCATTTCGAAAACGGTGTTTTCTAAACTCTTTGTATTTAAAAGGAAAAACTCGTTTTCGCCTACCCCCGTAGCAACTAAAAGTTTTAACACTTTATAAAATGATCTTAGGATCTTCTTTAAACAAAGATTTTAACTTCTAAAAGTCGGTGATGGCAACTGACGGAGACCGGGGGCAAGACGGTCATTTTTACTATGTGGTTTCTTAAAAGGAAAACTATTTTATTACTTTTCTTGGGATTCTGAGATTTCGAGACCTCTTTCTCAATATCTCATCCTGTAGAGTTTCGAAAGGTGTTCCATTGTTTCACCTTTACTTCCTATCATTTCTAAGTCTCGGGTATGAGGCTTGGTGTTGTTCAGTGCACACATATAGTGTTGCCCTTCCTTTCTTCTTGGTTTTTGACGTCACTACTTAGGTGATTCGAGTTGTTCCACATGTTGTGGGCATGGATACCGAGTGGATTGGGTTCCTTGTCCAAGTGTTCTCCTTAAACACTTGTGGTGTTTTAACCTTGACATTGTTGTCTCGGTTATCTGTTGGTTTAGCATTGGGAAGTCTTTTCCTTTGCTTTGTTTCGGTGACCATTGGGTGGTCGTTCTTGTGAGTTGAGTTCGCGTACTCTTAGTGATTTGATTGGTGGTTTTCCCTCGCCTACAGTGAGAGCGTTAGTGATGTGATTGAACCTATCGATGATAGTATTATGAGGTCGATGTGATTTATGGTATGGTGATATGATTGAGGTGATCTAGCCTTTGAGAGGTAGATTTTCCTTAGGAATGGGATGAGGTTTGTATTATATATATATAGACGATGATTGTGTTAGTACGCAAGGACGTGAGTACTTTTCCTCCTGTGTTCTCGGGGAGTGAGTTATGAGTATTCCTTGGTACTAGTGGTGGATTTTGATCCTTGTGGATGTTAGAGGTGAGTGTGATTCCCTCTGTTTAGATTTTCTGGTTAGCGTTGTGAGCGCTGGATGATTGGTTAGATTTGACATTAGTGTCGTGTACCTAGTGTACGCTGGTGAGAGTAGTGTAAACTACTGGTGTTGGTACTTGGAGTACGAGTCTTAGTTGTACATTACAGACTCATGCTGTGTGTTTATTCTTATATATATATATGTGTATATGTATGTATATCCCCGTTATATACTTACGTACGGTAGTATATGAGTGTGTGCCTTGGGTTTTGCGTGGATGAGATTAGTTGGGCTATATATATATCTTGCTAGATAGTTTAGCATTACCTAAACTGCCAGAGGATGTGGTAGTTAGAGTATCTTTTCCCACTGAGCTTATTTGCTCACAGGGGAATTTCATTCGCCCCCTGGTATTCCACGCCAGGTTGCAGGAAATATACGGCTATGAGCAGGATGCAGTGCAACGGAATCTTTCTTTTGTTTCCTTGTTACAGGTTTTGGAGTTGCGTTGGGTGATGCGGTTACGGTTGCAGCACGACTGGGTTTGGGGACGATAGGTATCCGCTTTCAGTTTCTTTAACCATTGTTATGGGATTATTATGTATCTCTTTTGGGAGCCAGTCTGTTGGCATATCCCTATTGATGTATTATTTATTTCCTGTACTTATTCTTTCAGGATGTATTGTATCTATTCCGCACAGTTAGGTGCTTTTCTGTATTTTTATTCGAGCAATTGTGGCTCTGTTGATTTTAGAGGGTTTGGAGGGGTTTTGGTTTCTTTCCACTACCTCGGCCCTATTAGGATTGATGAATGTGGGGCTTGGAAGCCATTGTGATTATTGAATTGCTTTGGGCAGGTTATTGTGTTGTGGTTGTGTATCCGGATGTTCCATTTACAAACGGAACTCTGCCGAATTTTCATTAGATTCCGCTGCTTTGTTTATTATTCATTTGGGTATGAAATATACCGTTCCATCATTATTCCATACGTTTTCATGGCTAATGATATCTTAGTTGGTTGCTCATCATAATGATCACATCCTGGATCCCTTGGATATCCCAGTTCGGGAGTCTTAGGAATTTTGGGACGTGTCAGCATGGTATTAGAGCATTTTACCCTTTTGTGGGTGTTTGATGACCTTCAGTCATTGGTTCTCATTTGTTTTTCGTTTCTTTTTACTTCCGCATTCACTCCCTTAGCTCTTAGGCTCGGGTTTCGGAGTCCTAGGAATTTGGGGCGTGACAACTTGGTATCAGAGCGTGTTCTTTCTCTATGGGACGACGGGTGATGGTCGATGGTACGTTCGACGTTTGGGCTTTATCTACGTTTACGATCGACGTTCTCTAGGTGCCACTAGGTTTCACTGTCTTAGGGACGACGAGTGAGGGTCTGTGGTACGTTAACGTTAGATGTTTATCTACGATTACGATCTGCGTGTTCTCTGTGTGCTTCAGAGTTTCTGTGTTTTCGTTGTGTGGCGTTAAGGACGTGTCTTGCTAGATATATCCCGTTGTGATTAAATTCCAACGGAGTAGGACCACTCCTTAGTCACATTATTCTTTCGTGCATGGATCATGGGTTAGCTACTGAGGAATGTGAGTAGATCATTCGGTCTGATCAACCGGATGTGTCTCGCGGACTAAAGTACTTCCTGATTTCGAGGACGAAATCTCCTAAGGTGGGAAGGTTGTAACACCCTGTGTTATTATCCTTTTCATTGAAATTATTTTTGATTTAATTTCGGTAATGACGTCACTTGTTCATGACGTATTATTTATTCTTGGTATTTAATACCTGTAAATTTTTCTTAAATTAGTTTTAAAGTCGACTGGATGATTTTATGGTTGCGATGCTCCTGGTGGTTTCTGGTGATCGATTTTAACCATCTGGCAAGTACTACACTTGGAGACAAAAACAGTTATATCTCTCTTCATACCAGCCCACCAAAATTGGCGTTTCCTATCCTGGTACATCTTATCCCCTCCAGGATGAACTGCAAATGGAGAGTTATGAGCCTCTCTCCTCAAGTCATCGATAGAATGAACAACTAATCGACTCTTGTACCTCAACCCCCTATCTGAACCAACTGAGTAAAAGGGAATCTTTCCTGTTGCCAACTCTGCAACTCTATCCATACACTGTTGGTCTGCTGTTGGGCCTCAATCACTTTCGAATGATAACAGGTGTCACCACAACACTTGCCGCAAAAACGTTAGCTAACTCATCAATTGACCTCAGCGCATTCCACTCAATCTCGAATAAGGCTGAAAGACTAGCATAGGGTTAACAACTGAGGGCGTCTGCCATTACATTAGCCTTTCCTGGATGATACTGAATGGAGAAGTGATAGTCCTTCACAAATTCCACTCATCTACACTGCCTCATATTCAACTCCCTTTGCGTAAATAGATACCAAAAACTCTTGTGATCACTGAATAATCTGAAATTCTCACCCAAGAGGTAATGTCTCCAAATCCTCAATGCAAAAACCACTGCTGCCAACTCCAAATCATGGGTAGGGTAAGTAACCTCATGTGGCTTGAGATGTCTGTCATGTTCCTCCTCAGACTTAGAGTAGATCAAAATGCCTAAAACACTATGTTCATCAGGTTCATAAAAATAGCTGGAATGCTAGTCAACCCAAAAAGCATAACGCAAAACTCATACGACCCATATCTGGTGAGAAATGATGTGTTGGGCACATCCTGCTCCCTAACACAAAGCTGATGATAACTAGACCTCAAATCTATTTTTGAGAAGTAAGTGGCTTCCATTAACTGATCAAATAAATCATCAATCCTAGGCAATGGATACTTGTTGCAGATTGTGACTTTATTTAGCTCCCTGTAATCGATACAAAGACGAAGAGAACCATCCTTCTTTTAGACAAACAACACTAGTGCTCCCAAGGGTGAAGTACTCCTGCGAATGAAACCCTGGCTAAGAAGCTACTGAATCTGTTCCTTCAACTCCCGCATCTCCATCGGTGCCATCCTATATGGTGCCTTAGCAATAGGCCTGATGCTTGGAGCTAAGTCAATAACAAAGTCAATATCACGATTCGGTGGTAACCCTGGAATCTCCTGAAACACATCCTGAAAATCACGCACTACGGGGATACTATCCATAGATATAGTGATCTCCTCTTGGGTCTCTGTATCAATATAAAATAAATGCGTACTAGACCCTCCCTATGGACGAGGCATAGCAATCAAATACATCTCCTGACCCGGTATCGCAAAGACTATCGTTTTACCACGACAATCCAACTGAGCATGGTAGTGAGATAACCAGTCCATCCTAAGTGTCATATCATAAGAGCGCATAACAAGCACTAAAAAAATCAGCTAAAATCTAAGCCCGTCAATCTTAATAGAAACATGTCCACAACTCTCTTGTAAAATTGCATCAACACCTAATGATGTGGAAATACTGAGGGGTAAAATACTAGGTTGAGTCAGGTATAAATAGTGATAAGCTAGTGAACTCCTGCTCATACTCTGCAACAGTCCTATCTCCTTACTGTAAATCGAGAAACCCTCTCTTCTTAGTTGTCCTCACTGCGAATGGAAAATACTTCTCGTCAAAGTGAGTCTGGAACTGACCATAAGTCAATGTGTCCCACTCCTCTGTGGTGGTAACTGACTCCCACCATTGAAATGCATCAACAACCAACTTAAAAGGGGCAATCATTTGCTTATGGACCACTAAACACTTAACCCCACAAAGATGACGCTTAGTATCCTTTCACCACTGGTGAGCTACTTTCACATCAACATACCCCAAAACCTATAGTGGGTGTTCCTAAATGAAAGTGTTCCGGACCTTCTCGCATGTAATAGGTTGGACCGCTTGCTCAATAATAGGAGCCTGCTAAGGAGGCGGCGGATGAAGCTATTGATTTTGAAGTGTCGTCACCACCCCTATAACAACAACCTGAGCAATTATGGCTGCGAAGTTAGGAGGCAGTTCGACATTGCCATGACCCTCATTCGCATTCCCTTTTACGAGGCGACATACTTATACAACATTAATACAAGTCGTTAATACCACAACAACGAACTTAATAGAGTACAACGAATCCTAATTTTAGGCTCTAAATATCAGAATACGCAATGCGGAAAACCTAGCGAACACATTCCCTAGGACACTTAAACCGGAGTGCTCTGATACCAACTGTAATACCCCCTAATTTTCAAGCATAGGTTGGCCAGGCCTATACTGAAAACTAAGGTGCATCAACACTCAATAATAAACAAGCACGGAAGAAAAAGACATAATGAATAAATAATTGAATTCCAAAAGTTTAATTTTTATGAATATAAGAAATAAGAAATCCAAATCCCCCAAAGGGTACAACTCGGAAATCCAATCTACGGATCCCTAAACCTAAATGAAAACAAGAGTCTAAATATATTTATGAATTGAGTCCCTACTCTGAAATAAAGTAAAAAAAATTGAACAACTTGAAAAGGAGTGACCAAATGAGATGAGTCCTCAACCCTGTGGCAGATACTATCGAGGACCTGAAACAACAAAGGTGGGTCAGACCCACGAGCAAAGTAGACTCTACATGATCCCAAACAGAGTACCAATAATTTTATCATCTAACCCATCCAAATATAATAGAAAAAAAAATTATAATTCCTATATCTTTTTGTACAACTCGTAAATAAAAATCATCCAAAATATAGACTAACAAATAAAGGTAAACCATAACTACAATAACAAATCAATAGACAAAATAAATAAAGTGCAACCATAATTACATCACAAAAGCCCGTAGATAAAACAAATAAAGTACAACCATAATTAAATCACAAAACAATAGTTAAACCAAATAAAATAATATAATAACTAAACCACAAGTCCATAGGCAACTAATCCATGCCAAACCATAACCACATACCCGATCTCCATGTCAAGGTACAGATGAGACTGCCTTAATAGTCAGTCCATCGTGGTTCCCTCCATTCCATAATAAAATAACAATAATAAGATCAATAACAATAAAATAAATAACAATGTTCATGTCACGTGTGAAAGTATTTATTAATTCTTTCACTTAATACACAATGTCACTATTTCAAGATCACATTATTCCATCTTAGAAACTTGAACAGATTGCCCCTATAAAAATATAAGCGCGCACCGTATGACACCCATTAGATGAAATATATATAAATATATATATATATATAGGATTTGATAATTCTATTTTAGTTTAAAAACTGTTTTATTTTATAATTATAATAATTTTATCATTGTCATTAAATGCAGACATATATATAGATTTAACATCTTTTATTTTTAAACAACACAAATGATATATAAATATATACACATACACATATGCATTCCCGTACTAATATATTATACACCAAGGCATATGGGATTAAGTTATACTATATTCCAATGCCACATACCCTAATGACACCCATTACATAAACCAGATTCCCAGCCACCACAGTTTCCTCATTTATTTATTAATATTAGTTTATTTATTATTTGGTTAATAGATTCCAAAGTCCACATCCTGTTCCATACATATATATACATATATATATATATATATATATATGTGTGTGTGTGTGTGTATATAAAGGAATCTAATTCAAAGAGAATTTCATATTATGATTCACAATAATCCATTCAATACGTGGCCCATTACATGTCCCTAATTATACTACTAGACAATCTATACCACATCAATGGAGGAGGGTGAAATTCTCGTCAAAATTCCAGCGACGTGGACCAATCATAATGTAAATATCCGTTAATGAGAGACCAATTCAAACAACTAAAATCAAGCAACAAGGAAACCACGAAGCAAACATGATAAAATGTGTACCGCAACATTGAAACAAACACAGTTTATATGTATACTGCAGCGTCACATCCATTTATATATAGCATATATACTAACACAACATGTATATATATATATATATATATATATATATATATATATATCTAATTACACGTATCTATCTATCTATCTATCTATCTATCTATCTATATATATATATATATCAGTTATTGAAGAAAATTTGAATACAAATATATGTATACATACGAATTAAATAGACGATGTGATTACGGGTTCAAAGGGGAAGAGAAGAACATTCTACTTGCCTGATTTAAGAACCAAATCACACGCAACTGTAGATCAATCATTGTTTCCCCTCCTCTTTCATGCGGCTCTCTCTCTACTCTCCCTCTATAGAAACGACTGATAGAAAACGTAAGACTATCTTAGGGTTTTATTTTGGTTATATAAATATATATATATATATATATATATTTAATCCTTCCGATGGGCCCAAAAATATATTATAGCCCATTAGCTAATAAGCCCAACTAATTAACTCAAAAATATATTATAGTCCATTAGCTAATAAGCCCAACTAATTAACTTATAATTAATTAATTAATTTGATTAAATATATCCAATATAAATATATAAAAATTACAAGGTATTACAACGGGTCTCTTGTAGGTTCTGCAGTTGAGACAGTTTTGCTGCCAGTTCGGCGTTCTGTCATTCTAACTCGGCGGTTCTTTCCTCAAGGGCTCTTCTGATCGGATCTTCTGGTTGTTGGCCTCCGTTTGGAGGCAAATCGGTCTGTTGTGATCGTGTAATCGCCATTGGTAGTATGAATCTTAGCTTTTTGTAGAGGGTGGGAAGCTTATTGAAAAAAAGACTTCAATAATAGGGTTTCCCACAGACGGCGCCAATTGTGTAAATGCAGAAAAGTTACACAATAGATATTTTGTTAAAACTTTGGATCCTTTCTCATTAATCAAAGTCCTCTATTTATACAAGTTGTGATAAATGGGTCAAGCCCATGTACCCAGGTTTATCAACCCCTTAAATCAAGGTATTTGATAAACCCTAACCTTATTTGGACTCTCCATACTATAATTGGATTACTTCTTGCCTTGTGGACCACACTTTAGCTTCTAGAATTTTCCATGGGCCCATTGTTGTTTTCGGCCTGCTTATTTTCAGCCCATCCGCCTTCCGGCCCATCGGTCTCTGGCCCATCCGTCGTCGGCCCATCAGTCCAGTGGCCCATCTATAATTGGGCCAAATATTTCAACCATTACAACTTCTCTACGGATCAATGAATCACGAAACCTCCTGCTCCAATCCCGTATTTTGACGGCTCCGTTTCTCAACGGATCGATGCAACCACTTTACACAAGGTGGTGTGATGATTTTACAACAACTGAATCATTCAATTATGCATAAAGATCTTAAACGTTGAAGCACAATTGAATAACTGTTAAAAAACTAGAGAAACCCTTGATATAAAATGATCTAGCAACCTCTTTTTTCCTCTCTCTGAAAACGGATCTGATCTATGAAAGAATCGTAGATATCTCACAAAAACCACACCAAAATCTGTAGTAATCCACTTTATTTATAGAGATAAGAATCCTATTTAAAGTTGTTTAAACTATGGATCAATCTCAACCAATAAAAGAGTAAAGAATCAAGAACACACATGATTTATACTTGGTTCGACCAATGTGACCTATGTCCACCAGAGCAGTTTTTGTATTTCTCTTATCACCGAATTATGGTTACAATGATATATATATACACATAATTCATTAGTATTGGTAAAATACAAAAAACACCCTTTACCATACCTCGTGGGGCCCCCAACAAGTTAGTCGATGCCCAATAAATTAGGGCCCGGTGAAAGGCAGCCACGAGCCTCTCGCCCGCCCTTTGGACCTAGGGAAGAGCATGGGGCGGTTTGGGGCTGTTTTCTCAAAACCCATAACAAAAACCGTGAAAATTGTCATCCCCCATAACCGTACCAAAACCGTTTGAAAAATTCACCTTTTCCCCCAAAATTGTCCCAAACCATTCATCGTGTCCCCCAAAACCGAGCCACTAAACCCTTTTTTTAAGAGCAAATAAAAAATAAACAAATTAATTATAACATTTTGACCTATATAAAAAATAATAAGGGATCCAATTTACTCGTCATAATTTCTAACACAAAAACAAATATAATAACTTGAATCACACATTCAATTGAAATCAACCATCAATATTTATATAAACAAATTTTAATGAAAGTTTCCAATTCTAAGCTTCCAACAACATAAATCAAACCACATAAAAAAATTCACAACAAATATAATTTAGTTTTAGGATTTTTGTGTATTATATATATATATAGGTATATAAATAAATAGGTGATGCAACCGAACAAGGGTTAAAAATAGTGATTAAGAATGAACCCTTATAGTGCCCTAATTTTTTCAATCGCAAGCGCACGAAAACAAAGAATTTGTCAAAATCTAATAATTACTTTTATAAGCGGGAATATCGCATCACATACTACTCATACATCATAAACACATACTCAACCAACTTATAATGCAAAACACTCATGCATGAAAATAAAGAATTTCTCAAAATATTTAAAAAAATTACAAAATTTTCATTTTTTTTTCATTCATTCCTTTATCCTATCACTAGCTATACCTTCCCCCCAAACTTAAATGAAACCATGTCCTCATGGTTCTCAATCATACCCATTAGAAGAGAATATAGTTACCCTAAGCGCGATTCCGGAATTTCAACTCTTTATGCTTGGCCTTCCCCCTAAACTTGAATTGAGCCACCTATGAAGATATTCAACAAAGCACACATACCCAATATCATAGCAAGGGAACAAGTAATACAATTATCACTTTTCATAAATCATTACTCAATATAGCACAAACAATGAGTTTTTTTTTGTTTTTTTTGAGAATAAATATGATTTGGCCTTAAGGGCCTACAATCCTACAAATTGAAATTGTAAGAAATTAAATAAAATTCTATTTTACAAACCGAGGCTAGAAATTAACTTTCACAACCTAGAACCAATGGTTAACGTCATTGGCGCGACGTGGCCACTTGCACCTACCCCATATCATACACCTTATATACCAAACTGATAGATGCCATTAACCCCGACCCCGGATCAATTTCCTCATAGTTCTTCAGTTGTTGACCATGCATCTCGAACTTTCATTTCCAAATCCTACCTCTCCATGGGGGTAAACCAATTTAACTTTGTATGTTCCGTCCCATCTTAATTAGATCTTTTCTGGAAATAATTTTAGTTTTGAATTACATTGCCATCCCTTCTGGCCAAGCTCAAAGAACTTAAAACAGACATGCTTAGCATGATACACTCTTGTCCGAGCTGTGTAAATCCCAACATCCTCATGCGCACAATTCCGTATCCCCTCACACTCAATTCTTAATCGCGGATCTTCCCAGGCATATAACTTATGTACCATGTTTATACTTAACACTCGCTTATCTGGAAAGAGATCTTTAAGAGGGAAGTCATCCTTGGTAGGCTCTGTGATAATTCGTGGTAAATGATCAACTCTAGCATTCTTCGCACCCTTTTTATTTTCAGACACCAATTTTTGTGGAAAATTAAGTGGAGGCCTAGACGGCTCTCTTGATGCTCTCTCTGGCTACGAGTACAAAGCAACGATAACTTCCATATTAGATCGTTGTTGATCCTCCCAAGTTTAAAAGTTTGCATTCGACCTTTTCATCACAACATCAAAATCACATTCTTCCATCATCTCATCAACTTCTTCATTAAAACACTCAGCTGGTTAAGGAAGTTGATGATTTATATCAAAGACATTCACTCTTAACTTTATATTCCTAAAGGATAGATCCATAACCCCTGTCCAGCAATTAATGCATGCATTGGCTATAGAAAAAAACGGTATTCCTAAGATAACTGGGATATGTTTCTTTAGATTGTGGGCAGTTTCCATATCTAAAACCACAAAGTCTACTGGAAAGTAGAACTTGTCCACTTGAATAATTACGTCCTCCATAATTCCTCTCAGTTATTTGATCGACCTATCTGCCAATTGAATCACTACCAAGGTAGGACTGAGCTCTCCCAACCCTATCTGCTGATAAACTGAGTAAGGTAATAAGTTGACACTCGTACCAAGGTCAAGAAGAGCAATAATAATATCTTGGTCACCAATGTCACAAGAAATAGTGAGAGCACCAGGATCTTTATGCTTAGGTGGAGTATCACTTAGTAATAGTGAACTCACTTGCTCAGTCAACATAATTTTCTTTCGAAGCATAGTTCTACTTCTTATTTTCTGCGTACAAAGGTCCTTCAGAAATTTAGCGTAGGGTGGAATTTCGGTAATAATATCTAAGAGATACAAGTTGATCTTAACTTGTCTGAATGTTTCCAACATTTCATTCACCTTGACCTTAGACATTCCATAGTGGTTGGGCTCACGAAGGCGTTGAGGATATATCGCTTCCTCCTCGTATATTATCCTTTCTAGCTCTTCTATTAAAGATTCATCATGCTCATCCTCCTCATTGGGTCTATCTTTTTTAAACACTTCAGTCGCCTTTCGCTTGTTTGTCCTCTCCTCAAACTACTTCTCAACCCTATTCTCCATTTCCTTTCCACTCCTCAAAATTGTAACGGCTTGGACTGTTTCATGAGTAGATTCAACAAATAAGCCCAGCTCCATTACTTTCTTACTCTTTGGATTAACCATCGACTGACTTGGTAGTTTACCTTCTTCTCTCCTATTCAATGCATTTGTTATTTGCCCTACTTGGGTTTCGAGTTTAGCAATTGACAGCGAATGTGTGTGGAGTAATTGAATTGCATTCTCAAAATTGCTTAGAGCACTAAGTACTTTATCCTCAAAATTGGGTACTCCTGGAGGTGGAGTACGATTTGGATTCTAATATTGGAGATTATTTTGGATAAAAGGACGAATTCCTTGATTATTGGACTGAATATTTTGAGTCCTGAATGATGGTTGGTTCTGAGTGAAACCTTGATGATTATTCTCTGTATTTTGAGGATGGTATGACAAGTGTGGATGATTATGCCAATCCGCATTGTATGAATTGGTATAAGGATTATTGTTCAGGTTGGTCCAGGCTGCATTCACATCAAAATTTGAGGGGTCAAGTCCTATTGATGAGACATCTCTAGGGGCTGATTGAGTTAGAGTGATGAATTTATTGAGCTTCTGACCTAATGTCGCTACTTGTGCTTTCACATCATCGTCCCTTTCAATTTCAAAAAGACCTTCTGATTTACTAAGGACTCTTTCTCTAGCACGCATATCAGATTCATGTTGAAGTGAATTATCACTCACAAAGTCAAACAGTCTCAAAATCTCTTTTAATGGTTTTAGTGTGAACTGACCTCCCACTACTGCATCTATCAGATTTTTATGAGTCTCATTCAGTCCAAGATAAAAGTTACGCACCAAATCCTGATTAACAAACTTGTGATGGGGACACTTCCTCAAAATCTCATTGAACCTCTCCCACACATCATGGAATTGCTCATCAGGTAACTCTTTAAAGTGGGTAATTGCATGTTGCGCTTCATGGGTTCTTCATATTAGGTAATATTTTAGCAAAAACTCAGATTTTAGGTTTTCCCAATTAGTTTTATCCCCCTATCCAAATTGATATACCATCATTTAGCTTTCTCTTTCAAGGAATAAGGGAATAATCGTACACGTAATGCATGGGTGTTTAGATTCTCAATTTTGGTTGTAAAGCTCATCTCTATGAATTCATCAACATGTTGGTATGGATCCTCATTCCTAAGTCCATAAAATTTGGGCAACATATTAAGAATACTAGATTTGATCTCATAGTGTGTAACCCCATCATCTTAATGAAATTCTGTATATGATTAATGGTTTGATGGTACAAAGTACCCTTTCAAGCACGAAGTTGGGGCTCATCGTGCTTCTGCATTTTTGTTAGTCATCTTATCGAATTCCAACTTTCTTCTAAGCTCTTCTAATCTCTTAGCCCTACAATTCTTACAAAAATTTATTTCGATCTCAGAATCAAAGGGAGATAGTTCAGAGTCGGGATCAAAAGGGGAATACCAATTGCTCATGCACAAGGCCAATTTTTAAAAATTAAACTAACTATTTCTAAACTACTCTAACTATGTACATAAAATAAAGCTAGAATTATGCGTAAAATTAAGTTACACTAGAACTCATAAGTGGTCCATTAACGCAATCTTCAATGCTTCAATGGTTCCTTCCGAGCTTTTCAGTGTAGCGGTCAATCACACAAAAATTCTAACTTTAAATACACTACAATAACTCAATTCTACCAAACTACTAAAGTTAAGAATATTGCCATGTCCCCGGCAACGGCGCCAAAACATTGATGCAGTCAAACCAGGGTTAAAAATAGTGATTAAGAATGAACCCTTGTAGTGCCCTAGGTTTACCGATCGTAAGCGCACGAATTATTTTGTAATATAGCACGGCTTGAGAACGGGAATATCGAACCCACAGAGACTTGGATGACTTGTGTAAACCTAAGGTTCGTGCAAACTACTTTACTCTATCTACTCCTACAACAACAAATTAAACTAAAGCATGTTTATATCACCTCGCCGATGCATGACCTAGGGTTTTGAGTGTTAAGAACCATTGTGTAGAAACTCATAATATAAGCATCCGAGTTCCAGCCTATATTGAATAAACACGATTGATTGAGATAATGCATTTATTCAGTCTAAGATAAAAGTAGAATAAATATAAAATCCCTTATATTAAATAACTATGGTCTCTTATCTACACGATCATCACATGTGTGGTCTTCATTTTCTCCTCGTTACAATTGAAACAAATAAATAAACTACATTACTTGGCTAGGGTTTTGTTAGAAAACCTCAGATATCAATTTAGTTGCTCATGGTGGAAGATATGTGCATCGTTGATATAGAAACGCCCTCCATGATCTTCTACTCCGAATCTCTAGGTCTTGAATGGCTCCCTTCTTCAAAAGATGTAAATCTTCACAGAAAGTGATCTTAAAATGATGTATTGTGAAGCTCTCCAGATCTGATTCAGACCTTGGTATTTATAGAAGAAGTTAAGAAGAGTCCCACTTGCATTAGACTTGTCCTACTTGGAGTAGGATTCCTCTTTGATGTGTTTCTCTTTCATTATGAGTAAATCTACTAAAATCTGATGTAAATATGCATTATACACATGTTGGGATGTCTTGGGGTGTACACAAAGTCAATTGGAGTCAAAACGGATCAATTCGGGCCAAACTAGGAGTTGCAGGTCGGTGCAGTACCCTTGGGCATAGCTTTCCTACGCTTGAGCATACCTGCAATTTTTCTGCAGGATACCTGTCACTTTTTTTTTATCACAACTCGAGCTACGTAACTCCGATTGAGGCGTTCTTTTTTTTTGTCGGAAAGCAGACTTGAACCTTTTGAATTTAGACTCTAGAATCACTCAATTTGGACATGTTTAACCGAGTTATGGCCGTTTGAAGTTGGCTGAAATTTTCTTCACTCGACCTACGCCTATGCGTACCCATAGGAATAGGTTTGCATAAAAACTCACTTTCCAACCACTTTTTAATTACTGTGTGCGTAGGTAGGCGTACTAAAAACCTTGAAATCAATGTCCTCCCTTCGGACCCCATTTACTCCTCTAACATTGTAACGCCCTGCGTTTTCCTTTCCCTTTTCTGGAATTCTTTTCCAAGTGTTAACATTTTGTGACGTCACTTATTCATGACGTCTTGTGTATTCTCGGTACGTGTAAATTTTTCGTGTTTATGTTTTGGACTTGGCGGGACGACTTCATGGTATTTTGTTTCCGGCTTTGTGGATTTGAGTGTCGCCAACGACTACGAGGGTTCGTGCAACATTTTCTCATTGGAGCTTCGACAATCGTGTTGCGTTCCCGAAAGTGTTACCCTAGTTTAGTGTAAACGTTTGGTGTAGCACTTATGCGAATTTCTTGTTATATTTTCATGCTGTAAGTAATGAGAATAGTTAAAAACGATTTTGGGAAAGAAATGACCTAGGGGTTTATGAGTATTTTCATATTTAGAGCACTTAGTGAAAAGTGTAGAGATTTGGCTAAGTGTTGGGGTATGAATGACATTTTTTTAATTAGAGAGGATGATAAGGGGTACAAGGGTAATTGAGAGGCTTGATGACACTTTTGTAATTAATCCTATGTTGAGAATAATTTGGTCATTTCCCCATTTCAAGTGGTGTCTCATTCCTAGCCCTTGATTTCATTCTCCCATCTTTGTTTTAGACCCTTGGATCATAAGGTCTTGTTTGGCAAATTAATTGGTTTTGTGAGTGGTGTGTTTAGTCTTCCATTGCAAGACTTATTTCTAGCCCTTGGATTTATTTCCTTTTTCCCCATCTTTGTTTTGGACCCTTGGATGGTGAGAGGTGTGAGTGGGAAATCTCTACACATTACAAGTCTTCAACTTTGCAAGACTTCATCTCTTTCTCTCTATTTTCTCTCATATTCTTCCTCTTTGTTCTTCTCCATTTATGGGTGAAATTCATCACCCTAAGTTAGGAGTTTGGTGTGGCCATCAATATAGAAGATGTTCATGGTGTCCTTCTCTTTGGTTTGAGCCAAGAAGTAGTACGTATTCTTCCATCCTTGTGTATTTTCCATTCAAACCCTAGTTTAGGGTTTCTTGTTAGACAATTTGATGAATCTTGTTTCCCTCTTGTATTGGAGTTGAATTCATGGTTAGGAGGCCATGGTGAAGCTTTCCACCAGTTTGCTCCTTGGATTTTGGTTGGGGAAGAGCTAGGGTTTCATGGGCCTTGCTTGGTAGTTGTTGTGCTTTGCTCTTCAAGAGGTAGGGGGAAACTTCCTAACTAGCCATCTTATGATTATAAGAGTATGAGAACTTGATTCTAGGATTCCTAAACCTAGATACATTTTTGCGAAGTGTATACTTGAAAAATATGAATTTGGGATTTTATGTATTAATGTGCTATAATCCATATTATGTTATACTTGAGATAGATATGATGTATACTAGATGGGTTATGAGTTTTGGAGATGGAAGTATGCTTGTATTACTACATGTATATATATGTTATTGATGTATATATGTATAAGAGTAAGTATACATATAGGGTTTTGAGTATAGGTAGTATAGCCTTGATAACGTATATAAATTAGCTACTTTGTTGATGGAGTTGGAATGTGGAACTTAGAGCGTCATTCTAGTTTTCCCTATTCTTGTGAATTTGGAGATTTCTATATTGAACATTAAACTTATGTATGAAAATGAGTTAATGTGTTGATTAAATTGCTTTAATGAGAATAAAAGCATGTTAAATGGAAGGTAAAGTTATCTTTGTGTATTAAAGGATAATTTGATGATTTGGGATCATGAGTGGTGCATGAAAAAGTACATTTGTTGATAGTTGTTTTAAATGAAATTTAAAAGCATGTTTAATGGTGAAAAACATTTATATGGACATTTTGGGAATGTTGTTATAAATATGATGTGATACATATTTATGTGGTGCATGGGTCATTGAGGACATAATGCATGGGTTCACCTTTTGTATTGAGAACTCAATTGGTGTTGGGTTACGCCCGGTTGTGTAACCATGGGTGAGTAGTTTTGTGTTGAATTATCGCAACAACTGGCCAGGGGGTGTTCCCAACCTACGAAAATAATGAGTCCGTGAATGGGGTATAGGGTGAGTCATCTCATTCTCAAATTCGCGGGTCGTCTCGTGCATTCGTTATACAAATCTCTAGTCACGGGTCGTCTTGTGCAACCGTCTTTCTTGTTGAAAGTGAGAAGTGTCAAAATTACTTGGGAAGAATCGGTGCGGTACTCTTTCTCATTGTAAATGAGTAGAGTGCGTATTCGTTAACCTGTATTGGGCAAGCGTGTAATATGAGGGGTGTTGAGTCATATTGCACTTGAACTATCATATATGCGTAATTATGATATTGATACTAAAGCATGCTAAAATTGTGAATATTTATGATGCAAGCATGTTTAATGTGAATTTTGATGGATACAATTCATATGTTGTTAAAATGCTCAAGTGAAATGAAAGGATGTGAAAATATGCTTTGCATGCCTTGTTTAAAGTATAATGTGAGATAAATTATTATACTTGTTGTTATGTGCTTATATACCTTAGGGGGTGATATAAGTTGGTTTAAGGACTTTCTTGTGATAAGTAAAGTTGGTTGTGGTTATTGAGTTGAATGTGGGTTGAAATATTTGTGTGTGTATGTGTATTCATATTTCTATATATATATGTCATCTATGAGTACATATATATTCATACGTATGTATATCAGTATATATATTTTTATATATAAGCGTGTGTGTATATATATAGGCGCATGTATATATATAAGTATTTATGTATATATATATATGTATGCTTGTGGTTATGAAAAAAATGTTCTTAGAGAGAGAGTATTTAATGGGTCAAGGTTTGGAGAAGATGTGAAATTTGAAATCATATAACTTCTCCATGTGAAATTCAAGTTGTGGAATTAGTGTCTTTGGAATTATATTTCAATTCCAATTCCAAAATATTTTATTACATCCAAATAATATATTTGGAATTGAAACCCCCAATTCCAATTTCATGCTCTGAAATGGACCCTTACTATTTTCATCCCTATACATAACACTTTTGTTAATTAAAGTATCACGATTTAGATTCTGAGTTGTAATTGAAAATAAATAAAATACTAATAGTATGTTAGAAAAATAATCAATATTTTTCATACACGTATTATCAGTATTTTAGTCGATTATTATTATTTTTTTCCAAATTATGAAACTTTGAGTACATGAAATTGGCAAAAGTTCTTTGATGTGTATATATAGGAAAATGTATAGAGATGACTAACTGGTATTTCAGGAGATAATTGTTGAGGCGGCATATAATCTTCTTGTTATCTTTACTTATTGTTATCTTCACTTATTTACTATATTCTCTGTCATTTATAATGAAATAAGTTTCACTCGAATACAAAACTTTCTTCAGTTATGGAAGGGTGTCATCTAATTAGATGCACATACTATAGTATCTCCGGCTAAATAATTCCTCCTGACATTTGAGATTTTTAAATTTTGCTTGGATGGAAAATTCATGGTTTAAAACCATTTTACAACCCAAACAACTTTAATATATACATTTTATGAAATTCATTTCGAGATTATTTACATGTTTCTTCATAATAATTCAGTTTTATCCTAGAATTTTTTTTTTTTTGAAAAATAAAAGAAAGGGACCATAGAAGAATGACAAAGAATGAAAAAATGGGCGAGTAATTGGAATAGTAGACTGTCCTAAGAAGCTTCGTAGCAATGGTAGTGTGAAAGGTAACTCATAACGACAAGACAACCTTTTTTTTGGTTCATGTGGTTAGGAGCTGAGCAACCAATCCTTGATCAACACTTGTATGAAAGTTATTACGGTGAATACGTGGTTTATACGCGGAAACGTGTTGACCACGTGCACTTTCCAACTGATCTTCCCTGGCCCCCACTTCATATTTAAAAATATATATATATATCCAATTGCAATAGGAAGTTGGATCATCTCCATTCATTCTCTCACTACATGTCACAAGTCGGTGAGGCGACACCTATGTGGCAAGATAAGTGGTCCCCAGCTGTTTGACTTTCACACAGTTATACACACCAATTTACACACACAAACAGTAACTCCAAATATGCTACAGTTGCCGAATTTGAAACTTTTGAACGAATTTGAAATTTTTTGAACTGTTTGGGATCTGAAATTTGGAACAGTATTTGGGGACTTAATCGACTTTTTAATTCTATTCCTTTTATCTATATCTTCTTCTCTTCAATTCCTTTAGGGTTCTAAAGCAACGAAGGAGCAAAATGCCCAAATTTACTTTGTGAGGAAGAAGAACTCGACTGTGAGGAAGTACTCGGCCCTGCAGTTTTTCAGCGATTCGACCAAGAGATGGTCGTTGATTAGTACAACAACCCCCGCATCGTTGAATACTTCTACAAGAACGAGTCAATCTCTTGGTTTTATGGCTTGTGTTCGTGTATGTTCTTCTACACTCTCCTATTTAATAATTTTATTTTATTTTCCGAATAATGGGTCTACGTAAAACTTATGAATGTTCCATAGTGGACATATATGACATTGTGACATATATAAGAAAACTAATACTACAAATACAAGATTTCGTATGTAAGGCTCGCAATTATATATTTTCTTGCTCTGTTTTTTTTATTTTAATTTTTATAGAAGATGGGTTTTAGTTGTTGTATGAGATATATTAAATTTTGGTACAAGTAGAGAAGTGGGTGATGTTAGATTGCACATAGGTTTTGTTTTACTCATTAGGGGTTTTCATTGATGTCAAACATTACCAGATATATTTCATTGTATATGCATCATTCCTGCAATTAATGTATTTTCATTCAATAGGTGTAAATCTAAACTCAGTCCTGGGTTTCAAGTAACGATGCCAAATTTATTTTAATTAAGGATGCCCCATTTACGATACCTCAAGTATAGAATGCACATAATTTTATTTTCAGTCATCCATAGAGTTGAATTATAGAATCCACACCAATAGTTGAAGTAAATTAGTGTAGTTGGCTTTTTACTTCTTTTTTTTTTTGTTTGTGGTGCTATTTGTTCCATAAAGAAATCATCTTAACATTTGGTTTGGTGTTTATATGGCTCTAAAGCCTGAAATGGAAACATATGTACCTTGGGATTCTTCATAAATCAACTCATAAATACTAAGTTTAGAATTGTAATTATTTTTCATTCTCCATGTTTAAGGTTTTCAATTGTTTCTAATTCCTAGGTTGAATTCTGTTTTTGAGAATCACATGTCAACCAGTTTGAACTTGTTATTGTGTAAAACTCATGGCTTTGGTCCATTATTTGTTTTATCTATTATGTTGTAAGTTAGGAATTGGGGAAAGGCATGCCTATAGAATTAAATTTAAGTTATGTTGCTGAAGTTTCAATTTCTGAAGGTTCTCTTAAAGAAATGTATAGTTCTTTCACTTTTATTCTTCCTTTCTCATCTCCTTTTATTGCTTGTGATAATTTGTTGTTCCTCTGTAGTAGGACAGAATGTTTCGAGGACTTATGAACTTAGAAGTGGAGCGAAGGAGGAGGATAACTTGTTTCTTAAAGGGGAGGTAATTATGTAGTAGTGACATTCTATTTTGTTTGACTGTTTCTAAATTTAGAAAATGTGATTGCTCATCACCATACGTAATTTATGTAGCGTTGCATGAAGAAAAAGGAAAGAGTGTCTCGGGATAACAATGATGGTAGCAGTGAAGTGCAAGCTCCCTACTACTCGAGAAGGATAACTTGTTTTTTGAGCTGAATTTCTCTCTTATATCTGGGCAAAGTTCTTATTCCCCTTAGGTTAGTTTCTCGAGTAGCTTTGAGTCTCTCATTTATTTATTTTTATTTATATACCATGTTAGTTGTAGCAACTTTGGCATAATGTAAAGTAGGATTTTTGTTTTTATGTCTTTTGGCCACAATGCAGGATTCTCATGACTGGTTCGTTCTTAGAGATTTTTTTATCTATTCATTGGATTGATTTAATGAGCAGTTGGATGGAGCATTAAACTGCACTTTCTTTGTTCTATGTTCATGATTACTCTATATGCATAGTCTTGAATACCATACTAAACCCTGTTGCACTAGGTTTATGATCATTCAACAATGCCCATGTCATGGTCGAAGTCACCCGATGAGTCAACCAGGGCATTTTTTCGATCATAAATGGGCTATAAGGGAACCATCGGAAGCAACAACTTTGAACAAATAATCTTGCTTACCCACAGAGAGGTATCATTGAGTTTTTCACTCTTTGTTTAGTTTTTTTTTTCTGTTGGGTTCTTTAATCTGGTCTATCTAACATTAAATACTTTTTAGCTTGCTGATTGGAAAGAACCAAAGATGCACCATTCTTCGACTCTAGTTTATGTGGAGACAAAGATTGGGGCATGTGTATTAGAACATTTGTTATCCTCTTTTTAAATGTTTTGTACATCCAGTAATGTTGAAGAAGAGGAGGGAAGTGACAATGCGGAATAAATGAGCAAGGCGCCTCATTTCATAGCCAAATGTAT
This sequence comes from Cornus suecica, assembly GCA_963922005.1. Taxonomy (NCBI): domain Eukaryota; kingdom Viridiplantae; phylum Streptophyta; class Magnoliopsida; order Cornales; family Cornaceae; genus Cornus; species Cornus suecica. The sequence continues at coordinate 15,061,586 of OY998248.1, read as the reverse complement.
GGTGAAGATAAAGTTTCTACAATTGGATGGAGTTGGTCAATACAGAGCGAGTAAATTTTGAGGCGAAGAATGCGAGGATCAAGAGCAAAAGGAAGAGGAAGGAAGTTGGAAAGCTAATGCAAGCGAGGAAGGTGACTAAGATGAAGGAATCGAGTGCTTGGGAAATAAGATCTGGTTAAGGACAGAGGCCACTACTTGGGAAAATGATGCTATGTGGCAAAATATTAAATTATTCAATCTATAATTGTCACCTTATGTACTATCATCTTTAATTTCGTATTATGAATTTTTGTTCGCATACTAAAATAAAAAATTGGTCAAATAATCATGTTTAGTGTTTTCTCGATGTCTATTTATGAACCCTCTACAGTAAATCATGATTTGGTCCTGAAATCGGTGTTGCCTTGTTCAGTTTTGGCTTCTTCATCCTTGATTTTGTTTTTGGATACTTCATGTGTTGCTGGCAATGTTTACGGCTGGTGTTGGTTGGTCTGTGTATGGATAGTGCTTGGGTTGGATTGTTGTACAATTGATTCAAGAACTGGTTTTGGGTTGAATGTTTTATACTTGTAATCTATTAACCTACGGTTTGCATATTTTGGTAAGTTAAATATTTTTGGATGCTATTTGGCAATATATTTGAAATGGATTTGCCTCAACTCTAAGATTCATAAGTACATTTGGATAGGGGGTAACGGTGCTAACATTTGGTAGGAGAGTTGTTGCATTTGCCATCTATTTCGGTACACAAATAACAGTCAACTGTTTTACTTTTTTTTTTCTGGCATTGGTTTTACCGAAGGTACAATTGGAAGTAGAGTTGCGACATTTATGTTATTCTAGTTTATTTTAGTATTTCATACTTGCTTAAAGGGTTTTTTAGTTATAATTTTTGGCATGAATATCTTTACAACTAGGGAGTTCACTTAGGGTATAGTTCAGGAATTTTAAAAACATAAGGAGGCTGCATTTGGGTACAGAAATAGTGCATTTGGCTGTATCAGTGTTGCATTTGGTTAAACCAATGCTGCATTATTTGAATCCCTAAAATAAAAGCTAAGATAGGGTATTGATAGGGTTGCCCTATCTTGCTTCCGAACTTGTGGTTTAGGCTTTTAGGGTCTAGGATAATGTTTATGAGGGGAGGGAGAAATTTTTAAAACTTTTCTTTTTCAAACATATTTGCGATGCTATTTGGAAATATATTTCATACAGATTTGCCACAAAACTAAGATTCATAAGTATATTTGGATAGGGGGTACTGGTGCTACATTTGGAATCAGAGATGGTGCATTTGGCATGCATTTTGCTACAGACATAACATTCAACTGTTTAACTATTTTTTTTTCCTGCATTTGGTTTTACCGAAGGTACAATTAGAAGTAGAGTTGCGACATTTAAACTGTTTCGATTTTATTTTAGTATTTAGTACGAGCTTCAAGGAGTTTTTAATTATAATGGTTGGCATGAATTATATCCTTACACCTCGGGAGTTCAGTTAGGGTATATATAATTCAGGACTTATAAACATAACGAGGCTGCATTTGGTTCAATGAATAGTGAACTTGGCTGTACAACTGTTGCATTTGGTTAAACTAATGCTGCATTGTTTGAAACTCTAAAATACAAGCTAAAATAGGGTGTTCATAGGGTTGCCCTATCTTGCTTCCGAATTTGTTGTTTATCCATTTAGGGTGTAGGACAAAGTTTTTGAGGGGAGATTTTTTTAAAATTTTTGCTTTTTCAAACATGTTTGAAAATATTTCCAAATGCAACATCTCTCTACCAAATATATATATATTGATATTTGTGAATTATATATATATATTTTGAGTTTTATATATTGTTTTTCAAATTTTTTATAATTTTATATGTATTTCGAATTTATATATAAAATTGAAAGAAAATTCAAAAACAATATATAAAATTCGGAAAATATATAAAATTCAAAAAAATATATATAAAATTTGAAACAAATATATATAAATTTTGAATTGTTTTTATAAATTTCGGATATATTAGATAAATTTCAAAATCATCATATAAATTACGGAAAAAAATATATATAAAAGAAGGCCACTAATTGATGTTGGTGGTAAGTAGTTTCATTCACTTCATTATAAAAGATATGACATTTTACCCTACGTCCAATATATTTTTCTAAAATTCTATAATTTTTTTAATTTTGTTTTTTGAAAAAATATATATATTCAATAATATATAATTTTTATTAAATATATATATATATTTTCGAATTTATATAATTTTCAAATTTTATATATATATATATATTCGAATTATATATATATTTCTAATTTTTTATATTTTTTTGAATTTTATATTTTTTTTTTGAAATTTATATATGTCTTTCGAAATTATATAATTTTTTGAATTTTGTTATTGAAGAAATATATTTTCTGAATTTTATATATTTTTTTGAAATATATATATATATTCGAATTTAAATAATTTTCAAAATTTATATATTTTTTTGAATTATATATTTATTTCAATTTTATATATATTTTTTGAAATTTAAATATGTTTTTCAAAATTTATTTATATATTTTTCTAATTTTATATATTTATTTCAAAATTTAAATATTTGTTTTCGAAATTTATATATTTTTTCGAATTTATATATATGTATTTTGAATGCAATGATTGGGGTTGTGGCATAAAGATCATTTCCCATTTCATATATTTATCTCAAGGGTATTCTGGTCATTTTATTGGCCCAAGGGGAGTCATTGCAAGAGAAACCAAACCTTAGGGGTTTTTAGTGCAAAAATTTCAAAAACCAGCACAAAGGTGAAATTGACATAAACCTCAGGGGGTGTTACTGGAAATTACCCTTATTTTAGTATTTAGTACTTTTTTAAAGGGTTTTTTAATTATGAATTTTGCCATTAAATCCTTGCACCTCGGGATTTGAAATAGGGTATATATAATTCAGGAGTTTTAAAAACTTAACGAGGCTGCATTTGGTTCAAGAAATTGTGCCCTTGAGTGTATCAGTGTTGCATTTGGTTAAACCTATTTCATTACACAAATAACAGTCAACTGTTTATTTGGATAGGGGGTAACGGTGTTGACATTTGGTAGGAGAGATGTTGCATTTGGCATCTATTTCGCTACACAAATAACAGTCAACTGTTTTACTTCTTTTATTGTTTATTTTCCTGCATTTGGTTTTACCGAATCTACAATTGGAAGTAGAGTTGCGACATTTAAGTTATTCCATTTTATTTTAGTATTTAGTACTTTTCTAGAGGGTTTTTTAAATATAATTTTTTAAATTAAATATCCTAAGATTGCCTCAAAACTAAGATTCATAATTATATTTGGATAAGGGGTACTGGTGCTACATTTGGAAGCAGAGATGGTGCATTTGGCATGTATTTTGCTACAGACATAAGAGTGAACAGTTTATTTTTTGTATCACTTTGCCCCCTCTGACAATATTCCGGCAAAGTCAACGCCGTTGAAGGATGATGTCAGCACTGTTTTGAATGCTAAATCACTATATTATCCTTGAAGCAATGATATTAGTATTTTACCCTCATTTTTTGTTTCTTAGTTTCCCATAAATACCCTTACCTTCCCCTCCCCCTATATGTGTACTAGTTTATTGATATTTGCAATGAAATAAGGAGCAGCAGGGTGGTCTTCATCAGCTTCGTTGTCGAAAAGTTGCAGGTGGAGCTTCATTTTCGAATCTAGCCAAGAATCATGTCTTCAAGATCAGTAAGCTTATTATTTTTCAGAGATTTGAGCTATACCTTTCATGTCTTGAAGATTAATTTGATATATATTTATATATAGTGATATATATGAAATGTTATGTAGCTTTGAGTTGTAGGTTGTTCTTAAATTGATATATACTGATATTTGTTATTTTTTATCAACACATTTTTGGGTTTTTAGCTAAATGTCATTTCTTGAAGATTAAATTTGGGAATTTCATTGCACTTTGGTTTGGTGAAATTAGGGTTTTTAAATTGAAATTGATGTATACAATTTTAGGCTTTTTGATTTCATTTTGGGTTTTGAGCTATAATTGTATGGTTTAATTTAGGTTTTTTGTTTCTTCAATTTTTATATTTGTAACGAATTTGCAGGAGAATTCTTCCATCGATGACATTCCGGATTGCAGGTACTATAGCAGGAATTGCCATTGTAAGGTTATGACTGATATTAGAGTTACTGAAAATGAGAAAAATAAAGGAAAGTTATATTATGTGTGTCCAAAACAATATAATGTATGTGGATTTTGGGACTGGTGCAAGCCTAAAAGATCAACTGCATGTGGTGATGGGGTAATGGAGAAAGTAAGAAGATTGGAGCAAGAAGTTGAATCACTGAAATGTAACACCCCGTGTTATTTTCCTTTTTCCTGAAATTATATTTATCTTAATTTCGGTTATGACGTCAATTGTTCATGACGTATTATTTATTCTTGGTATTTGATACCTGTAAATTTTTCGCGTTTAGTTTTAAAGTCGACTGGACGACATTACGCGAATTTTTATTCTCGACTACGCGGTTTCGATTCGACGTTTAATGATTAGTGTTTCGATTGGATGACGACACATTTTAATTGGTCGGGCTTGTTTAAGTGTTCCGATATTTGGGTTTCTACCCCGATGTATTTAATTGGGCTTCCCGTTATTAATTCGGGCTTACGAGATTATGTTTGGGAGTTCCGGTAATTGTTGGGATTTATTATATATATTGAAGTGGGGTTGTTTTACAATTACGGATAAATGGAGGATTAGTTGTGTAATATAGCATATATATGTATATATGTGCACGCAATCACCTGCTATACCACAGACTTGCCTTCTTCAGTCTCCTTGTACGAACGACTAAATACACGCCTCCTCTCATCTCTTCTCTCTGCACCATGACCGACTACCTCTTCTCTTCTTCTTCACCTTCGTCACTATTCGCCGGCGAGGGAGGGAGCTCTGGCTAGAGAGGGAGCTGTCGACTGAGAGAGGGAGAAAGCGGCTGGTAAAACAATCCGTGAACTGGTGGTGTTGATGGCGGCCGGTTTGGACGGCGGTGGTGCTGGTGCTGGCAAGCAACGGCGGCGGCGCAGGGGGTGCAGGCTGAGCAGCCGTGAACGAGTGGCGTAGCTTGCGCAATGGCTACGCGAACAGGGGCTAGTCTGGCCGAGCTTCGGCCAGCGTTTCGAGCAACTTTCGGTGATCGGTTTGAGCCGATTTTTGGTGAGTAGCTCCGTATATATATAGTATTCATCATACATTAATTTCATGATTTTACGTTGAACGATTTGCCTGAAAATCGCGTTTATAGGTTATAGTTTTCATTTGGGTTAATTTAGATTTACCCAATTTAATTAACCGATTATTAATGTGATTCGTATATATCGTATAGGTTGTCGAGACGGAGATTTTGATATATTCGAAATAGTTTTCGGATGATTTTGGTCGGTGGGCTTCGTGTTCGGGCACCGATACTGTGTTGTTTCGGACTGTTCGGTAACGTATAATTAGGTGGGAAATTATATTTCTCACTCCGCATTATTGAAGTAGTTTAGGGGTGTAAACCCTTATTTAATTTAATATAGATATATTAAATTGTCAATTTAAATATATATATTTGGGTAGAATCGGCGTAGGATTTAGAAATTAATTTTGAGAAAATTAATTAAATTATTCCATACGAGATTAAATATATTCCTAATTGAATTGAATAGGAATAGGCGGCATAGAAATTCCCTTGAGAATTAAATGAGCTAGAAGATTTTGTAAACGTTGGACGTGAGAGACTTGGACGCTATTCTAGGTCCCCTTTTATTACGTGGATTATCTGTTTAAATTATTTTAAAAAGGCATGTTAATTGAAATTGAAAATATTTTCTAAGGAATTAAAGAAAATATATTTTGAAAACATGAAATGTATATGAAACTGTTTTCATATGATTTAATTGTTTTATTGTATTTTAAAGCATGAAAAGAGATTTTGAGACATATATTATCATGTGGGTATTTTTTTTATAAATATGATGTATTACATATTTATGATTGAGATATGATTTGATTGTACACCATGTCGTGTGAGCACATGGGTGTTGGTGCATGTAGTGCACGGTTTCACCATTGGCAGAGAGAGTTCATTTGGTGTGGTCTACTTCCTTTGTGCGTGGGGCACGAGTAGACGTTTGTGTCGGATCATCACAACAACTGGCCAGGAGGTATCACGCCTACGGAACTAAAAAGCCGGCAAATGTGAGTTAGGAGTCCAGGTAGAGGCTCATGTTCTTGACTCAAGGGTAGTCATGGCGTACGGAGTTGCAAGTTAGGCTCTCGTACAACCGCCTTCCCTGTTGAAGTGATAAAGAGAAAAATCACTTGGGAAAGGTCGGTGTGGTAACTCTACACTACTTGATGAGCTTGTATCCTCAAAAGTATGTGGACAGAGTCTGTATCCGTTACCCTTGGGAAGGGTGTGTTGTGTGTGAGTATCACGGGGAGTGTCGAGTCACATTACACTGCATACTATTTATGTGATCTCGTTTGACATGTATATGTGCTATATTACATGTGTTGTTGGAGCATGCTATTTATGAATATTGTAAATTAAATTCATATTTTATAAATGCTCAGTTGAAAGTAATTAATGTGGAAGAAAATGATAATATGCCATAATTAATAAGTATAATGAACGTATATCCTTGTACTTGTTGTATACTTTAGTACCCTTGGGGGAGGTTATGCGTGTTGGCATAGTGATCCATGTGGCTAGTTGAGGCTAGTGGTGGATCGTAGGCTTGACTTTGAGTGGAGGCCTTAGAGATTGTGGTTAGTAGCCTTGTGATTGTGATTAGTAATTTGGTGATCGTGGTTAGTTGTGTGAACTCTTTTGGAGATTTGAGGTTAGGGATGATTTTTGTGTCAATTGATAATGGAGGCCTTAGAGAAGGCGAGTGATGAGTTGTGTGAGATTTTGATTGGTGAGAAGAGGTTATGATTAGGGATTCATTAAGTACTCGAGGTACTGTAGTCTGACAGTCTTGATTATTATGCTTAGTCCCTTCCCTTAAGTATTCCTGGTACTGTGTTTTGTACACTAGTACGTGGTCGTTGACTTGTATGTCATTCCTTGAGTTGTCGGTTACGGCGTGGTGCCGAGCCTCGTCCTCGTGGTGTCACTTGATGTTGTGGAGTTGGAAACGGATTGTTGTGTTCCGTGAGTCCAACGTATTGTTCTTCCCTTATTGTCCTCTTGGACATTATAGGAATCCGTAGAGTTGTGTTTTCTCTTATTTGGCTGTCATTTTGAAAACGGTGTTTTCTAAACTTTTTTGTATTTAAAAGGAAAAACCCGTTTTCGCCTACCCCGTAAAATGAAAAGTTTTAATACTTATAACTGATCTTAGGATCTTCTTTAAAAAAAAATTTAACTCTAAAAGCCGGTGATGGCAATTAACGGAGACCGGGGGCAAGACGGTCATTTTTGAATGTGTGATTTCCTAAAACAAAACTATTTTATTACTTGAGATTATGAGATTTTGAGACTTCTTTCTCAAAATCTGAACCCGTAGTGTTTTGAAAGGTGGTTCCTTATTTCACCTTTTCTTCGGTTCATTTCTAAGTCTCGGTTATGAGACTTGGTGTTGTTTAGTGCACACATATAGTGTTGCCTTTCACTTTTCTTGATTGTTGGTGTCACCACCTAGGTGATATGAGTTTTTCTTACGTTAGGGGCATGGATACCAAATGGGTTGGTTCGAGTTTAAAAACATTTTTCTTAAAAACTATTGAATCTCTAGGATTCATCTTTTTATTACTTTCACTCTCGGCCATTCGCTTTTGGTTTCCTTGTTCACTTTTGGGTGTTCTTTCCTTGCTCGGGTATTCTTAACCTTGACGTTGTGGTCTCGGTTATATTTTGGTTTGGCATTGGGACTTCTTTTCCCTTGCTTGGGTTCTTGACTCTTACGGGGTTTTTCTTATCCTTAGTGAGAGTGTTGGTGATTTATTGACATTGTTGGAGATAGCAATTGAGGTGTTATGTGGTGATATGATTGAGGTGACCTAGTCCATGAGAGGTAGATTTTATCTAGGGATGGGATGAGGGTTGTTATATATATATATATATATATATTGATGACGATTGTGTTAGTACGCAAGGACGTGGGTGTTTTCCTTCCTGTGTTATCGGGGTGTGGGATTTGAGCCTTCCTTGGTACTATAAGTGGATTTTGTTTCATGTGGATATTAGAGGTGAGTGTGATCTCCTCTGTTGGATCTCCTGATTTGTGTTGTGAGTAATTGATGATTTGTGAGGTTTGACTCAGGTGTTGTGTACCTAGTATATGTTGGTGAGAGTAGTGTAGATTACCGGTGTTGGTATTTGGAGTACGAGCCTTAGTTGTACCTTGTAGACTCAGGTTGCATACTTATACATGTATACTTATATATATATATATATATATATATATATATATATATATCCCTGTTATATACTTACGTACGGTAGTATATGAGTGTGTGTGCCTTGAGTTTTGCGTGGATGGGATTAGTTGGGCTATATATATATCGATAGATAGTTTTGCATTACCTAAACTACCAGAGGATGGGGTAGTTAGAGTATCTTTTCCCACTGAGGTTATTTGCTCACAGGGGTATTTCATTTGCCCCCTGGTATTCACACGCCAGGATGCAGGAAATATACGGCTATGGGCAGGATGCGGTGCAACAGAAATCTTCCTTGGTTTTCTTGTTACAGGTTTGGAGTTGCGTTGGGTGATGCGGTTACGGTTGCAACACGATTGGGTTTGGGGACGATAGGTATCCGTTTTCAGTTTCTCTACCCATTGTTATGGGATTGTTATGTATTTTCTTTTGGGAGCCAGTCTCTTGGCATATCCCTGTTGATGTATTATTTAGTTCCTACATTTATTCTTTCTGATGGTTATTGTATCTATTCTGCACAGCTAGGTGCTTTACTATATCTTATTCGAGCATTTGTGGCTCTGTTGATTATTAGAGGGTTTGGAGGGGTTTTGGTTTCTTTCCATTACCTCGGCCCTAGTAGGATTGATGAATGTGGGGCTTGGAAGCCATTGTGATTATTGAATTGCTATTGGCAGGTTCTTATGTTGTTGTTGGTTGTCCGGATGTTCCATTTACAAACGGAACTCTGCCGGATTTTCGTTAGATTCCGCTGCTTAGTTTTATTAGTCATTTGGGTATGGAATATACCATTTCTATCATTAACCCATGTGTTTTCATGGTTAATGATGTCTTAGTTGATCATTCATGTTAAGGATCACATCCCTGATTTCTTGGGTGTCCCGTGTCGGGAATCTTAGGGGTGTGACAGAATGGTATCAGATCATTCTACCCTTTTTAGGTGTATGATGACTGAAGGTCATTTGTTCCAGTTTCTTTTTACTTCCGCATTCACTCCCTTAGCTCTTAGGCTCGGGTTTCGGAGTCCTAGGAATTTGGGGCGTGACAGAAATGTGAAGTTGCAGGGGTGAAATTTGAACTTGCAGGGGTCAGATGTGAACTTGCATGGGTGGTTTCAAGTGTGAAAATACATAACTCAAGTACTAAAGTAGTGAAGTTGTTGGCAATTGTGACTTCAGTATTAAGTGTGTCTTCTTGTGTCCTCTTGGTAGCTTGTTTAATTAAGTGAGTTTGTGAGTGATTTAGTGCATTTTGTACTACTCTTGTTGAGTAATGACATGTTAATTTTGGTTTAGTAAGCTGGAAATTGTGACTTCAATTTATGTATTATGTGTAATGACTTCAATTTCATGTTAATTCTAGTCCATGTTAATGAAGTGTTGATTGTGTGGAAATTGGTTTTGTAATAAGTGATTTATGGAGTTACACCATTTATAGTCTAGTTCAATTTCATGTTAATGAAGTGAGTGATTGGCTGTGTAATGGTAGTTAAATTGCATGTTAATGCTAGTCCATGTTAATGAAGGAATGTTAATGCTAGTTGATGTTAATTTCAGTACAGAGTGATGTAGTGTTTATACACACTTGTGGTAGAAGATGCAAAATCGAGAAATTTCCACATAATTGAACTACCATTCCATAAAACTCCCAGCTACTACAAAACCAAGTATGAACAACCACTGAATTGAACTAGCATTCCATAAAATATAATAATGTCATTACAACCATGCACTAAATAATATTGTCATTACAACCTTCCATAGTACTGAATTGAACTCTGTTACTACAAAAACAGAGCATTACATGATTACAATGTCATTACAAGCATGAGGCAAATGTCATTACGGTTACACTTGGAAGAACAATTTGAATCCTCTTCATGTTATGCAATTGTTAGCTGTCCAAAAAATTGCACTTCCACTTGAACAAAACAATTCAGTTAGCATATACCCCATTGTTATACCCTTGTCATCTTCATATCATTCACAAGAACAAAAAATGTATACCCTTGTATACCCTTTGCAAAAAGAATTGAAGCCCCTATTAACACATTCTGCCACCAGTCTGTGAGCTCTTCCCTTGCCTTTTGAATTTGTCAGTTTGTTCACCTATTCCATATAATACAATGTAATTCTATTAGACAATTGAATTACCATTTGTTCTCACTAATAATTCCTTAATTCCTAAACTTACCCTAACATTCCTTCTACCTTGATTTAATTCCCTTGTTCCAGTTGGCTGGCTAGACACTCCTCTTCCATGGATGAAGTTCCTATTTGCCTTTAAATAAGAGCAAAACAATAGCATTAAATTTAAATATGTAGTTGAAACTTTTTAAAATAATAAAAGTACATTTGATATACGTGTTCCTTTGAATTTGCAGGCTGACTTCTTCAGCTTTCCAGTCCTCGTCTTCTAATCTAAATCCATATATACCATCATCTTCTTCTGAATAATCATTGTCCTCTGCCCTATACTCCTCACTCTCTTGTTCTGAATCCACCTCATCTGCTGACTCATCATCATCATTCTCCTCATTAAAATTTTCAGTCCCTTCTTGCCCCCTAGACCCTACATTTTCAGACCTTACTTGCTCACCAAACCCCATGTTATTAGTTCTCACTTCTTCCAACATTTCTTCGATAACTTCCGTAGTTGAAAAATATCTTCCTGAAATATATTGGACTCACCTCCAATACTACATATAGGTCCATGTAGAAACTTAGTGTCCACATAAATGTGTATATCCTTACAACCCAGTTTGAATTCATACATATCTAACACATATTTGTCCTTTTTTACATCTATCTTTAAAGTACTATCAGGTATCCCATGAGAGATTTGCAATGGTAGACCTGCATTTGATGGTATGTGAGATACACATGTTCATTCACATCCTGAGTCAGATCTATATGAGTATCTATCTGGCTCAACCGATTTCAGTATAGTCTGGACACTTCCATAATGAATTATAAAATCATGGTATATGTCCATATTGACTGTAAAAAAACATATAAACAAGTATAAGTAATTAAAACAACACTACTTTAAGAAAGATAATAAGTTAAACAGTCCAGTAAATTTGATTGCAATCCAGTAAAGAACAACACTAAATTTGATTGCAGTCCAGTAAATTAGCCTCATTTACAAAGCATGCTTGTAAAAATCACTCATTTCTCAACTGTTAAACAACAACTTTCCCCTAATTTAACATGAAATCAAGTGAAATTTGAAACCCCCAAATTAACAAGGAAACCAGTAAATATCACTCATTTATCAAGTTTTAAGCAAGAATTTAACACGAATTTAACATGCAATCTACTGAAATTTAAAACCCCCAAATTAATTTCATACTACGACAAACCCTAAATGGTAATTTTGAAATTTAAATCTAACCAAGCATAATATAGTTAATGCAACTAAAAACGGTCAATTCATACTCAGACAAACAACAATTTCATGTTAGATCCTATAATTTCATGTCACACCTATAAACCCTAATCTATCTAAGATCCAACCAATTTTCAGAACTGTAACACCCCGTATTATTTTCCTTTTTCCTGAAATTATTTATAATTTTAATTCCAATAATGACGTCACTTGTTCATGACGTATTATTTATTCTTGGTATTTGATACCTGTAAATTTTTCGCGTTTACTTTTAAAGTCGACTGGACGACACTACGGTTTCTTCTTGCCGACTACGCGAGTTCTTATTCTCAATTACGCGGTATCGTTGCGGCGTTTAATGATTAGTACCTCGACTGGGCAAAGACACGTTGTAATTGATCGGGCTTGTTAAGTGTCCCGACGTTTGAGTTTCTACCCCGGTATATTTAATTGGGCGACCCGTTTATATTTACGGGCTCGTGTGATTTTATTTAGAGGTACCCGGTGTATTTTGAGATTTATTGTATATATATATATATTTAATTAAAATTATATATATATATATATATATTTGGGTTTAATGGAAATTGTATTTATATATATAAATTAATGGAATTGTATTTATATATATATATATATATGTATATAACAGATAATGGTCTGGGTGGTTGTAAATGAGCCAGCATCCCCTCTTACGCGATTACATCTTCTTCCCCCTCATGACCGCCCGGTTGCATTCTTCGTCTCCATTAACTCTCGCCGTCGGCGAGGGAGAGGGTGAGAGAGAGAGAGAGAGAGAGAAGCTCTTGAGGGGTTGTCGAAGAGGGAGCCGCACGACCTGGCACGAACAGATTAGAGGTTGGGGGTCGCCGGACATGGCGACCCAGATAGTGACACCGAGTCTTGGCGGCCGGAATGGCAGTGTAGCTGTGAGCAGGACGGTCGGGGCCTGGTGGTGTAGTCGCTGTTGTAGTGGCGCGTCTCTGACCCGCGTGTGGGACGAGCTGCTGTAGTTCGGCCTAGGGTTGGCCGGAGAGAGAGAGGAGCTCGCTTGAGATGGTGACGACGGCGACCATGGAGGTGGACTGGTGGTTCACGGCAGCGTGGGTCGCCGGACGTGGTGGTGTTCGTGGTCGTGTATGGCAGTGACGAACAGAACTGGGTTCACTCGGACTGAGTCGGGTCAACTCAGTGCCGAGTCGGGTCGACTCAGTGCCGAGTCGGGTCGACTCAGTGCCGAGTCGGGCCTTGTTTGACACGAAACTTTGAGGGAAGCTCGGCCTCGGTACTGTGTACGTCATATCCAAAATTGGTGCGAAACCGTTGAGCGGTTTGCCGGGAACTTCAGATTATTCGGTATGAATTTCGGTTTCGATATTTGTAGATCTGTTCTGAATTAATTATCGATTGCTAATGAATTTTAATTATATTGAATAGGGCGGTAAGGCAGTCGTTTCGACATGTTAAAAATATTTTCCGGACGACTTTGGTTGGTGGGCGTCATATTCGGGTGCCGGTACTGTTCACGGTGGGCCCGAACGGCTGTTCTGTAAGCGTTATTAAGGTGGGAAATTTTATTTCTCACTCCGCATTATTGAAGTAGTTTAGGGGTGCAAAACCCTTATTTAATTTAATATAGATATATTAAATCGTTAATTTAAATATCTATAATTCGTTTAGAATCGGAATTGGACTTATGAATTAATTTAAGAAAATTAATTCAATTATTTCATATGAAATTAAATAATTCCTATATGAATCGAATAGGAATAGATGGCTTAGAATTTCCCTTGAGAATTAAATGAGTTAGTAGAGATTCGTGGAAACTTAGACGTTGTGCTAGGTTCCTTTGCGATACGTGAATTAATTGCTTTAATTTATTTTAAAGGCATGATAAAGGAATTTGAAATATTTTCTAAAGAGTTAAAGAAAATATATATTTTGAAAACATGAATGGTATATGAAATTGTTTTCATATGATTTACTTGCTTTATTGTATTTTAAAGCATGAAAGGAGATTTTGAGATTTATATATTACCATGTGGGTATTTACATAAATATGATGTATTACATATTTATGTTGAGGCATGATTGTCATTTGGACCTGGATGCATATTGAGAATATCATGTAGTGTTAAATCATGGTATTGGTATATGTGGGTTGTGAAATCATATGGGGTGTCTTTGTGTCGAATCGTCGCAACAACTGGCCAGGGGGTGTTCCCATCCTGCGGAATAATGAGCCGTGAATGGGGTATAGGGTGAGTCGTCTCATTCTCGAAGTCGCGGGTCATCTCGTGCATCCGTTATACGGATTTTTGGTCACGGGTCGTCTCGTGCCAACCGCCTTCCTTGTTGAAAATGTAGTGTCAAAAACACTTGGGAAGAATCAGTGCGGTACTCTTTCTCCTTGTAAATGGGTGGAGTGCGTATTCGTTAACCACGTGATGTGGACAAAGGGTGGTGTATGAATCACATTGAATATGTATGACATTTATGTGATTTCATTTGACATGTATACGTGATATTATTACATGTGATGTTGGAGCAGGTTTAATTTTTGTTATTATTGCCTGTTGGACTTTGGAGCATGTTATGTATGAATATTGTGAAATTAAATTCATATATTTATAAAATGCTCAGTTGAAAGTGATAAATGCGAAAACATGAATTAAATGAGAAAATTGTTAAAGTATAAATGAAAAATGTATCTTTATACTTGTGATTATTTATCTTGTGCCCTTGGGGGAGGTTATGTATATTGGCATAGTGACCTCTGTGGTTAGTTATGTGTTATCTGTAGAGATTTGAGGTTAGGGATTGATTGACTATCAATTGTGATGTGAGGCCTTAGAGAATGCGGTGATAGTTTTGTGGTTTCGGTTGGTTGCATATTACTGACCCTGGATGTTTCTTTCCCACTTAGGGGGAGGTATCCTTTATCGTGCTTTTGAGGTTTTGAGTGCGGTTAGAAGTGGTTGTGATTGAACCTGCCTAGTTAAGTGGAAATGACTTCTTGATTCTGTTAATTATCAATTGTGAAATTAGAGTCATAATGAATTGGAAGAGGTATTGATTGAGACTAGTTATTCCCGTGGTATCGCCCACTAGTTCTCCCTTTTCATGATATTAGGGGGTTTAAGTGATTTTATTAAGTACTCGAGATATTGTAGCTTGGCAATCTTGTTTCTAGTGTTTAGTTCATTCCTCTAAGCATTTCTTTTATTGTACTCTGTATACTAGTACATGTCTTTGACTTACACGTCATTCCTTGAGTTGTAGGTTACGGCGTGGTGCCGAACCTTTTCCAGGTGTTGTCATTTGATCTCGTGAGGTTGGGAACGGATAGTTGTGTTCCGTGAACCCAATGTATTACTCTTCCTTCCTTGTCATCTTGGACATTATAGGAATCCGTGGAGTTGTGTTTACCCTTATTTGGATGTCCTTCGGAAACGGTGTTTTCTAAGTTCTTTGTATTTAAAAGGAAAAACCTGTTTTCGCCTACCCCCGTAAAATGAAAACTTTTAATACTTATAAAATGATCTTAGGATCTTCTTTAAAAAGATTTTCAACTTTTAAAAGCCTGTGATGGCAACTGACGGAGACCGGGGGCAAGACGGTCATTTTTACTATGTGGTTATTAAAAGTAAAACCATTTTATTATTTTCTTGGGATTCTGAAATTTCGAGACTTCTTTCTCAATATCTCATCTTGTAGAGTTTTGAAAGGTGTTCCATTGTTTCACCTTTGTTTCCTATCATGCTTAAGTCTCGGATTGAGGCTTGTTGTTGTTCAGTGCACACATATAGTGTTGTCTTTCCCTTTTCTGGGTTGTTGGTATCACCACCTAGGTGATATGAGTTTTCTTACGTTAGGGGCATGGATACCGAAAGGATTGGTTCGAGTTTGAAAACCTTTTTCTTAAAAACTATTGAATCTCTGGGATTCATCTTTTTATTACTCCCACTCTCGGCCATTCGTTTTTGGTTTCCTTGTCCCCTTTTGGTGTTCTTTCCTTGTTCACTTGTGGTGTTTTAACCTTGACATTGTTGTCTCGGTTATCTGTTAGTTAGCATTGGTATTTCTTTTCCTTTGATTGGGTTCTTGACTCTTACGGGGGTTTTCTTATCCTTAGTGAGAGTGTTGGTGATTTATTGATATTGTTGGAGATATCAATTGAGGTGTTTATGTGGATATATGATCGAGGTGATCTAGCCCTTGAGAGGTAGACTTTGTCTAGGACTGGGATGAGGTTTGTTGTATATATATATATTGTACATATATATATATATATATATATTGAGGATGGTTGTGTTAGTACGCAAGGACGTGGGTGTTTTCCTTCCTGTGTTATCGGGGTGTAGGATTTGAGTATTCCTTGGTACTAGTGGTGGATTTGATTCCTGTGAATGTTAGAGGTGAGTGTGATCTCCTCTGTTGGATCTTCTGATTTGAGTTGTGAGTAATTTATGATTTGTTAGGCTTGATTCGGGTGTAGTGTACTTAGTGTGTGTTGGTGAGAGTAGTGTAGACTACTGATGTTGGTACTTGGAGTATGAGCCTTAGTTGTACCTTGTAGACTCAGGTTGCATACTTATACATGTATACTTGTATATATATATATGTATATATATATATATATATCCCTGTTATATACTTACATACGGTAGTATATGAGTGCGTGTGCCTTGGGTTTTCGTGGCTGGGTTATGTTGTGGGTTATGTATCTCACTAGGTGGTTTAGCATTACCTAAACTATTAGAGGATGTGGTAGTTAGAGTATTCTTTCCCACTGAGCTTATTTGCTTACAAGGGTATTTCACTTGCCCCCTAGTATTCACACGCCAGGTTGTAGGAATTATACGGCTATGGGCAGGATGCAGTGCAACGACAGCTTTCTTTTGTTTCCTTGTTACAGGTTTTGGAGTTGCGTTGGGTGATGCGGTTACGGTTGCAGCACGACTGGGTTTGGGGACGATAGGTATCCGCTTTCAGTTTCTCTACCCATTGTTATGGGATTGTTATGTATTTTCTTTTGGGAGCCAGTCTGTTGGCATATCCCTGTTGATGTATCATTTAGTTCCTGTATTTATTCTTTCTAATGGTCATTGTATCTATTCTGCACAGCTAGGTGCTTTACTGTATTCTTATTCGAGCATTTGTGGCTCTGTTGATGTTAGAGGGTTTGGAGGGGTTTTGGTTTCTTTCCACTACCTCGGCCCTAGTAGGATTGATGAATGTGGGGCTTGGAAGCCATTATGATTATTGAATTGTTTTGGGCAGGTTATTGTGTTGTGTTTAGTTGTCCGGATGTTCCATTTACAAACGGAATTCTGCCGGATTTTCGTTAGATTCCGCTGCTTAGTTATTATCCATTTGGGTATGAAATATACCATATCTATTATTAACCCATATGTTTTCACGGTTAATGATGTCTTAGTTGGTCATTCATATTAAGGATCACATCTTGGATTCCTTGGATGTCCCAGTTCGGGAGTCTTAGGGATTTAGGAGCGTGTATGTTGGTATCTGAGGATACTCTTGTGTTTTTAGTATTCGTGTTGGCATGGAGTATATTCTTATTGTTATTCCATGTATCTTCTTGTCATTCTTGACTCTAGTAGTCGCTTGACTTATGTCACCCTTTGGAGATTCGCTGATTCTCTAGATTAGAGTTTCGGGAATTCTAGGGGCGTGATAGTAGGGTATCAGAGTGTGTCATTCTTACCTTTTTTGGGTGTTTGATGACTGAATGTCATTTGTTCCAGTTTCTTTTTACTTCCGCATTCACTCCCCTAGCTCTTAGGCTCGGGTTTCGGAGTCCTAGGAATTCGGGGCGTGACAAGAACCAAAAAGGGTTGTATTCGAACCTGATTTATACACCAAACGAACAAGTGGAGAAGAAGAGGAGTGAAGCAAACCATCTTTGGAGAAGATGACCAAAGCAACTCGCCTAACTTTGATGACGAAACCCACCGAAAAAGCATAAAATTCTACAAAGAACAAAGCATCTCCTTCTCTTGGACCTCCTCTGCAAGAGCCACCGCAGCAACACCACTCCAAACAAAATAAGAGAGCAACAAAACCAATCATAGCTGACCTAAGCTTCTTCCTCCAAACTGGCCTCCAAAAATAACTCATTAAAATTTAGTATCAGGAAAGTCCCACAGCCTTGCAACTCTCTCACTGCTATCATTTCTCACAACATTTTGAAGAGAAATACCTCTCAGCTTGATAATATCAACGATTTTTCTTCAGATGAGATGCATTGGCTTATATTCTTCAGCATACATTTTTCTATTTCTCTCCATCCACACCATATACAAAGCGGCAGCAAGGCACCACATAGCTGTTATGGCATAAAGGCTCTTACGAACATAATGAACATTGCACCAGTTGAGAATTACCTTCGAAGACCTTGAAGGCCCAAAACAATTCCCTTTGCTGCATACTTGGTTGCATAAATGAGAATTTTTCGATCATTTATAAATTAGGTGATTTATGTCCTCCAATTGGTCCCCACAGTAAAAGCATTTAACTTGACAGATGAGGTTCATTTGAGCAAGCTTAGCCTGTCTTTGAAGTATATCATGGATGGCAAACCAAAGGATAAAATCATGTCTTGGGATTGCCTCCTAAAACCAAGAGGACCTACACCAATTACGGGTGTTCCTCGTACCTCTTATCACTTCCCAAAAAGACTTTGTGTTGAACATGCCATACCAGTTTATCATGATCATGAGATCTCACGACTCAGAAAATGTCATCCCTCAGTTGTGCAAGCTCAGGGGTGGGAGATCTAGGCCATTTCCAAGTGTCACCTTGAATTATATAAGACATTTTAACATTCAGACCCAAGCCTGAGGGTACAATACATCTGTATGGACTGTCCTTTGCAATAGGAAAGCCATACACCCAAGGATCATACCAAAGAGAGCTATGTCTTCCATCTCCTACCTTGAATTGCATTAAGCCTTGGATTTTTCCCCTCACATTCAGCAATTTCCACCCACCCCAAGAACAAGTTTGAGGCACATCCATACTCCAGATGTGATCATCCTTTATAACCTCATGTTTGACCCACTTAGCCCATAAACAAGGGTCCTCAGGTTGCATGAGCCTCCAACTCAGTTTTCCCATAGCAGTCTGCTTCCAAGGAACCAGATTCTTAAGCCCCAACCGTCATTATTTCTTAGGGAGACAAACTGCATCCCAGGCAAGCCCCAAAACCCCCTTCATTCCTCGTAAACAAACCCATACGCAGCTCTCATCACATTGCATGTATGATACAACAGATCCAATGCAATGAGACTCCGCATAACATGCTGGCTCTCCTGAACCAAAAAAACAAAATTACAATTTAATTCACATTCAATATAAATTTAACAATATTATACTTAATTTACATCCACAAACCATATACCACTCACGTTGTCAAAATAAAGTCCGGCTGCACCATGAAAGACTTGCATAGATCGCATGACAATGGGCCCGCAAGAGTTTCTGTAATGATTTTGCATTGAGTTCTACTATAAAAAAAAAAATTCAAAGTGTCAAATTCTCAAAATATATGCTTTAGACTTACGTGTCTTCTTGGTTTGTCATTTCGACGTTCACAACATTGAAATCGGTCAATTGACCGTCTATAAGTTGGGGGCACCCGGTTTGTTCAAACAAATGTGACAGGAATTTAAGCTGCAAATATAATATGATTATCTATATCAAACTTTAGGGTGAAATATTCAGTAAATTACCAAAATTTAAATTAATTTAGTAACTTACCATTAGCATCCCACCCTGTGCATTATATATTGTTTGCAACGAATTCAGAAAGTAGATTGTCCTACTATCCAAATCAATTACGAACAATGTCCAGTGTTGCGCGTAGCAAACAGGGAAGTAAAACTACAGGTTCAACAATATTGCATGTAACGCCCCACGTTTTCCTTTCACTTTTCTGGAATTATTTTCCATGTGTTAATGTTTTGCGACGTCACTTATTCATGACGTCTTGTGTATTCTCGGTACGAGTAAATTTTTCGCGTTTAAGTTTTGGACTTAGCGGGACGACTTCGTGGTATTTCGTTTACGGTTTTGTGGTTTTGGGTGTCGCCAACAACTACGAGGGTTCGTGCAATGTTTTCTCGTTGGGACTTCGACAATCGTGTTGCGTTCTCGAAAGTTCTAACCTAGTTTAGTGTAGACGTTCGGTGTAGAACTTATATGAAATTCTTGTTATATTTTCGTGTTGTAACTAATGAAAATTATTAGAAACGATTTCGGGAAAGAAATGACCTAGGGGTATATGAGTAATTTCATATTTGGAGCAATTAGTGAAAATTGTAGAGAATTGGCCAAGTGTTGGTGTATGGATGGCATAGTGGTAATTAGAGAGGATGACAAGGGGTAGAAGGGTAATTAAGAGGCTTGATGGCACTTTTGTAATTAACCCCAACTTTGGCATATTTTGGTCATTTCCACATTTTATGTGTTGTCTCATTCCTAGCCCTTGATCTCATTCTCCCATCTTTGTTTTAGACCCTTAGATCATAAGGCCTTGTTTGGTTGTCACTTAAATGGAATAATCCATTATTGTTGGTCATCCACTTGGGAAGACTTTTTGTCAACCATTGGATGATTAATTATTTCCCATCTTCATTCTAGGCCCTTGGATGATAAGGCCTTGTTTGACAAATTAATGGGTTTTGTGATTTGTGTAATAAGTCTTCCACTTGGCAAGACTTATTCCTAGCCCTTAGATTCATTTCCTTTTGTCCATCTTTATTATGGACCCTTGGATGGTGAGTGCTGTGAGTGGAAAATCTCTCATATGGGAAGTCTTCCACTTTGCAAGACTTCATCTTCTTCTTCTCCATTTTCTCTCATTTTCTTCCTCCTTGTTCTTCTCCACTTATGGGTGGAATTCATCACCCTAACTTGGGATTTTGGTGTGGCCATCAACATAGAAGAGGTTCATGGTGTCCTTCTCTTTGGTTTAAGCTAAAAATGGGTAAGTGTTCTTCCTCCCTTGTGTGTTTCCATTTCAAACCAAGTTAGGGTTTCTTGTTATAACCACTAAATGTTTCTTGCTCTCTTCTTGTGTTGGAGCTTGATTCATGGTTAGGAGGTCATGGTGAAGCTTTCCACCGGTTTACTCCTTGGATTTTGGTTGAGGAAGAGATAGGGTTTCATGGGCTTTGCTTGGTGGTTATGGTGGTTTGCTCTTCAAGAGGTAGGGGGAAAACTTCCTAACTAGCCATCTTATGATTGTGTAGTAGGGTAAATTTGATTATAGGATTCCTAGCATTAAAATGAAATTGCTAAGTATATCCTTGGAAATATGAAGTTAGGGTTTGAGCTTGTTATGTAACTTAACCTTTGTGTATAAAGTATTCTTGATAGTATTGAATAGGGTTATGAAGCATGCTAGCTATGTGGTTGTTCTTGAGATTTCTTATATACAAGTGTGCTTGTATGCCTATGTATATGTGGATATATATATACATATATATATATATATGTGGGTATTGTGGTGTGTATGTGTAAGAGTAGTTATACATATGTGCATGTGGGTGTTAGGGAGGTAGCCTTAGAATGAGATTAGGCTAGTTCCTTTGGTTAGTACCTTGGAGGTATTTTAGGATTTCATATTTTGTTGAGATGTGATATGTGAAAACTTGCTAAATTGAACTAAGAGCATGTTTAAAAGAATGGAATGACTTTCCTTGTGAATTAAAGGACAACTCGATGAATTGGAACAATTCTTGTGTATGAGAATGTGTCCTTATTGATTTTTGCTTTAAATGGGAATTAGAAGCATGTTTAAATGAATGACTTTTATACTTGTGAATTGAAGTATAATTTGATAAATTGCAAGCATGATTATGTGATCTAATTGCTTGTCGTGAATTCTTGCTTTAGTGATGTAAAAGCATGTTAACGAGGTTATGAGATTCATGTGGTAGCATGTGGATATTGTGCATAAATATGATGCATTACATATTTATGTTGAGGCATGATTGTCATTTGAACCTAGATGCATATTGAGAATACCATGTAGTGTTAAATCATGGTGTTAGTATATGTGGGTTGTGAAATCATGTGGGGGTGTCTTTGTGTCGAATCATCGCAACAACTGGCCAGGGGGTGTTCCCATCCTACAAAATAATGAACTGTGAATGGGGTATAGGGTGAGTCGTCTCATTCTCGAAGTCGCGGGTCTTCTCGTGCATTCGTTTTTACGAATCTTTTGTCACGGGTCGTCTCGTGCAACCGCCTTCCTTGTTGAAAGTGTAGTGTCAAAAACACTTGGGAAGAATCGGTGCGGTACTCTTTCTCCTTGTAAATGGGTGGAGTGCGTATTCGTTAACCACGTGATGTGGGCAAATGGTGGTGTATGAGTCACATTATATTTGCTTGATATTTATGTGATTTCATATTGACATGTATATGTGAGTTATGTTTACATGTGAAGTATGATATTTTTCCATGTGATGGAGGAGCATGTTTAAATATGAATTTTGTGATATAATTCATTTGTTATTTAAAATGCTCAATTGGAATTGAAGGATGTGAAAAATGTAAATTCCATGACTTATTTAAAGTATAATGTGAGATCAATAATTATACTTGTTGCTATGTGCTATTATACCCTAAGAGGAGGGGGTGATATGAGTTGGTTTAAGGGCTTACTTGTGATAAGTAGAGTCGGTATAGGTTGTGGTCTTGATTGATTGAGTATAATGACCTTATGATCTTGTTAGAAACCTAGGTGATGGGGTTTCGAATATGAAATTGAGGTTGAAAGAATCGGAAGGGGTTCTTGATTTGAAACTAGTTGGTTCCGTGGCAACGGCTACTAGGTTCCCTTTAGCGGTATTAAGGAATGGAATGTCATCGAAGTTGTACTCATTCCCGGTTAAGTCGTGATTGGCTTGTGAATTTGAATGTGGAGCGAAGTGTGGTTGGGTTAGAGCTAGTGCCTTGTGTATAGTCACTTGCCCTTTTCTTCAAGTTGCTTTTGAACTTCAGTTCTTCATTCATTTGCCTCATTTGAGCGTCTCTAAAATCACTTGGTTTTTCCGTTGGTTTCGGTTGTTCCCGAAAACGGATTGTTCGTAAGACTTGTGTTTTAGTCTATTCGGTCTTTGAGTGAAAAACCCGTTTTCGCCTACCCCCGTGATGCCGACATAAACTTTGAGTTTTGAAATGGTTTTAAAATCAAGAAATAAAGGATTTTGACTTTTGAAAGTCGGTGGTGTCCAAAACGGATACCGGAGGGGGGGGGGGGGGCAAGACGATTAGTTTTACGGATTTTCAAGAAAGTGTTTTTGATAAAACTAAACCGAGATTAAATGATAGTTTCTCATTTCTAAAGTTCCTAAATGAGTTGAGGACTTTTGTCTCATGATTTCTAAGGCTTTGAAGCTGTTTGGAAGTCATTTTTGAGGTTTTCTAATCTAGGCAGTCGACTGGCCCCTTCTAGGCAGTCGACTGGGCCAACTAAGCTTTTTCCCGTAAGGATTTTGGAACTCTCTGGTCCAGCCAGTCGACTGGGTCAATTGAGCCAGTCGACTGGGTCATCAGACAGCCGACTGGGTAAACTAGCCAGTCGACTGGGTCAGCTTTGGGTGGATTTTTCCTGATTTTCGAAAATTCATTTCTGTCACCTCGTAACTCGGATTGAGGTCCCGTTTCTTCCTATGGCTTGTGCTAGGAACCAATTTTGTATATAAAATTTCAAATAATTTATTTAAATTCAAAATGACTGTTTTACCCTTGGAGAAAGAGGGGTACTTCAACTTTCCGTTTTTATCGGCGTTGTCCGATACCGTTTTCAAAAATTCATATCTCTTGCATCAGGGCTTTGAATTTGATCCCGTTTGTTTCTATGGTTCAACCTATGTCCAAATAGGTGGGACAACCTTCGAAAGTACATCTTTGCCCTTGAAATGACCATTTTACCCTTTCGTGAACATGTGACCTTTGATTGGTCGGTGTGATGGGTTATTCAATCCATTTCACTTCCTTTTGTTGTTGGGAAACCTTTGTGAATTATATTAGGTTTACATGAATGTTTTACCCTTGTGTTGGGTTTATGGATGTCATTAGTGGCATGTGAAGTGATTGATAGTATGATTCGATAATAATTTGAGGTTTTGGAGTTCGGTATGCCTGTGGCCTAGGAACTATAAGTGTTATCATTCCTAGAGTTTTATGAATAGGAGGGTTACTCCCATGATTTGGTGATATTGTTGAGGTGATAGTGTTGTGTTGATTGTCAGTGTGGGACTGACGGGTACGAGTCGTAGTGATCTATGACGGGGGTTGTACTACGTATCTGGTATTGGTTGTATATACTTGTATGTATATATATATATATACGTGCATATATATATATATATAGGTGTGAGTTATTTCATGTTGTTGCGATATAGTTTCACTATATGCTATTTGCTTATTTGTGGATGTATGGTAGGGAACTAGTGGGATGTATTCCGGGGTCTTGTCTTGGCGTGATTGCCAGGTGGGATATTTGACTGACCTAGGATAGATGCATGTACACGGGTTGGTTTTCATTTGATTTGAACGGTCGTAGGATGTGATGGTTATGATTTCTTTCTCCTACGGGGCTCAATGAGCTCACCCCGGCAGCGGTATGCCTGGTGGTTTACACCACCAGTTTGCAGGAAATGTTTCGGTTATGGACAACGTGGAGTGCAGGATGGTTCGTGGCACTGATGCTGTTGCGGGGTTTGGGACGCTATATATATAGAGTTGTATCTTTTGTTTCATTTTCTTGTTCCCTGTATTGGGATCGTAGATGTTGTACCTCTTGGGAGCCAGTCTGTTGGCCTATCCCTTCCTTGTATTCAGTATTATTACATCGTTGTAGAGATGTATTCTTTCGGCACTTAGACGTGTCTTGTGTATCATTTGGTTTAGCTTCCGCTTTATTGTGTATGGAATTACTATTGCTAATAGGATTCCATTCGGTTTGTGGTTGTTTAGTATTTTCTTTGGTCGCTCATTTTATGAATCACGACCCGGATTCCTCGGATGTCCCGGTTCGGGAGTCTTAGGAAATTTGGGGCGTTACATTGCATGTGTTGTAGTTATTGTGGCTTAAAGTTCTAATTAAATGAAACCATGTGCAGTAATATTTCACTTACCCTCCTACATTGCAACACATCATTCCGATCATACAAAGATCATATTTTCATGAACTCTAGAAGTGTTGCAAACTCTCCTTCAAGTAAAGTTTGTTCCTCGTTAGAATGCTTTGTCATGAGCATGGACTACATTGAACAGTAATATGTCGGGGTTATGATACGATGATGAGACCCGATTTATAATTTATAAAATAACTAGAAAAGTATGACAAAATACTTCACAACTTACACCGCATTCGGACATTACGAAAAAATGTTTCTCACGTCCAATCCTTTGGCAGTTGAGGAGCATACACATTTCATCGAGAACCTGGAAAAAAAAATCATTTTCATTAGTATATATTTTAATAAATTGTAGAGTCACAAAAATTTTATGTCCCTCATCTAAATATGCGAGTTGTGCATATTGGCAATTAAGTTGCTGTAAAAAAATAGACGTCGATGTGGTTAGAAGAACTGAAAAATTGTGAAGGGGAGCTTGGCACATATATTTTAACTAACACTTGTTTTGCATCGTCTTTCACGTATTCCAAAATCTGGAAAATTATATGTTTTCTGTGTGAATCCAAACCATCATCACCATTTAGCGTAATAGCCCATGGGCCCAGCAAATATGGCCTATCATTAGCTGTCCTCATGGAAGTCTGTGCATTTTCTCGGGTGATGTGATGGTCTTCATCATCCGAGGATAATTCAACCAACTCTTCAACTGCTTCTTCATCACATCTGTCTCCAATATCTTCATGAGTTGGAGAATCACCTTTGCCTCCACATGGCGCAGACTGCTAATCCTCTGAAACGACAGTCTTCTCAACAGACAGATTCTCCATTTTGTTAACCTCTTCGACTGCCGGTTCATTTTCCTTCTCCTTTGGAGCGGACTTCATAAACCAATCCACCATCATAGCGTGGTTTCTTTCCATTATATTCAGATGTTTCTTCATTTCCCGAATGGATTTCGCAGATCTGTTTATTGCTTCCTACAAAAATGAATTAATCAATGGTGAGTAAGATGGAGCAGGCCTTGGATGCAATATAAGTAAATAAAATATTGGATATTTCATCACACCTCAACATCCTTTCGGGAGTTGTAAGGAGGAGGCATTGCATCATCACTGTTCACTGATTTGAATGGAGGAGGATTTGGAGCAGGCATTGGATGTTCAATGTTCAATGTTGTCAGTGGAGGAGGCTGTGGAACGGGCATTGGATCGTCAATGTTCAACGTTCTCAGTGGAGGAGGCTGTGCAGCGGGCATTGGATCGTCATTGTTCAACGTTCTCAGTGGAGGAGGCTGTGGAGCCGGCATTGGATCTTCAACGTTCAATGTTCTCAATGGAGGACACTGTGGATCAGCGCCAACGGCTCCGCTTATCAAAGAGATAGTCATTGGATCAATAGTTGCTACCTTTGCAGCTTTAAAACCACCAAACATCTCTGACTCATATGTGAGACGTTCTTTTGCCTTCGCGTCAGTCCATGATGTCACCAAATGTGGGTCATTTGGTTTGGGCCCATTGACATCGAAATGCACCAGGTAGAGAAGCTGTTCAAATGAAAAAAGAATACATATATTTGTCAATCAAAATGAACAATTGAAAGGTAATAGAAGTGTTTATAAATAATCGAAATGTACCTGTAATAGAAGCACACTGCCACGGTAGATCCTATGTCGTTTTCTTTTACATTTTGTGATAGCAGAAATCAAGTCTTTGGCGACAACTTCAGCCCAGTTATAGTCGCGGATCCTAGCCACATCGGCAAGGGGCTCCACAAAGCGTCGGTTAGCTGACCGCCGGCTCTCCGGGCTTAATATAGACCCACAGGCATATAGGAGAAATAAGCGAACAAACTTGTCATATTCGTGTATCTCTTCATTCCACTTTTCCAGGGCTGCCAGTACTTTTGACATGCTCACCTCCGTTCCAGACAACAAATCCTTTTCCGATGCCCAGTCCGTCAAGTTCTTTGATTTATAAATTATTTTCCTTTTTGGCAAAATTTCATTGCCCTTCGGAACACCGAATATTTCCACAGCAGCGTCCTCATTGACATCAACAAACGCATCGCCCACCCGCAACCGATTTATTCTTATATCAAAATTTTCCACCAACTGCCTAATTAGGGCATGGTTTAAATGAGCAACCCTAATATCCAAAATTCCACTAAACCCTACACGCGCAATCAAATCCCTTTGTAATTCAGATAAATTTTTTACCACTGTATCCCATTTCTTCATTGGCATGTTGGAGATTCTTCCGTCCTTCACCTGCATAAGGGTGAATAATGAATTCAATATGAATAGAATTAAACAGAAAGTGAGTTTTTTTTTTTCTTAACGCTTCTATAACTTACTTTCCCTTCATCATCCTCATCTTCATCAATTTCACGATCAATCCTCTCCTCAGCTGCATGTCCACTTTCATCAGCTGCATTATCCGTTACGACCTTTTTCTTATTTACAGAATGTTTGTTAGCCTTGTGCATTTCGGACAGGCGGTTGTATTGTTTCATATATGGCTGCTTTGCAGCGTAGTCCATGCCAGCCCTAACAACCGAAGCTTGTGTAGAAGCTTGATTGTTGTTTGCAATTTTGTGTGCACGTTGGTACTCGTTTCTGATAAAAATATATTTTTAAAACATTATTAATAATAATAAATAACATATCAAATACCTATTATAAGAAATTAACCACTTGCTTACTTGAATATGACAAATGAATTTGCAGGTTTTGCTTTCGGGGTACCGTCTTCCCCCTCTTTCTTTTTTTATCAATTTTTGGGGCCATTGTACTGTTTGGAAGAGAAATCAATTAAAACAAGTACTAAATATTACATTATACCTATTGCAGGAAATGAAAATGCAAATAGTAAAGCAGTTGATGTACCAGCATATATGCCACATTCAGCCGTTGTACATCGACATGTACCACTAATACCCCAATCTCTTATCAGTCCAATGTTTTGAAAACAATGGACAGAAAGCCTTATAAAATATCATCTACATTTCTCCCATTATCTTACATTTTCCCATTATGAATCACTAATGATTATCATTCACAAGAATAAAGTGAGTACATATAGCCTTGATGACTTTCAATTTCATGTATTTCAAACCCTAGAAAAAATGTCACAGAAACAACTTTCTCCATTTTCTCTTTCTAATTTGCAAACCTCAAATTTATTATACAGCCGTTGTCAATTTCCAAGATTCCAAATCGTAGATAATTTATCTTACACAAATCTTTTCTCCTTTTTAAAAAATTGGAAATTACACTACATATATATATCTGTATATCTATATGTCTGTATGTAAATCTATATGTATAGCGAAGAGATAGAGTACCTCAAATTGGTGGTTTCTTGCAGAAGCTTCACTTGGCTTTAGATGAGAGGAGAGATCAGAGAGAAGAAGGAGATCTATGCGGGAAACCCAAACTCCCAAGTTCTTGCACGATCTTCACTTGCGATTTGTATGTGTGATGGCTTGAATAGAAAGAGAGTTTGGGATGGATTGGAGAGAAATCAGAGGAGAGATTGAGAGCTGAGCGGGAAAACCTAAATTGTGGTTACACACGGATAACCTAAACAAGGAGAAGGGAGTAACCCCGTTTGGGAATATGTTTATTATTTATTTACGGTCATTTCCACTAACACCCCCTGAGGTTTCAGTCAATTCCACTTATGTGTTGACTTTTGAATTTTTTTTACTAACACCCCTTGAGGTTTGAATTTTTATTTTAAAAAAATATATTTGTTTAATTTTATATATTTTGTTTTAAAAATATATATATTCGAATTATATTATTTTTCAAATTTTATATATAATTTTTGAACTTTATATATGTTTTTCAATATTTATATATTTGTTTCTAATTCTATACCTTTTTTCAAAATTTTAATATTTGTTTTGTAAATTTAAATATATTTTTCATTTTATATATATGTTTTTCGAAATTGTATATATTTGGGGTTGGGGCATAAAGGTCATTTCACATTTCATATATTTCTCTCAAGGGTTTGGTCATTTTATTAGCCCAGGGGGTGGCATTCCAAGAGAAAGTAAACCTCAGCGTGCAAAAATTTAAAATGTCAACACAACAGTGGAATTGATTGAAACCTCAGGTGGTGTTAGTGCAAAATACCGTAATATTTTTAGGGCGTAGGGTCGATCCGAAGACAGCACGAGAATACAAGGGTCAGCCTAAACACGACACGAGTAACCCCAACAGGACACGTTTGACACGATTATATATATATTTATGTTTTTCATATTCTATATTGAATTTATTTTGTAGACATTGTTGGAAGGATTACATGTTTCATTATTTCTCATTTTATTTTACGGTTCTTACTGACTTTTATTAAAGTTATGTTATATTTGGTGAATTTTTTTCCTTCATTTATATTTGTGATTAGTTGGTCTCGACACCATGTACAATTTTATGTACTTGGATTTATAATTAATTGTGTGCGTGATGAAACAAGAGTTTAAATAATAGAAAAACAACTTCCATGCTTTACTTGAAACTGACTTCTTTTTTAAAAAACCAGGAATTACTAATATTTTAATAATTTTTTATTTCATAATTGAACTAGCTTGAAAAAATCCTTATATTCGACTATTTAACCAATCTCATTTCATAGTATCCAAATGCCATATGAAAATTTAATTATACTCTATTATGAACCGAGGGTAAAATTATCAGTATTGTCTATTACGAACCGAGGGGTAAATTTCAAAGACTTTCCAACCCTATTTTTAATTTAAGATTATATTTTTAACTACAGAACATAAAATCTTACTTATAATAAAAGAGATACTACTTCTATACTTACTAGTATTACTTATAAATTAAAAACACAGCATAATATGTTGCAAATATTCTGACCAAACTTGTACTCTTACATGCCAACCCATAAATGCATTAATAATTACAAACTTGTTGCTTCAAAATATCAGGAATTAGCGTATTAACAAAGATTATACATATTATAAAATCCGTAATGCCATCATAATGAACCTGGCGTTAACTCCTTGAACAGTCTTTGCTTGGCACGAGGATGTTGTTCCGGTCCATGTACAGTACCTGGAGTTTGCGTCGTGGATGTCGATGAAGGTGTGAAATAGTCTGTTTGGAAACCTGGCTCCTGCCATATATTTTACGGAACAACCTAGATTCATTAGTTCTTCCAGTTAATGACTAAGACATAGACATAAAATGATGATGTCTAGAGATACCCTATTGTTCGGAGATTGACCAGCACTGGATGGCGTAGTTGACGATAGTCCTTGCGTAAACCTTAGTAGATCGCCCATAAAGCTCTGCAGAAATAGTTAGAGGATTACTGTTTGCTCCACTAGCTTTTCTCATATATGGAATTTACATATCTTACATTCGGTCTTGTAAAGTAGGTGAACTACCCGTGTCCGACACTTAAAAACTGGAAACGGATACGATTCCGAAACACCTCGCTTGAAAGAGTTATCAAGTTCATCTCTTTCTCAAATATCATATTTTAAAGCAGACCTAATATTTTCGTAAAATTACATGAAGACCAAAACCCTACCCCTAAACTGTTTATAGAAAACATTTATCAATTAGCTATTTATAAACACTCCCAACATGTTCAAATATTAAAATAATATTCCCTATAACTACGATAATACATTAATTACTGCCGGTTATATATTCGTCCTGCATTATAGTAATTATTAATGAGGTATTAATGACATGTCCGGAACATAGATTTGCATATATTTTTAACAACCTCTCACACATAATAATACCTGATTTTGAGGCAGGTATGAAGGTCCTCCCGCCTCGAACTGCGACGCCATGCCACGAGAAACGGGTGTTTGGTTAGTGGATCCTAGCGACACGAACATGACGGGTGGAAAATAATCCCCCTGCAAGTGACATAACATTTTGTTGGATCTTTTTTTGGAAATTGGTGTGATGTGTGTTGGATTATTTGTGTGAAATCTATTAAAATATTGATGTGAAACATATTCGGGAAGAATGGAGATATTTGTACAATATGGACAATGGAGCCACAGAATCTGATATTTTTCATTGGTTTGTCTCTTCATAATACAATACAGATCAATACATTCATCGTAGTCAAACTTCGAACAATACAATAATAAATTAGCACAACTACCACTAATACAATTCCAAAATATATATTTTTTCAAGACTTTATATTTTTCATGCATGGTTAAGTTAACCAAACTAGAGTTAGCACATTAACCTTAACACAGTTTACTTATCGAAGTTGCAATGACGAATAACATTACGCCATTTAGTGTCATATGCAGATGAAACAATTCCGAGGGCAGTACCTGGCAAGGAGGTTGCTCCGCTGTGACGGCATTGACAGACGGTTGAGTGGATGGGGTTGTATTTTTCGTCTTCTGAATTTACATGGAGTAGTTATCCGTTAGTAACTGAAACAATTTTTTTGGACAAATTAATTGTGGAATAGCTTATAACACAATATTGGTACATGAATGAAAAATCGCCTCTCTTTGCAGTTAACATTAAAATATTCTTGTACAAAAATTCAAAAGCCTTGAAGCAGTATTTATATATTTAGAAACCGCTACCTTGGACATTCTTTCATAGGCCTTCCTCACCCTTGTAGACGTTTTCTCCCTGGAAGACTTCAACCTCCGCCTCCTTCCTTTGCTCGAATCCCTAACGGCAACCCCTTTCGGATGCGAAGAGGGTGTCTCTTGAGCATACTCTGTAGGCATAGGATTTTTCTTCTTTGAACTGTCCGCAACCAGAGCCGTTGTGGCAACATCTTTCGACTTCAGAATCTGGGATAAGAAACTTTTGAATCCCTCCTTTGTCTGTGATGCAATTGACGATACGTGTGTGGCAAAATGACAAGTAATTCAATGCCGTCTGCTAACTTCAAGCCTAGGGTCGGACATGACTTCATCACCCAATAATTCGTCAAGGTTGCGCTCCTTTGCAGCTCTCGTCCATCTCTTTAAGAGGAATTTGTCCGGTATTTCTTTGCCATCTTCTACCTCCGTAAGCACCTTCAGGACGTGGCTGCACGGGATTCCTACGCTTTCAAACAGTTTGCACTGGCATATGTAAAAGTCATTGGTTGCCACTACGGAAACAGTTTGGACTTTGTCCTCAGCCCGACCCACTTTGTAACGGCGCACGCCAAGTTCCATTATTTGCTCGTCCAAGGTGCCAAATATCTATTCTGTCAACCCAGTCCTGAGAAATTGATTTTGGAACTTTTCAAAAATCACTTTTGTGTACGTCCTCCCTGCCTGCTCCAAAATGTCGCAAGGATAAGCAATTGTCGGAAGCTTCTCGACCAACCCGTACTCTACTACAACCACTTTGTAACGCTTATCGTACACGAGGTTCTCAAAGTGCTTGAAGAACTCCGGGAGCGCATATTGCCGGGAGCGCTTATCGTACACTTTAATCGACCATTGAAGCTCTCGCTCAGCTGGGTACTCCGCATTCCCGCTGTCCAAGCATCCTTCACATATGCCTTTGCCCATACGGATCTCAGATCAAATAGGATCGCAACCCACGAGTTGTTTTCCATGTGATACGCCTCTACCATTTGTTTCCACTTCTGTCCAAATTGCTCAACATCATCCACCTGGTACATTAAACCCGATATCACCTGCTTTATGCCTACGCCATTCTGCATAACGTTGCCTAAATCTTTTTGAACATTCTGCATCAAGTGCCAGGAGCAAAGCAGGTATGTTGTGTTCGGCATAACTTTAAGCAACGCCTTGGACAATGCTGCATCCTCGTCTGTAAGAATTGTCTTCGGTTTGGTGCCTCCCATATTGGTCAAGAAAGTTGTGAACAACCACGCAAACGAATCTGCAGTCTCATCATACATGAAAGCCGCTCCAAATATACAAGTTTCGCGATGATTGTTCTATCCGATGAAGGCAGCGAACGAACAGTTCCCTTTAGCTAGCTTGAAAGTGGTGTCAAACGTGACGACATCCCCGAATGCTGCGTAGTCCTCTTTCATTCTAGAGTCTGCCCAGAAGAGATTTGTTATCATTGACTCGCTATCCACTTGCAACGTGTGGGTGAACAAGGGATCCGCCAATGATTGGGTCTGGAAGTAATTCATTAGCCTACCGGCTTCTCCGGCTTCCAGCTCGTTCTGACGCCTAGTCCTTAGGTGATTTTTTGCGTCAAGCTTGGAGAAACCGATACACTCTCTTCCGCGCTGATTGCCGAGAGGCCAACTCAAATGATGTTCGCAATGGGATCCCAGCGTTGGCAGCCAACTCAATTTGGATGGCTTGGGTTTTACTTATTCTTCGCTGCGACGGCAGCATGTGGGTCATTTTGGGGTCCACCAGGGGATGGGTGTGTTCCTTAAAAAATTTCTTCACATGGTACTTCTGCGAAGAATTGTCCAAACAAATGCTCATGCAAGCACCGCAACCTTCTCGCGTCTG
The DNA here is from genome assembly GCA_963922005.1 of Cornus suecica. Taxonomy (NCBI): domain Eukaryota; kingdom Viridiplantae; phylum Streptophyta; class Magnoliopsida; order Cornales; family Cornaceae; genus Cornus; species Cornus suecica. The sequence continues at coordinate 15,028,105 of OY998248.1, read as the reverse complement.
GCCATGCGGTTTTCTAGTACATTCATCTCTCTTGTCCTTCCCTCTATGCCCCTCTTTCCAACAAACAAATAATCTTGACCTAATATGTTTGCTCCCTCTTTTAGTATTTACCCACTCGCGTCGAATGCCAAATCCAGTTCTACTCCCATATGAGTTATAAATATCATATGCCTCCTGTTCGGATACAAATTCCATTCCAACAAATGGATCCATGAACGCTTCACGTAACTGTTCCACTTCAGCATCTACATCACAATTACCATTGCCCGTATTCGTATTTCCTTCCATAGTCAGCCAGAGAAAAGGCACTGGAAAAGTTATAATAATTTCATACAGTAGTTAGTTCATAGTTTTCGATGATTGTTCAATAACAATGTGCAAAGTAAGTGAGCATAAAATCAAGTTTGGACAATTAATTGTGTATGCAAATACTTCTAATAAGAAAGGAGGTACTGACCCAAGTGTTTTAATCCATTTAATTGAAACTAAAATTGTAATCACCTAAACCATGAAAACTTTCACCCAAACCTACTTCTTGTACTATACCACATGTGACTTAATGTGCCATTGCAGTGCTTATTTAAATAATTTTATTCACGCATATTCATATATAAAACCCATCCTGGGCGTAAATAAAATCATGGGCCGATGAAGACCAACACCAAAAACAAACCATCCCTCCTCAATCTTTCCGTCCATCCAAACAATTTTCACAAACCAAAATCCAATTGACATTTCACAACAGAATAACCAAACTTTTAACATACTTAAATAATGTACAAAGCGTAGGCGTCGAAGAGGTTAAAAATATCTTATCATTCGTCAAAACTAAATTAATGGGAAATAATTATTGTAGTAATGGAATACATCTTTATAGAAACCATAAAATCTCATGACATTTATGAGTGCAATAGAATGAACCTTCAATCGTCTTGCTGGAAAACGGAATTTTGGAGCCTATTGGTGGAAGCAGTTTCACAAATTTCTATTCAGTTGGTACGCCGAAACACATAAGAGATGTTAGTGAAACTAACCTTATCGAAGCCTGGAAAAAATATCATCCCTTGTCATGTTTATGCATAGTTATTATCAATGTTGCAAAATATAATGGTTGCCCCTCTCCTTGAACCCAACTAATTACAGTACAAAGCTACAGTACTCCATATGACGTCTATAAATACAGGTGAATGTCACAGATTGACAGGGGCGGAGCCCGGATTTGAACCGAGGGGGGACCGAAGCCAATACTAAGTTCTCACGTAATATAAATATCTTTTTACACAGTAAATTAGGGTAAATTGCAATAAACCCCCCTGAAGTAGGACAATATTGCAACTTAACCCCCCTAAACTATCAATTTGTAGCAATGCGCCCCAATTATATTAAAAATTAGTATTCTACCCTTTGTATTCAATTTTCCAACTGTTTAAGTTACTTGAATAATTCCAATTATTTGAATTAATTAACATACCAGTCACCTTAAATTATATATATATTTATATGCTTAAATGCCAGAATATTCATATATAGAAAGTTATAAGGCAATTACTTTATTTGTAAACTAAATAACTTGTTATTATAATTTAACGAATAGAACTTATATCCTACTTAAAAAAATTTATGCCAAAACACATACTACTTTCATAAATATATATACATGCATAAAGAATTTTCAAAATAATAAAATTTTAAACACATTTTATATTTTCTTATTCTTGACTTATTTATATATATTACTCTAGTATTTGCTTAAATTTTAATTAAAAAACGTAAATATATTATTCAAACCTATTATTTAATATTATGTGTTGATTCATACAAATGTATTGGAGACTGCATCATGAAAATAGTATAAGTCAGTTTATAATGGAATCTGTAATTAGGAGATGCATTCAGTAAATTTCAAGGGTTTAGAAAGGGCAGTGTGTTCATTTAACTCAAAAATTAAAGTCAATGGGGCATTTCCCAACAAAATGGAATAGTTTAGAGGGTTATTTTTAAAGTTTTCCATACTTCTGGGAGGTTATTGCATTCTACCCTTAAAATTTTTTAACAATTGATATGTTTATTATAAATATATAATTAAATATAATTTACCCTATTTGGTAAGAAAAACCTACTAAAAAGTACTGAACTGTAGCTAAATATTACAGAGAATATAAAAAATTTAGAATACTGTCAACTATTATCAAATATGATATGATAAGCTTTTCGGAGAATAATATTATCTACTCTACAATCTGAACAAAAACTTTAACAAATTTTTTAAAACAGTAATACTCAAATAACCTACAAGTGCAAAGCATTTATGATATATTTGGTGATATTGTTAGCATTATTTTGTCTTATTTTTATCTCCAAATTTATTTCATTAACCTTAGGCAATGAAAATATATTTGAGGTCATCGATATGCATCATATGCAAGTAATAAGAGAGTACAAACAGAAGTATCGAAACGTAACATCAATTACATATATTTATAATATAGAAGTTGTAATCCAACCACTTACTGCGATTTACGTTTGGATTGAACACAAGGAGTCGGGTGGACGATCAGTACAACTTCGGGATCAAAGAAAGGGGAGTCCCCCAAATAAACTGCTTCAAAACCCTACATTCCAGAACAACACAACACAATTAGGTTTTCGAAAGTATAGGTTCATTCACATCGAATAAGGGGTAATAGGGGGAGAGATTAAAGAGTATAGGGCACAAGGAAGCCAACAAAATTATGATACCAAATACCCTATATTGTTTGATGAAAGTGATTTTCTTGAAATCCAACACAGATAGTTTGGCATGTATTAATTCCTATAATTTGGTGGGAGAAGTAGATAGGGGACAGCTGTCATAAATAATTAATACTCGTCTACTCTACTCTCCCCTCCCCTCGCCTCTAGCATGTATCCTACATTCACGTGGGTGGATTCAGTGCATGATAGCATGTGTTAGTTCACTGCAGTCAAAGTAGGATACCCGGATTTTTATTTCTATCACATCAAGTAATTTCGGGGTCCACCACTTAGCTTCCATGACACACCTCAAACGACTACTGCAAATAATTCAAACATTAATGTACGTGATTAACTTAAAATTGTATATATTCATCCAATCCCCTCTACCTTAATAATAAAAACCAATTACAGTGGATTCAAATTTTTTAATACTTAATCTTTACAACATTTTAGTATATCAATTGCTACAAGTTATAAATCATTTTTAACAGAAGATAATTTCTAATGCGGAAATGATATAAAATTTATCTTTATTTATTCCATTGAAAGAAATAATAAATTTCACAACAAGGTAATCATAAAATATAATTACTACATTAAAATTTCGTGTGCATTATTATTCTAATTTTGGATGTATTTAATATATATTTATTGCAGACCAGTTTATTTGTAATCCTGTATTTTTAAATTTTACGAGTCTAATAAGTGTTGTATGTTTTTTCATACAAGACCTGAAAGACCATACCATTTATGAAACATAATTTAAATCATCACCAAAACCAAACTTGATCACAAAATACCAAATAATATCAGCCCAGAGTAGACAAATTTTTTAACATAATATATAAATTTAAAATATATTTTAATATTTGAAAAATATATATAAAAGTATAAAACAATATAAAACTCCAAAAATATATAACATTTGAAAAATGTATGAAATTCATAACAAAATATATAAATTTAAAAAACTAAGACACATTATATGATTTTTATGTATATTTATGATTTTTTCCACAGTAATTGAAACATGGACAACCGTTTACCGGTGCATCACTTTATTTAGTCGGATGAAACATTGGAAGCTAGTATTTCGATCATGCATCAAATCTTCAAGTTTCTCGATGACACATAGGGGAACCCGGTTCCATGTACAAATTCCGCCTTAAGTTGTCACAATTACATAATTGAGATCCTCAACAACGAAACACGTTGATACGAACATAGGGGAACCCGGTTCCATGTACAAATTCCGCCTTAAGTTCTCACAAATACATAAATGAGATCCTCAACAACGAAACACGTTGATACGACCATTTTCAGCTTTCTCCCCCTTTTTCCATTGAATAATGTGATAAACTAAAACTATTAGGGTCTGTTTCGTAGAGTTGTGTTTGTGTTTCTGTTGAAATAAACAAGAAACAGGTTGTTTTTTGTTTAATATTCATCCAAAAACATAAGTATGCTTGGTAGGGATGTTTTTTGGGTCGAAATTCAAAAATTAAAAATCAATAATTAAGAAGATAAATAATAAATAAAATAGAATATTATAATAATAATAATAAATGAATACAATAATAATAAATAAATATAATATACCAAATGGACTAAATAATAAATAATAATAATAAGTAAGTAAAATAATTAATAAATAATAAATTACATAAAATATATTTAAAATATAATAAAAATAATAAATAATACACAAAATGAAATAAATAATAATAAATAATAAATATATATAATAAGAAATAATAAGTAAATAAATAACAAATAAATACTTCATAATAATAATAAAAAATGAGTACAATAATAATAAATTAATGTTAAATTAATAATATATATATTGAAATTATTAAAAATAAAACAGTTATTTATAAATAAATTGAATTAAATAATGAAATAATAATAAATAAATAAATAGAATATATTTATGCATGATTATATATTAATATAAAAAACAATATAATAATATAAATAATAAGAAACATATATATATTATAAAGTGAAGAAATAATAAAGAAATAAAAATAATAATACATAAATAAATATTAGAATAAATAATAAATAAATAGTAAGACCAAACAAAACAGACTTTTAAATGAATGTTCCAGTAGAAACACCCCAATAAATACCAAACTCATGTTTATTGGAATATGCCTAAAATTTGGGACTGCCTCTAAGTGTTTTTTAACACACATACCCAAAAAACAGTAAACCCAAAAAGTTTATAAACACAAACACAAAAACATGTCTACCAAACAGGCCCTTAGGCCTTCAAACTAAGAGAAATCTAACTGTACCGAAACAAGTAGGTATTTTCAATCTTAGTAACTTTAGTGCATAATATCAACAATCGTATGCCAGCGGAAAGAATTCAGCACTCAACATTTACGATTACCCGATACTTCCATAATGTGCTATATTGTGTTCAGCTCCTGGGCCCAGAAATTATTGTTCCACCGGATCTCAGTGTAATCCCAATTGAGATCATGGAAAATCATAAAGTTTGGCCCTTGTTTATAAATTATGTGGGTGCAATAGATGGAACCCATGTCCATGCATTACTCCCTAAAATTTAAGTTGTCTGCTTCGACTGTATTTTTACTTCTTTAAACATAATTTACATATTTTTTTGAATATATATAATTATTTCAAAATTTATACATATTTCAAACTTTGTAATTTTGAATATTGTTTTTTCTATATATTGTAATTTGTATATTTAAGCCAAATAATTACCTGGTTCTTTTCGAATTATATATATTATTGAATACAATTTTTACAAATATTTGATATATTTTATTGACTTTCTATATTTTTATTTTTGAATGTTATTTAATTAATTCGAATTTTATAGATTCTTGGAATTTTATAATTGATTTTTCAAACATGGCATCATCATTTGGTATTTTATATTTTTTGTAATATTATATATATATATATATATTTTCCTTTTATATATATAATTACATTGAATTTTATGCTTCATAAAATATATACTTGAATGTTATTTTTACATATAATAGTATTTATTACGATATAAGTAATATTTCCAAATTTTTAATCAATCACTTTTAGAAAATATCATTTATTAGAAGCAGATAGTTTTTCAAACATGGTTTGGTTTTAGTTCTTTCAGACCAGACCATTTATGAAACATAATTTTAGTCAACACCCAAACCAAAGCATACCACAAAAGACAAATCAAATTCATCCCAGACCAATCCATCCAGACAAAACCACTTTTCAAACATCCCCGTAGGCCATGTTTGGTAGGCGTTCTTTCTTATATGGTCCGTTCTGGTCTGGTCCAGTCCTGTATGGTCTACTCTGGTCGAGTCTAATCTGATCTTCAATAGTCTGTTTCGTAGGCGGTCTGGTCTTACTATTTATTTATTATTTATTATAATATTTATTTATGTCTTATTTATTTCCTTATTTTTTATTTCTTCACGTTATAATATATTTTATTACTTTATTATTTATATTATTAAATTGTTATTTATATTATTATTTATTAATTTCTAAATATATTCTACTTATTTATTATTATTTCATTATTTAATTCATTTTATTTATATATTATTTATTCATTTATAATTATTTAAAAATATATTTTATTAAAGTAAATTATAATTTATTATTATTATACTAATTTCCTAATATTTTTATGAAGTATTTATTCATTATTATTATTTCTTATTATATATATTTATTATTTTTTATTATACTTATTTATTATTATTTTTTATTTCATTTTTATTTATTTATTATTTATATTATATTTTTACATATTTTTATGTAATTTTTTATTTATTTTATTTATTAATTATTATTATTTTTTATTTACTCCATTGTTAATTATTTTTATATTTATTTATTTTTACTGTATTCATTTTTTTTATAATATGTTTAATTTAATTTATTCTTTATATTATTAATTATTTATAAATATATTTTATTATTTACTCGTTTATTTATTATTATTATATTATATTTATTTATTATTAGATATTATTTTATTTCATTTTATTTATTACTTAATATTTATATTTTATTTTTAAACTATGTGTGTATTTAATTTATTATTATTATTATTAAATTTATATTATTATTTATTAATTTTAAATTATTTCTAAATATATTATATTAATAAGACCACACCGAACCACAAGGAACCACCTTTTTTATGGTATGAAATGAGGTCATTTTTGTATCATTTGGTATTAATTGGTCTAACATAAAATTTGGGACCAATGCTACCAAACATGGTCTTGTCCCATAAAACACAAGACCAGACCATACCAGCTAGGACCGAACCACCTACCAAACAGGGCCTAAACATTTTAAAACTTGATTAAAAGTTGTTCGTATCATAAATCGGTACAATTTACAATGTACTAATTAATAGAAGAATAATTTATGCGGAAATCAAATAAATTAGCCCTTAACTTTAGGGTCCGTTTGGATACGAGATAACATTTTATGATGTTTTAGTGTTCATTTTTTTCCCCAAAGATAATTGTTTCCTGTGAATCGTGTGTAAAATTGGTGAAAACACCAAATACTACTTTTACCGCTGCCGCCACCAACCCCCACCACCCCCCCCCCCCAGCCCCCCCCCGTCACCTCCGCCCACCAATACCATTTGTCCCTACAATAGAAAATTTCATCCAAATCCTTTTAACTTTTTCCCTTAATTGGTGGAAAAAACATATACAAATAAAAAAAAAGTTTTTATATTTGAAGAGAACAAAAAACATCTGCAAAATACAGGCTTTCCAAACGCAGCTTTAGTTCATTGTGGAAGCAAGTAAAAAATTAATAATCACCATATATTTTAGGGTAAACTGCATTAAAGCCCCTTGATGTTTCTTCTCTCTCTCAACAGACCCTTGTCTGAACTGCCATTATCCTGCCGTTGGTTTCTACCGTTATGACGTTATGTGAGAGGGTGCTACTCATGTGACTTCATTCCTTTGTATAATATTATATATTATACTATTCGTATTGGAACGCTATAACATCCCCAAATCGGGGAACAACCCTTAGTTCCCAATGAATTGCGAAGCATCCTCAGGCCTAATTTCAGTTTCCGTCTTCATCAATCCCTTGAAACAACCGTTATATATCTCTGGCTATGCCTTTCATTTTGTTTCTCCTTCTCCTTCTGATACTCTATCTTTGTTGCTCTATATATTGACGTATATATTCATATATATAATACAAAAGATGAGTGGATTCTCCATAGGTGAAAGTTCAAGGTGTGAATGGCTGTAGCCTCTCCAACCGACAGTGTAAATGCAAGAATAAGGCTGGTCTTTTCATTTCAGACTCACACAGCAATCCTGGGAGGGTCTACTTCAAATGTTTAAATGGTATTTTCCCTTTCTGGGAGTGGGCAGATCAGCCAAGACAACCGAAGTTTTCAACAACAATGAACGGTCGTGTATCACGGCCACATGAAGGACCTACTCCTGCTCACAGCACACAAGAAACACCTCCAGTTGATGCAACCACTCCTCTTATGACATCAATGATTTCGTTTTTAATGGTTGTCTTTGTTGGTTCCATGCTTTTACTGTAACACCCCGTGTTATTTTCCTTTTTTCCTAAAATTATATTTAATTTAATTTCGGTAATGACGTCACTTGTTCGTGACGTATTATTTATTCTTGGTATTTGATACCTGTAAATTTTTCGCGTTTAGTTTAAAGTCGACTGGATGACTTTACGGTTTTTCTTTGACGACTACGCGAATTCTTATTCTCGACTACACGGTATCGTTTCGATTATTTCGATTACGGTGTTAGTACTTTTACGGATCCGGGGTGAAGCGTATTAAATTACCTTCTCGGTGTTCCGATTGTCGGGTTCCTATCCCGATATATTTTTAATTGGACGTCCCGTTATTAATTCGGGCTTACGAAATTATGTTTGGGCGTTCCGGAAATTGTGGGGACTTATTATATATATATATTGGAGTGGGGTTATTTCGCAATTTCGGATACTTGGAGGGTCAGTTTCGCAATTAGGTCATATATATATATATGTATATATAGAACCGTATCTGTTCCATTTCCTTCTCCTCTTGGACAGACGACTGCAACTTCATCTCCTCTCTTCATGCACGACCGAGTTGCTCTCCATCATCACCATGTTCGCCGGTCAGGCGAGAGAGAGAGAGAGAGAGGAGTCGCGCTGGCTAGGCAACAGGTTGCCGCAGCAGCAGCTGCGGCTGTAGCCAGGGTCGGCGACCTGGAGCGGGCGACGACGGTGGACGGCGGCGGTGCTGGTGGCGTCAGCAAGGCGCGCAGGTGGTGGCGCAAGGGCAAGGCCGCGTCTGGGCAGCCGCGCGTGGACGCGTGGACCGGGGCGAACTCGGCTGGGCTTCGGCCAATTTTTCGGTGACCTTCTGGTGATCGGTTTGAGCCGATTTTCGATGAGTAGTTTCGTACCTACGTAGTATTCGTCATATATTAATTTCGTGATTTTAGGATGAACGATTTGCCCAGAAATCGCATTTATAGGTTATAGTTTTCGTTTGGGGTATTTTAGATTTAACCCAATTAATTAACCGATTATTAATGGGCTTCGTATATATCGTATAGGTTGTCAAGACGGACATTTCGATATATTCGAAATAATTATCGGACAATTTTGGTCGGCGGGCTTCATATTCGGGCGCCGGCACTGTGTTGTTTCGGACTGTTCGGTAACGTATAATTAGGTGGGAAATTATATTTCTCACTCCGCATTATTGAAGTAGTTTAGGGGTGCAAAATCCTTATTTAATTTATTATAGATATATTAAATTGCTAGTTTAAATATCTATAAATCGTTTAGGATCAGAATGAGACTTAGGAATTAATTTAAGAAAATTTATTAAATTATTCCTATATGGTTAAATAATATTGGACGGCTTAGAAATCCTTACGAATTTAAATGGGTTATTAGAGATTCGAAAGCTTAGACGATATGCTAGGATCCTTCTGGTATACGTGAAATAATTGTTTAAATTATTTTAAAAAGGCATGTTAATTGAAAATGAAATATTTTCTAAAGAATTAAAGAAAATATATTTTTGGAGAACATGAATGGTATATGAAATTATTTTTATATGATTTAAATGCTTTAATATATTTTTAAAAGCATGTACAAAGATTATGAGATTTATATATTACCATGTGGGTATTTTCATAAATATGATGCATGACATATTTATGTTGGACATGATTTATTTGTGTACACCATGTATTGTGAGACATGGGTGTGGGTGCATGTAGTGCACGGTTTCACCATTTGCAGAGAGAGTCATTTGGTGTGGTTTACTTCCTTTATGCGTGGTGCACGAGTAGACGTTTGTGTTTGGATCGTCGTGACAACTGGCCAGGGGGTGCTTCTCGCTTCCCGCGGAACTAATCTTCTGAGAAACTGAGACGATAGGGGGAGGACACATAGTCCAAGGCCCTATGTGCGCGACTAGGTCGTGGTGGACGTCTTCCTTGGTTAAAAGTGTGAAGTGTCAAAAGCACTTGGGAAGGACGGTACGATAAGTCTACATTCCTTAGTGAGCTTGTATCCTCAGGGGAATGGTAGAGAATGATCCAGTACCCTTGAGAATGGTGTGTTTTTGTGTGTGTGTACTACAGGCGGTCTGTGAGTACGGTGCGTTGCATATCATCATGTGATTTATTGATATATATATATATATGTTGGAGCATGATTATTTATGAATATGCAAAATGAATTCATTTTATAAAATGCTCAGTTGAAAGTGATAAATGTGAAAACATAAATTAAAAGCAGTAATTATTAAAGTATAAACGAGGCGTATATCCTTATACTTGTGTTATATACTTTTGTGCCCGTAGGGGAGGTTAAGTATATTGGTCTGGCGACTTCTGTGGTTAGTTGAAGTTAGAGATGGATTGTAGAATTGAGGTTGAGTGGATGTGGAGTAATGCCTTAGAGAATGTGGTTAATAGTTTTGTAATTGTGGTTAGTAGCCTTGTGATTGTGGTTAGTAGTTTGGTGATTTTGGTTAGCTGTGTGACCTTGATCCAAGATTGATTTTAGTATCAGTTATGATTTGGGGCCTTCGAGAAGGCGGGTGATGAGATTGTGAGTTGTAGTATGGACCTTTAGGTGCCTTTCACTTTTGAGGAATATGTAATCAATTGTAACTGAGATTTTGATTGGGAGATAAGAGGTTATGGTTGAGGTGAGTTCTATTAAGTACTTAGGGTACCGTAGCGTGGTTTATAGTGCTTAGTTCATTCCCCTAAGTATTCCTTTTACTGTGTTTTGTACGCTAGTACGTAGTCATTGACTTGTACGTCATTCCTTGAGTCGTTGGTTACGTATGGTGCCGAACCTCTTCCTTGTGGTGTCATTTGAGTTGGTGGAGTTGGAACGGATATTTGTCTTCCGTGAGTCCAACGTGTTGTTCGTCCTTTCCTTGTCCTCTCGGACATTATAGAAATCTGTGGAGTTATGTTCCCTCTTGTTTGGCTGTCATTTCGAAAACGGTGTTTTCTAATGTTTTTAAATAAACTCTTTGTATTTAAAAGGAAAAACCCGTTTTCGCCTACCCCCGTAGAAATGAAAAGTTTTAATACCTTATAAAATGATCTTAGGATCTTCTTTGAAAAGATTTCAACTTTTAAAAGCCGGTGATGGCAACTGACGGAGACCGGGGGCAAGACGGTCATTTCTACTGTGTGATTTTCTAAAAGAAAACTATTTTATTACTTTTCTTGGGATTCTGAGGTTACGAGACTTCTTTCTCAAAACCTCGACTTGTAGAGTTTTGAAAGGTGTTCCATTGTTTCACCTTTGTTTCCTATCATGCTTAAGTCTCGGATTTAGGCTTGTCGTTGTTCAGTGCACACATATAGTGTTGTCTTTCTCTTTTCTGGGTTGTTGGTATCACCACCTAGGTGATATGAGTTTTCCTTACGTTAGGGGCATGGATACCAAAAGGATTGGTTCGAGTTTGAAAACATTTTTCTTAAAAACTATTGAATCTCTGGGATTCATCTTTTTATTACTTCCACTCTCGGCCATTCGTTTTTGGTTTCCTTGTTCACTTTTGGTGTTCTTTCTTTGTTCACTTGTGGTGTTCTTTCCTTGTTTGGGTATTCTTAACCTTGACGTTGTTGTCTTGGTTATCTGTTGGTTAGCATTGGGAACTCTTTTCCTTTGCTTCGTTTTGGTAACCCTTAAGTGGTCGTTCTTGGGAGTTGAGTTCTTGTACTCTTAGTGAATTGATCGGGTGGTTTTGTAGCTTATAGTGCAAGTGTTAGTGATGGATTTATCCTGTTGGTGACTTATTGACTTGTTGGAGATAGCATTGAGGTTTTCGCATAGTGAGATGATGGGGGTGATCCCATCCTTGAGGTACAGACTTACTCTAGGAGAGGGATGAGATTTGTTATATATATATATTGATGACGATTGTGTTAGTACGCAAGGACGTGGGTGTTTTCATTCCTGTGTTATCGGGGTGTAGGATTTGAGCCTTCCTTGGTACTATTGGTGGATTTTGTTTCCTTGTGGATATTAGAGGTGAGTGTGATCTCCTCGGTTGGATCTTCTGAATTGTGTTGTGAGTAATTGGTGATTTGTTAGACTGAACCTTAGTATCGTGTACCTAGTGTACGTTGGTGAGAGTAGTGTAGACTACTGGTGTTGGGTACTTGGAGTACGAGTTTTAGAGACTCATGTTGTGTATTTATATATATATATACGTGTAGATATATATATATATATATATATATATATATATATATATATATTCCCTATATACTTATGTCTACTCGTTTACAATAGTATATGAGCGTGTGACTTGGGTTTGCATGGATGGGACTAGTTGGGCTATATTTATATCTTATTAGACGGTTTAGCTTTACCTAAACTATCAGAGGATGTGGTAGTTAGAGTATCTTTTCCCACTGAGCTTATTTGCTCACAGGGGAATTTCATTCGCCCCCTGGTATTCCACGCCAGGTTGCAGGAAACATACGGCTATGAGCAGGATGCAGTGCAACGGCAGCTTTCTTTTGTTTCCTTGTTACAGGTTTTGGAGCTGCGTTGGGTGATGCGGTTACGGTTGCAGCACGACTGGGTTTGGGGACGATAGGTATCCGCTTTCAGTTTCTCTACCCATTGTTATGGGATTGTTATGTATTTTCTTTTGGGAGCCAGTCTGTTGGCATATCCCTGTTGATGTATCTTTGATTCCCTGTATTTATTCTTTCAGGATGCATTGTATCTATTCCGCACAGTTAGGTGCTCTTCTGTATTTTTATTCGAGCATTTGTGGCTCTGTTGATTATAGAGGGTTTGGAGGGGTTTTGGTTTCTTTCCATTATCTCGGCCCTAGTAGGATTGATGAATGTGGGGCTTGGAAGCCATTGTGATTATTGAATTGCTATTGGCAGGTTCTTGTGTTGTGGTTGTTGTCCGGATGTTCCATTTACAAATGGAACTCTGCCGGATTTTCGTTAGATTCCGCTGCTTAGTTTATTATCCATTTGGGTATGAAATATACCATATCTATCATTAACCCATATGTTTTCACGGTTAATGATGTCTTAGTTGGTCATTCATATTAAGGATCACATCTTGGATTCCTTGGATGTACCTGTTCGGGAGTCTTAGGAATTTAGGAGAGTGTCAGTTGGTATTGGAGGATGTTAGTGAGTTTCTAGCATTCTACTTGACATGGAGTATATTTTTATTGTTATTCCATGTGTCTCTTCGTTGTTGTTGACTCTAGTAGTCGCTTGACTAGCGTCATCCCTTGGAGATTCGCTGATTCTCTAGATTTGAGTTTCGGGAATCTTAGGGGCGTGACGGCGTGGTATCAGATCATTTTACCCTTTCGTGGGTATTTGATGATTGAATGTCATTGGTTCTCGTTTCTTTTTACTTCCGCATTCACTCCCTTAGCTCTTAGGCTCGGGTTTCGGAGTCCTAGGAATTTGGGGCGTGACATTTACTCATGTTATCAGTCGTGATCTTCATGGTTGCAATGATTATTCGGTGAATTATGTGAAAGAGATGTAGTACATCTTTGAAATTGGCAATGTGTGAAGACTTTTCTGAAGTTGTGAAGTTTTGAAGCTGTGAAGTTGTGTACTTGTGATATTGTTAGGTGTTGATGTTTATGCTTATTTCGTTCACAATGTAAATTCTCTGCTATGTAAAAGAGTATTTGTAACACCCCGTGTTATTATCCTTTTTACTGAAATTATTTTTGATTTAATTTCGGTAATGACGTCACTTGTTCATGACGTATTATTTATTCTTGGTATTTGATACCTGTAAATTTTTCGCGTTCATGACGTATTATTTATTCTTGTTCATGACGGTTTCTCTTTGACGACTACGCGAATTCTTGGTATCAATTACACGGTCTCGTTTCGACGTTAGTTTATTCGACGTTTAATGATTAGTGTTTCGATTGAATGACGACGCGTTTTAATTGGATCGGGCGTTTAGTGTTCCGACGTTTGGGTTTCTAACCCGATATAATTAATTGGACGTCCCGTTATTATTTTGGACTTACGAGATTATGTTTGGACGTTCCCGATAATTATTGGAATTTATAGTTTATATATATATATTTAATTACAATTAAATATATATATAGTGTTGGGGTTATTTCGTGATTATGGACAAAGGAGGGGTCACTTGTCTAATTAATGCATATATATGTATATCATATATGTATACATATCTGTGCAGAGAAAGATGAAACACTGACCTACGATTCGTTCTCTCCTTCATTCTCCTTTCTCTACAGCCGACCACCATTCATTCTCCTTCATCACCATTGTCGTCGGCTAACGAGAGAGAGAGAGAGAGAGTCGGCTGAGGAGCGGTGGTCGTAAGACGCGGTGACGCTATGGCAGCGGCAAAGGACGGCTGGAGTTGCGGACGGCGGCGGTTCGCGGTGGCTGTGGTCGACGGCAGCTGGTGGCGTCGTGCAGGGGTCGTCGGTGGCGCAAGGTGGTGCAGGGCAGAGCTGGTTCGTGCAGAGGCGACGCGCACTGTAGCAGTTCGCGCAACAGTGCAGTCTGGCCGAAACTTCGACCATTTGTTCGGTCAACTTCCCGATCTCGGTTCGGGCTGATTTTCGGAGGGTAGATTCGTCTCGATGTCAGGTACGGCGTGTAAATATTTCATAATTTTTCGTTGAACGGTTTGTCGGGAAATTCGATTTGAAGTTTCGAATTTTCGTTTGGGTTAATTTAGATTTACTCAAATTAATTAATCTATTATTAATGGGCTTCGTATATATCGTATAGGTTGTCGAGATGGACGTTTCGATATATTCGAAATATTTTTTGGACGACTTTGGTCGGCGGGCGTCATATTCGGGCGCCGGTACTGTTCACAGTGGGCCCGAAATCGGAATTGGACTTAGGAATTAATTTAAGAAAATTAATTAAATTATTTCCTACGAGATTAGATATATTCCTAATTGAATTGAATAGGAATAGACGACTTTGAAATTCCCTCGAGAATTAAATGAGCTAGAATATTTTGTAAACGTTGGACGTGAGAGACTTAAACGTTATTCTAGGTCCATTTTTATTACGTGGATTATCTGCTTAAATTATTTTTAAAAAAAAGGCATGTTAATTGAAATTGAAAATATTTTCTAAGGAATTAAAGAAAATATATTTTGAAAACATGAAATGTATATGAAACTGTTTTCATATGATTTACTTGCTTTATTGTATTTTAAAGCATGAAAAGAGATTTTGAGATTTATATATTACCCTGTGGGTATTTACATAAATATGATGCATTACATATTTATGATTGATGCATGATTGTCATTTGGACCTGGATGCATATTGAGAATATCATGTAGTGTTAAATCATAGTATTGGTATATGTGGGTTGTGAAATCATGTGGGGTGTCTTTGTGTCGAATCGTCGCAACAACTGGCCAGGGGGTGTTCCCATCCTACAGAATAATGAGCTGTGAATGGGGTATAGGGTGAGTCGTCTCATTCTCGAAGTCGCGGGTCGTCTCGTGCATCCGTTATACGGATCTTTGGTCACGGGTCATCTCGTGCAACCGTCTTCCTTGTTGAAAGTGTAGTGTCAAAAACACTTGAGAAGAATCGGTGCGGTATTCTTTCTCCTTGTAAATGGGTGGAGTGCGTATTCGTTAACCACGTGATGTGGGCAAAGGGTGGTGTATGAGTCACATTGTATATGCATGGCATTTATGTGATTTCATTTGACATGTATACATGATATTATTACATGTGGTGTTGGAGCAGGTTTAATATGTGTTATTATTGCCTGTTGGATTTTGGAGCATGTTATGTATGAATATTGTGAAATTAAATTCATATCTTTATAAAATGCTCAGTTGAAAGTGATAAATGCGAAAACAAGAATTAAATGAGAAAATAAGTATAAATGAAAAGTGTATCTTTATACTTGTGATTATTTACCTTGTGCCCTTGGGGGAGATTAGGTATATTGGCATAGTGACCTCTGTGGTTAGTTATGTGTTATCTGTAGAGATTTGAGGTTAGGGATTGATTGAGTATCAATTGTGATCTGAGGCCTTAGAGAAGGAGGTGATAGTTTTATGGTTTCGGTTAGTTGCATATTACTGACCCTGGATGTTTCTTTCCCACTTAGGGGGAGGTATCCTTTATCGTGCTTTTGAGGTTTTGAGTGCGGTTAGAAGTGGTTGTGATTGAATCTGTCTAGTTAAGTGGAAATGACTTTGTCACGCCCCGAATTCCTAGGACTCCGAAACCCGAGCCTAAGAGCTAAGGGAGTGATTGCGGAAGTAAAAAGAAACCAGAACCAAAAGACATTCAGTCATCGAACACCCACAAAGGGTTGCAATGAATGCCCAGATACCATGCTGTCACGCCCCTAAAGGGTGACGCAAACCAAACGACTACTAGAGTCAACAATAATAAAGAAGTACATGGAATAACAATAAGAATATACTCCATGCCAACACGAATACTAAAAACACAAGAGTATCCGTAGATACCAACAGACACGCTCCTAAATCCCTAAGACTCCCGAACTGGGACATCCAAGGAATCCAAGATGTGATCCTTAATACGAATGACCAACTAAGACATCATTAACCAAGAAAACACATGGGTTAATGATAGAGATGGTATATTCCATACCCAAATGGATAATAAACTAAGCAGCGGAATCTAACGAAAATCCGGCAGAGTTCCGTTTGTAAATGGAACATCCGGACAACAACCACAACACAAGAACCTGCCAATAGCAATTCAATAATCACAATGGCTTCCAAGCCCCACATTCATCAATCCTAATAGGGCCGAGGTAGTGGAAAGAAACCAAAACCCCTTCAAACCCTCTAAAATCAACAGAGCCACAATTGCTCGAATAAAAATACAGATAAGCACCTAGCTGTGCAGAATAAATACAATAATCTCCTGAAAGAATAAATACAGGAAATAAAAGATACATCAATAGGGATAGGCCAACAGACTGGCTCCCAAAAGAAAATACATAACAATCCCATAACAATGGGTAGAGAAACTGAAAGCGGATACCTATCGTCCCCAAACCCAGTCGTGCTGCAACCGTAACCGCATCACCCAACGCAACTCCAAACCTGTAACAAGAAAACCAAGGAAAACTGTCATTGTACCGCATCCTGCCCATAGCCGTATAATTCCTGCAACCTGGCGTGGAATACCAGGGGGCGAATGAAATTCCCCTGTGAGCAAATAAGCTCAGTGGGAAAAGATATCCTAACTACCACATCCTCTGATAGTTTAGGTAAAGCTAAACCGTCTAATAAGATATAAATATAGCCCAACTAGTCCCATCCACGCAAATCCAAGTCAACACGCTCATAAACTATCGTAAACGAGTATACATAAGTATATAGGGAATATATATATATATATATACACACACATATATATATATATAAATACACAACATGAGTCTCTAAAACTCGTACTCCAAGTGCCCAACACCAGTAGTCTACACTACTCTCACCAACGTACACTAGGTACACGATACTAAGGTCCAGTCTAACAAATCACTAATTACTCACAACACAATTCAGAAGATCCAACCGAGGAGATCACACTCACCTCTAATATCCACAAGGAAACAAAATCCACCAATAGTACCAAGGATGACTCAAATCCTACACCCCGATAACACAGGAAGGAAAACACCCACGTCCTTGCGTACTAACACAATCGTCATCAATATTTATATATATATATATATACACAATATATATATATAACAACCCTCATCCCATCCCTAGAGAAAATCTACCTCTCATGGACTAGGCCACCTCAATCATATCACCACATAACACCTCAATTGCTATCTCCAACAATGTCAATAAATCACCAACACTCTCACTAAGGATGAGAAAAACCCCGTAAGAGTCAAGAACCCAAGCAAGGAAAAGAAGTCCCAATGCTAGACCAAAAGATAACCGAGACAACAACGTCAAGGTTAAGAACACCCCAAGTGTTTAAGCAAAACACTCGAACAAGGAAACCAAAGCAAGAGAAAGAAATACCAATGCTAACCAACAGATAACCGAGACAACAATGTCAAGGTTAAAACACCACAAGTTAACAAGGAAAGAACACCAAGAGGGGACTAGGAAAGAATCGAACAAGGAAACCAAAAATGAATGGCCGAGAGTAAGGGTTATAAAAAGATGAATCCCAAGGATTCAATAGTTTTTAAGAAATTTTTTTTAAAAACTCGAACCAATCCATTTGCCATCCATGCCCCTAACGTAAGAAAAACTCATATCACCTAGGTGGTGATACCAACAACCCAGAAAAGGGAAAGGCAACACTATATGTGTGCACTGAACAACAACAAGCCTCAATTCGAGACTTAAGCATGATAGGAAACAATGGAACACCTTTCAAAACTCTACCAGATGAGGTATTGAGAAAGAAGTCTCGAAATCTCAGAATCCCAAGAAAATAATAAAATGGTTTTACTTTTAAGAACCACATAGTAAAAATGACCGTCTTGCCCCCGGTCTCCGTCAGTTGCCATCACTGGCTTTTAGAAGTTCAAAATCTTTTTAAAGAAGATCCTAAGATCATTTTATAAAGTGTTAAAGCTTTTCATTGCTACGGGGGTAGGCGAAAACGGGTTTTTCCTTCTAAATATAAAGAGTTTAGAAAACACCGTTTCCGAAAGACAGTCTAATAAGGGCGAACACAACTTTACAGATTCCTATAATGCCCAAAAAGACAGCAAAGGAAGAACAATACGTTGGACTCAAGGAAGACAACCATCCGTTTCTAACTCCACAATGACACCACATGGAAGAGGTTCGGCACCACGCCGTAACCAACGAATCCCGGAATGACATACAAGTCAACGACCACGTACTAGTGTACAAAACGCAGTACAATGAATGCTCAGGGGAATGAACTAAGCATAAGAACCAACACTACAGTACCTCGAGTACTTAATAGAACTCATCTCAGCCATAACCTCTTCTCATCAATCAAATCTCACACAACTCATCACTCGCCTTCTCTAAGGCCTCAATTATCAATTGACACAAAAATCATCCCTAACCTCAAATCTTCAAAAGAGTTCACACAACTAACCACGATCACCAAACTACTAACCACAATCACAAGGCTACTAACCACAATCTCTAAGGCCTCAACTCAAGTCAAGCCTACGGTCCACCACTAGGCTCCGCTAGCCACATGAATCACTATGCCAACACGCATAACCTCCCCCAAGGGTACTAAGGTATACAACAAGTATAAATATATTCGTTTCATTTATACTTATTAATAATTACCACATTTAAAGTCTTGTTTCACATTATTCATTTTCATCTGAGCATTTAAAAAAATATGAATTTAATTCGCAATATTCATAACTAGCATGCTCCAACATCACATGTAATATAGTACATATACATGTCAAATGAGATCACATAAACAGTGTGCAGTGTAATGTGACTCAACACTCCCCGTGATACTCACACACAACACACCCTTCCCAAGGGTAACGGATACAGACTCTGTCCACATACTTATGAGGATACAAGCTCATCAAGTAGTGTAGAGTTACCACACCGACCCTTCCCAAGTGATTTTTCTCTCTATCACTTCAACAGGGAAGGCGGTTGTACGAGAGCCCAGCTTGCAACTCCGTACGCCATGACTACCATAAAGTCAAGAACATGAGCCTCTACCTGGACTCCTAACTCACATTTGTCGGATTTTTAGTTCCGTAGGCGTGATACCTCCTGGCCAGTTGTTGTGATGATCCGACACAAACGTCTACTCGTGCCCCATGCATAGAGGAAGTAGATCACACCAAATGAACTCTCTCTGCCAATGGTGAAACCGTGCACTACATGCACCAACACCCATGTGCTCACACGACATGGTGTACAATCAAATCATATCTCAATCACAAATATGTAATACATCATATTTATAAAAATACCCACATGGTAATATAAGTCTCAAAATCTATTTTCATGCTTTAACATACAATAAGGCAATTAAATCATATGAAAACAGTTTCATATACATTTCATGTTTTCAAAATATATTTTCTTTAATTCCTTAGAAAATATTTCAATTTCAAGTAACATGTCTTTTTAAAATAATTTAAACAATTATTTCACGTATACCGAAAGGAACCTAGCATGTCGTCTAAGCTTTACGAATCTCTACTAACCCATTTAAATTCGTAAGGGTTTCCAAGCCGTCTATTCTTATTTAATTTAAATAAGAATATTATTTAATCACATAGGAATAATTTAATAAATTTTCTTAAATTAATTCCTAAGCCCCATTCTGATCCTAAACAATTTATAGATATTTAAACTAGCAATTTAATATATCTATAATAAATTAAATAAGGGTTTTGCACCCCTAAACTACTTCAATAATGCGGAGTGAGAAATATAATTTTCCACCTAATTATACGTTACCGAACAGCCCGAAACAGCACAGTACCGGCGCCCGATTATGGAGTCCGCCGACCAAAATCGTCCAAAAACTATTTCGAATATATCGAAATGTCCGTCTCGACAACCTATACGATATATACGAAGCCCATTAATAATCGGTTAATTAATTGGGTTAAATCTAAAATACCCCAAACGAAAACTATAACTTATCAATGCGATTTTCGGGCAAATCGTTCATCGTAAATTCACGAAATTAATATATGATGAATACTACGTAGGTACAAAACTACTCACCGAAAATCGGCTCAAACCGATCACCGGAAGTCACCGAACCGGCCACTTGAAGTTCTGGCCGAACCGGTCTGCAACTCCCTGCTGCGCGTCGCCCTGTGCACGACCACCACGTTGCCGCCTCTAGCCCGACGACAACCACCGCAGCACCACCCGTAGCCAACACCAGTCGCCGCCGTCGTCACAGCTTCGGCAACTACAAGCTGCGTCGCCTCCAGCCGCAACCCGTTTCCTGCTGCCGACTCTCTCTCTCTCTCTCAGCCGGCGAAGATGGAGGAGAAGGGCTGCAACTTCGTGTAATGGCGAGAGAAGGATGATGAAGGTCTGTTGCGAACAGAAGGAGAAGAGAGCAGATGGAGACTCAGTCGTTCATCCTTCATAATATACAGATATACATATATGTGCAGAAATTGCGAAAGTAACTCCCCAAACATCAGAAATTACGAAATAACCCCCAACACTATATATATATAATTACAATAAAAAAAATATATATATATATACAGTAAACCCCAATAATTATCGAGTACGTCCGAACATAATATCGTAAGCCTGAAATAATAACGGGACACCCAATCAAAATATATTGGGGTAGGAACCCGACAACCGTAACACCAAGAAAGTAAATTAATACGCTTCACGCCGGATCCGTAGAAGTACAAATACCGTAACCGAAATAATCGAAACGATACCGTGTAGTCGAGAATAAGAATTCGCGTAGTCGTCAAAGAGAAACCGTAAAGTCATCCAGTCGACTTTAAACTAAACGCGAAAAATTTACAGGTATCAAATACCAAGAATAAATAATACGTCATGAAGAAGTGACGTCATTACCGAAATTAAATTAGAATTAATTTCAGTAAAAAGAGAAAGTAACACGGGGTGTTACAACCTTCCCACCTTAGGGTGGTGTATGAGTCACATTGTATATGCATGGCATTTATGTGATTTCATTTGACATGTATACGTGATATTATTACATGTGATGTTGGAGCAGGTTTAATATGTGTTATTATTGCCTGTTGGATTTTGGAGCATGTTATGTATGAATATTGTGAAATTAAATTCATATCTTTATAAAATGCTCAGTTGAAAGTGATAAATGCGAAAACATGAATTAAATGAGAAAATAAGTATAAATGAAAAGTGTATCTTTATACTTGTGATTATTTACCTTGTGCCCTTGGGGGAGATTAGGTATATTGGCATAGTGACCTCTGTGGTTAGTTATGTGTTATCTGTAGAGATTTGAGGTTAGGGATTGATTGAGTATCAATTGTGATCTGAGGCCTTAGAGAAGGAGGTGATAGTTTTGTGGTTTCGGTTAGTTGCATATTACTGACCCTGGATGTTTCTTTCCCACTTAGGGGGAGGTATCATTTATCGTGCTTTTGAGGTTTTGAGTGCGGTTAGAAGTGGTTGTGATTTAACCTGTCTAGTTAAGTGGAAATGACTTCTTGATTCTGTTAATTATCAATTGTGAAATTAGAGTCATAATGAATTGGAAGAGGTATTGATTGAGACTAGTTATTCCCGTGGTATCGGCCACTAGTTCTCCCTTTTCATGATATTAGGGGTTTGCTTAAGTGATTTTATTAAGTACTCGAGGTACTGTAGCTTAGCAATCTTGTTTCGAGTGCTTAGTTCATTCCTCTAAGCATTTCTTTTATTGTACTCTGTATACTAGTACATGTCTTTGACTTACACGTCATTCCTTGAGTTGTAGGTTACGGCGAGGTGTCGAACCTTTTCCAGGTGTTGTCATTTGATATCGTGAGGTTGGGAACGGATAGTTGTGTTCCGTGAACCTAATGTAGTACTCTTCCTTCCTTGTCATATTGGACATTATAGGAATCTGTGGAGTTGTGTTTACCCATATTTGGTTGTCCTTCGGAAACGGTGTTTTCTAAACTCTTTGTGTTTAAAAGGAAAAACCCATTTTCGTCTACCCCCGTAGCAACTAAAAGTTTTAGTACTTTGTAAAATGATCTTAGGATCTTCTTTAAAAAGATTTTTAACTTCTAATAGCCGGTAATGGCAACTGACGGAGACCGGGGGCAAGATGGTCATTTTTACTATGTGGTTTCTTAAAAGGAAAACTATTTTATTACTTTTCTTGGGATTCTGAGATTTCGAGACCTCTTTCTCAATATCTCATCCTGTAGAGTTTTGAAAGGTGTTCCATTGTTTCACATTTGCTTCCTATCATTTCTAAGTCTCGGGTATGAGGCTTGGTGTTGTTCAGGGCACACACATAGTGTTGCCGTTTCCTTTCTTTTGGTTTTTGATGTCACCACTTAGGTGATTCGAGTTGTTCAACATGTTAGGGGCATGGATACCGAGTGGATTGGGTTCCTTGTCCAGGTGTTTTCACTAAACACTTGTGGTGTTCTTTACCTTGACATTGTTGTCTCGGTTATCTATTGGTTAAGCATTGGAAAGTCTTTTCCTTTGCATTGCTTTGGTGACCCTGAGGTGGTTGTTCTTGTGAGTTGAGTTCGTGTACTCTTAGTGATTTGATTGAGTGGTTTTCCTTGCCTACAGTGAGAGTGTTAGTGATGTGATTGACCCTATTGATGATAGTATTATGAGGTCGATTTGAATTATGGTATGGTGATATGATTTAGGTGATCTAGCCCTTGAGAGGTAGATTTTCCTTACTAATGGGATGAGGTTTGTTATATATATATATTGTACATATATATATATATGTATATATATATATATATATATAGATGATGATTATGTTAGTACGCAAGGACGTGAGTGTTTTTCCTCCTGTGTTTTAGGGGAGTGAGTTATGAGTATTCCTTGGTGCTAGTGACGTATTTGATTCCTGTGGATATTAGAGGTGAGTGTGATTCCCTCTGTTTAGATTTTCTGGTTAGCGTTGTGAGCGCCGGATGATTGTGAGATTGGACATGAGTGTCGTGTACCTAGTGTACGTTGGTGAGAGTAGTGTAGACTACCGGTGTTGATACTTGGAGTACGAGTCTTAGTCATTTCCTATAGGCTCATGTTGTGTATTTATATATATATATAGATGTATATATATATATGTCCCCTATATACTTACGTACAGTAGTATATGAGCACGTACCTTGGGTTTTCGTGGCTGGGTTATGTTGTGGGCTATGTATCTCACTGGGTGGTTTAGCATTACCTAAACTATTAGAGGATGTGGTAGTTAGAGTATCCTTTCCCACTGAGCTTATTTGCTCACAGGGGTATTTCATTTGCCCCCTGGTATTCCCACGCCAGGTTGCAGGAAATATACGGCTATGAGCAGGATGCAGTGCAACGACAGCTTTCTTTTGTTTCCTTGTTACAGGTTTTGGGTGATGCGGTTACGGTTGCGGTATGAATGGGTTTGGGGACGATAGGTATCTGCTTTCAGTTTTCCTTACCCATTTGTTATGGGTTTGCCATGTATTTCTTTTGGGAGCCAGTCTGTTGGCCTATCCCTGTTGATGTATCTTTATTTCATGTATTTATTCTTTCAGGATGTATTGTATCTATTCTGTACAGCTAGACGCTTTTCTGTATTCTTATTCGAGCATTTGTGGCTCTGTCGATGTTAGAGGGTTTGGAGGGGTTTTGGTTTTTTTCCACTACCTCGGCCCTAGTAGGATTGATGAATGTGGGGCTTGGAAGCCATTGTGATTATTGAATTGCTTTGGGCAGGTTATTGTGTTGTGTTTGGTTGTCCGGATGTTCCATTTACAAACGGAACTTTGCCGGATTTTCGTTAGATTCCGCTGCTTTGTTTATTATTCATTTGGGTATGAAATATACCATTTCCTATCATTATTCCATACGTTTTCATGGTTAATGATATCTTAGTTGCTCATTATAATGATCACATCCTGGATCCCTTGGATGTCCCAGTTCGGGAGTCTTAGGAATTTAGGGACGTGTCAGCATTGTATTAGAACATTTTACCCTTTCGTGGGTATTTGATGATTGAATTTCGTTGGTTTTCATTTCTTTTTACTTCCGCAATCACTCCCTTAGCTCTTAGGCTTGGGTTTCGAAGTCCTAGGAATTTGGGGCGTGACAGTATTTTGGTGATCTGTATTATGCAATGTTAATGAGTAATTTGGTGATCTGTATTGTGTTATGTTAATTTCTATTTTGGTTTTCTGGTATAGTGGTACCCTAAATGGTGTCAAACTGTTTTACAATCATTTTTTATTAAAACATTGTGTTCACTTACAATATATAGTTCTTGAATTGTACACTCTGTATCACGGACTTAGGGTAGTATTTACTACTTGATACACCGGTTTTTTTTAATTAAAATGGTTTTCATGAATATATTGCTTTCGAATTATATATATATAAATTTCAAAATTTATATTTTATACATATATATATAGGTTTCGAATTATATATATATAAATTTCAAAATTTAAATTTAAATATTAGCTTCGAATTTTAATGTTCAAAAGTTATATATATATTTTTAAGAGAAATAATAAAACGGGTATTTAAGAGAGATTCATAAGTACATTTTGTAGGTGAGATGGGTGCTAACATTTGGTAGGAGAAGTGTTGCATTTTGCATATATTTAGGTACATAAGTAACAATCAACTATTTTACTTTATTTATTTCTGCATTTGGTTTTACCGAAGGTACAATTGGAAGTAGAGTGACGACATTTAAGTTTTTCCTTTTTATTCTTGTTTGTAGTACTTGCTAAAAGGATTTTTTTAATTATAATGGTTGCCATGAATTTCCTACACCTCGGGCCTTCAATTGGGATATAATTCAGGAGAATTTTGAATATAATTAAGGAGATTTATGAAAATAACCAAACCTGCATTTGGTAGTTATTGTGCCATAAGTGGCTTAAGCAATGTTGGATTTCGAAGTTATTGTGCCACAACAAATCATATGGCCACGCTATATTACTAATTTCATATTCATCACAATCAGATGACCTATCATATATAATCTATTTTTTTTTACAGAATGTTTGAACTCTTTATGGACCATCTCACGAAGTAACCATAGACCATGTTAGGGAGTTATAATTACTTATAAAATTACATATGTAATATTTATAAGTTGTTAACTCAAAATAGTTGGGTTATATTCAAAGTTTGTGTCAACTTGCACTATAAAATGTTCTTGAATTATATTATATATCACTGACTTCTTTACAATTACGTGTGTTATGCATAGTTAATAATAACTAAATCCTAAATTATAAAATAATCAACTGTTTATTATTATTTGTAATTGGAATTTGGGATACCCATTAATTACTATACCCATGACAACAAATTTGTTTAACACACCATATTAGTAATTTAAGATTCATCATTTTCCGATGACCTATTATATATAATCTAATTTCTATTATAGAATATTTATGGTTATATAGTATTTCAGTAATACATTACAAAATTTAGTTACAAAGTTGTAACTCGTATTATCTTCGATTATTTGAATACATTAATAAATATTTCTAAGATTAATCAGGTACAAAGAAATAACAGACTCTATGATTGGTTTATTGGTAATATTTCTTACTTTGAACTTGGTTAGTTGGTTTATCTTACGATCATGGTGGAAGCAACAAATCATTAATTTATTATATATATTAAATGTTTGTGTCCACTTGCATTGATGTTTAACAAAATCAATTCTGTAATATATTAAAATTTTAAAAAGTAACGGGGTTGTAGATTTGATGGTTAATAGCCCTTTTAAATGTAATGAAGCAACACATGACCAAAGATTCGCTAACTGAAATAAAAGTTCTTTTTTAGCAACTATCCAGGGGACACGCTCTATTTTTAGACTACATATGACATGACCGACTGAGATGGGCGGTAGAATTGGCGGTTGAATTGGTTTGATTATCCCACTCCTTATCTAAATATTTAATGCTGGATCCCCCTTTTCAATGGCTTGCATCACTTGTGATGGAATCAATTTTAAAGATACCTAACTACCAAACTCCTTGCAGGCGCCACGTGGAAGGGATTCCGGCACGTGCATGTGATAATCGGTTTACATATTGTCACGCCCCGAATTCCTAGGACTCCGAAACCCGAGCCTAAGAGCTAAGGGAGTGATTGCGGAAGTAAAAAGAAATGAGAACCAACGACATTCAATCATCAAATATCCACGAAAGGGTAAAATGATCTGATACCACGCTGTCACACTCCTAAGATTCCCGAAACTCAAATCTAGAGAATCAGCGAATCTCCAAGGGATGACGCTCACATGGAATAACAATAAAAATATACTCCATGTCAAGTAGAATGTTAGAAACTCACTAGCATCCTCCAATACCAACTGACACGCTCCTAAATTCCTAAGACTCCCGAACAGGGACATCCGAGGAATCCAAGATGTGATCCTTAATACAAATGACCAACTAAGACATCATTAACCGTGAAAACATATGGGTTAATGATAGATATGGTATATTTCATACCCAAATGGATAATAAACTAAGCAGCGGAATCTAACGAAAATCCGGTAGAGTTTCGTTTGTAAATGGAACATCCGGATACATAACCATAACACAATAACCTGCCAAAAGCAATTCAATAATCACAATGGCTTCAAAGCCCCACATTCATCAATCCTACTAGGGCCGAGGTAGTGGAAAGAAACCAAAACCCCTCCAAACCCTCTAACATCAACAAAGTCACAAATGCTCGAAAAAAAATACAGAAGAGCACCTAACTGTGCGGAATAGATACAATACATCCTGAAAGAATAAATACAGGAAATAAAAGATACATGAACAAGGATAGGCCAACAGACTGGCTCCCAAAAGAAATACATGACAATCCCACAGAACATGGGTAAGGAAGCTAACAGAAGACAACTACCGTCCCCAAAACCAGTCGTGCTGCATCCGTAACCGCATCACCCAACGCAACTCCAAAACCTGTAACAAGAAACTAAAGAAAACTGTCGTTGCACTTCATCCTGCTCATAGCCATATGTTTCCTGCAACCTGGCGTGGGAATACCAGGGGGCAAATGAAATACCCTTGTGAGCAAATAAGCTCAGTGGGAAAGGATACTCTAACTACCACATCCTCTAATAGTTTAGGTAATGCTAAACCACCCA
Organism: Cornus suecica; assembly: GCA_963922005.1. Lineage (NCBI taxonomy): Eukaryota > Viridiplantae > Streptophyta > Magnoliopsida > Cornales > Cornaceae > Cornus > Cornus suecica. Next base: position 14,999,996 of record OY998248.1, on the reverse strand, counting down.
GTGAGATACATAGCCCACAACATAACCCAGCCACGAAAACCCAAGGTACGTGCTCATATACTACCGTACGTAAGTATATAGGGGGAATACATATATATACATATATATATATACAGGTATACATGTATAAGTATGCAACCTGAGTCTACAAGGTACAACTAAGGCTCATACTCCAAGTACCCATACCGGTAGTCTACACTACTCTCACCAACATACACTAAGTACACGACACCCAAGTCCAATCCTGACAAGTCATCAAATACTCACCACGCTAACCACAAAACCCAATAGAGGGAGCACACTCACCTCTAATATCCATAAGGATCAAATCCACCACTAGTACCAAGGAATACTCAAATCCCACACCCCGATAACACAGGAAGGAAAACACCCACGTCCTTGCGTACTAACACAATCATCATCTATATATATATATATATATACAATATATATATATAACAAACCTCATCACATTCCTAAGGAAAATCTACCTCTCAAGGGCTAGATCACCTCAATCATATCACCATACCATAATTCAAATCGACCTCATAATACTATCATTAATAGGGTCAATCACATCACTAACACTCTCACTGTAGGCGAGGAAAACCACCCAATCAAATCACTAAAAGTACACGAACTCAACTCACAAGAACGACCACCTCAGGGTCACCAAAGCAAAGAGAAGGAAAAGACTTTCCAATGCTTAACCAACAGATAACCGAGACAACAATGTCAAGGTAAAGAACACCACAAGTGTTAGTGAAAACACCTGGACAAGGAACCCAATCCACTCGGTATCCATGCCCCTAACATGTGGAACAACTCGAATCACCTAAGTGGTGACATAAAAAACCAAGAAGAAAGGAAAGGGCAACACTATATGTGTACCCTGAACAACACTAAACCTCATACCCGAGACTTAGAAATGATAGGAAGCAAAGGTGAAACAATGGAACACCTTTCAAAACTCTACAGGTCGAGATCTTGAGAAAGAAGTCTCGGAATCTCGAGAAACTAATAAAATAGTTTTCTTTTAAGAAACCACACAGTAAAAATGACCGTCTTGCCCCCGGTCTCCGTCAGTTACCATTACCGGCTTTTAGAAGTTAAAAATCTTTTTAAAGAAGATCCTAAGATCATTTTACAAAGTACTAAAACTTTTAGTTGCTACGGGGGTAGGCGAAAACGGGTTTTTTCCTTTTAAATACAAAGAGTTTAGAAAACACCGTTTCCGAAGGACAGCCAAATAAGGGACGGATTCCTATAATGCCCAAGATGACAAGGAAGGAAGAGTACTACATTGGGTTCACGAAACACAACTATCCGTTCCCAACCTCACGAGATCAAATGACAACACCTGGAAAAGGTTCGGCACCTCGCCGTAACCTACAACTCAAGGAATGACGTGTAAGTCAAAGACATGTACTAGTATACAGAGTACAATAAAAGAAATGCTTAGAGGAATGAACTAAGCACTAGAAACAAGATTGCCAAGCTACAGTACCTCGAGTACTTAATAAAATCACTTAAGCAAACCCCTAATATCATGAAAAGGGAGAACTAGTGGCCGATACCACGGGAATAACTAGTCTCAATCAATACCTCTTCCAATTCATTATGACTCTAATTTCACAATTGATAATTAACAGAATCAAGAAGTCATTTCCACTTAACTAGGCAGGTTCAATCACAACCACTTCTAACCGCACTCAAAACCTCAAAAGCACGATAAAGGATACCTCTTCCTAAGTGGGAAAGAAACATCCAGGGTCAGTAATATGCAACCAACCGAAACCACAAAACTATCACCGCCTTCTCTAAGGCCTCATATCACAATTGATACTCAATCAATCCCTAACCTCAAATCTCTACAGATAACGCATAACTAACCACAGAGGTTACTATGCCAATATACCTAATCTCCCCTAAGGGCACAAGATAAATAATCACAAGTATAAAGATACACTTTTCATTTATACTTTAACAATTTTCTCATTTAATTCATGTTTTCGTATTTATCACTTTCAACTGAGCATTTTATAAAGATATGAATTTAATTTCACAATATTCATACATAACATGCTCCAAAGTCCAACAGGCAATAATAACACATATTAAACCTGCTCCAACATCACATGTAATAATATCACGTATACATGTCAAATGAAATCACATAAATGTCATACATATTCAATGTGATTCATACACCACCCTTTGCCCACATCACGTGGTTAACGAATACGCACTCCACCCATTTACAAGGAGAAAGAGTACCGCACCGATTCTTCCCAAGTGTTTTTGACACTACACTTTCAACAAGGAAGGTGGTTGGCACGAGACGACCCGTGACCAAAAATCCGTATAATGAATGCACGAGACGACCCGCGACTTCAAGAATGAGACGACTCACCCTATACCCCATTCACAGCTCATTATTCTGTAGGATGGGAACACCCCCTGCCCAGTTGTTGCGACGATTCGACACAAATACACCCCACATGATTTCACAACCCACATATACCAATACCATGATTTAACACTACATGATATTCTCAATATGCATCCAGGTCCAAATGACAATCATGCATCAATCATAAATATGTAATGCATCATATTTATGTAAATACCCACAGGGTAATATATAAATCTCAAAATCTCTTTTCATGCTTTAAAATACAATAAAGCAAGTCAATCATATGAAAACAATTTCATATACCATTCATGTTTTCAAAATATATATTTTCTTTAATTCTTTAGAAAATATTTCAAATTCCCTTATCATGCCTTTAAAATAAATTAAAGCAATTAATTCACGTATCGCAAAGGAACCTAGCACAACGTCTAAGTTTCCACAAATCTCTACTAACTCATTTAATTCTCAAGGGAAATTCTAAGCCATCTATTCCTATTCGATTCATATAGGAAATTATTTAATTACATAGGAAATAATTTAATTAATTTTCTTAAATTAATTCCTAAGTCCAATTCCGATTCTAAACGAATTATAGATATTTAAATTAACGATTTAATATATCTATAATAAATTAAATAAGGGATTTGCACCCCTAAACTACTTCAATAATGTGGAGTGAGAAATAAAATTTCCCACCTGAAATACGCTAACAGAACAGCCGTTTCGGGCCCACCGTGAACAGTACCGGCGCCCGAATATGACGCTCGCCGACCAAATTCGTCTGAAAAATATTTCACCTATATCGAAATGTCCGTCTCGACAACCTATACGATATATACGAAGCCTATTAGCAATAGGTTAATTAATTGGGTTAAATCTAAAATACCCCAAACGAAAATTCGAAACTTCAAATCGAATTTCCCGACAAACCGTTTAACGAAAAATTACGAAAGTTTTACACGTCGTACCTGACATATAGGCGAAGCTACCCTCCGAAAAGCAGCCCAAACCGAGGTCGGGAAGTCGACCGAAAAATGGTCGAAGCTTCTGGCCGAAACCGGGACTGCCCGTCACTGCTACGCGTTGCTGCTTCAGCCACCCCACCTGTGCGCGACCACCATCGCACGCCATCACCACCATCACGCCACCAGCGCCGTCGCCTCCACCACCGCGAAACGTCGTCGCCGCCACGCTAGCGACCCTGCCAAGACGCACCCCTGCGTGCGGTTCACCTCCAGTCCAAGCTCTCTCTCTCTCTCTCTCCGACAACAATGGAGAATGGAGAAGCCATGGTGGTGAGGAGCTGCGGCTGCCGTTCGTGGAGAGAAGAGAAGAAGATGGAGCAGACTTCGTGTGGAGAAGAAGAGAGTAGGTTAGTTCAGTGCGTACACATGTGTATATATATATTTATTTCATATATATATATATATATATATATATATATATATCCTTAAATTGAATTTTGTACACTTTAATTCAATAGGTCCATGTGACCTAATGATGTGACCAAATTAAATAAGTGTGACAATTTATATAAATGTATCCCTATATTGCAAAAATGACCCTTTAAACATTCATAATTACAAACTAACCCCCAAAACTATATATATATAATTATAATTAAATATATATATATATAATAAATCCCAATAAATACTGGGAACGCCCAAACGTAAACTCGCAAACCCGAAATAATAATGGGACGCCCAATAAACGATCCCAATTAAATATATCGGGATAGGAACCCAAACATCGGAACACCTAACAAGCCCGATCAATTACCACGTGTCGCCATTCAATCGAAACACTAATCATTAAACGTCGAATAAACTAACGTCGAAATGAGACCGTGTAATTGACAACAAGAATTCGCGTAGTCGTCAAAGAGAAACCGTAAAGTCATCCAGTCGACTTTAAAACTAAACGCGAAAAATTTACAGGTATCAAATACCAAGAATAATATGAACGTCATGAACAAGTGACGTCATAACCGAAATTAAATTAAATATAATTTCAGGAAAAAGGAAAATAACACGGGGTGTTACACATATGGTATAAAATCCGATTTAAATGTAAAAATGTTGCAAGATTGCAACTTACATTAATATGAAATATCTAAAATACTCCTTCAAAGCTAATTAAAATTTTAAACATTGAGTTCATAATAAATAAATTTAAATTTTAAACATTGAGTTCATAATAAATAAGAGGGTAAAGGGCAACAAACCCCCAAAACAATACTTTCTCTCCCAACTAACCCTCCTAAGCTTTCAAAGTGCCACAAAAGTTCTGTCACACTTTGTAACACCCCGTGTTATTTTCCTTTTTCCTGAAATTAATTCTTATTTAATTTCGGTTATGACGTCACTTGTTTATGACGTTCATATTATTCTTGGTATTTCGCGTGTAAATTTTTTGCGTTTACTTTTAAAGTCGACTGGACGACATTATGGTTTCGTTTTGACGAGTTCGTGGATTATTATTATCGACTACGCGGTTTCGTTTTGATCAATTAATGTTTAGTGCTTCGACTGGTTGACGACACGTTGTAATTGATTGGACTTGTTTAGTGTTCCGACGTTTGTGGTCCTAACCCGGTGTATTTCTTTCGAACTATTTTAGTTATTTGGCGTCCCGTGGACTTTCGGGGTCGCGCGACATTATTTAGAGGCTCCCGGTATTTATTGGGATTTATTATATATATATTTAATTATATATATATTGAAGTGGGGTCATTTTGTAATTATGGATAAGTTGAGGGTTGCTTTTGCAATTAAGTCACATATATATGTATATGTATATGCGTGTACTGAGCTGCTGAACCACTCTCCTTCTCCTACACGATACACAGATTTTCGGTTTTCTTCTCCACTATTCTCAAACCTTCTCACGCACAGATCTATTTCTCCATCATTCTATAATGGCCGATTGAGAGAGAGAGAGAGAGGACGGGAAGTGGAGGTGCTAGCTGTGGCACAGTGGGTTGCGCAGGTGAGGTGCGACCAGACGAGGGTTTCATTTGAGGTTACGGGACATGGTGTTTACCGGCGAGAAAGAGAGACGGCCATGACTAGCGATGTAATCGTGAGCAGGAACGTGGGAGCCTGGTGGTGTGGCCGCTGCTATAGTGGCACGACCATGAGCCGCGTGTAGAACAAGCGAATTTGTGTTCGGTCTTGGGTTTGCGATTTGGCTTGGTGGTCGCCGGCTGAGGTAGCAGCGACGGCGACCATGGAGGTGGACCGATGGTTCGCGGCAGCGTGGGTCACCAGACTGGTGTAGATCGGGCGTTTTGGTGGCTAACCAGTCCCGAGTCGACTGGACTGAGTCGAGTTGACTCAGTGGCGAGCCGAGCTCGGTTCGGGCTGGTTTTCGGGGAATAGCTCGGCCTCGGTACCGTGTACGATATATCCGAAATTGGTGCGAAAACGTTGAGCGGTTTGCCGGGAATTTCATATTTTCGGTATGAATTTCAGTTTCGTTTTCTGTTGATTTGTTCCGAATTAATTATCGATTGCTAACAAATTTCAATTATATTGAATAGGGCGATAAGACGGTCGTTTCGAGATATTAAATATATTTTTCGGACGACTTTGGTCGGTGGGCGTTATATTCGGGCGCTGGTATTGTTCACGGTGGGCCCGAAACGGCTGTTCTGTAAGCGAAATTTCAAGTGGGAAATTTTATTTCTCACTCCGCATTATTGAAGTAGTTTAGGGGTGCAAAACCCTTATTTAATTTAATATAGATATATTAAATCATTAATTTAAATATCTATAATTCGTTTAGAATCGGAATTAGACTTAGGAATTAATTTAAGAAAATTAATTAAATTATTTCCTATGTAATTAAATAATTTCCTATATGAATCGAATAGGAATAGATGGCTTAGAATTTCCCTTGAGAATTAAATGAGTTAGTAGAGATTCGTGGAAACTTAGACGTTGTGCTAGGTTCCTTTGCGATACGTGAATTAATTGCTTTAATTTATTTTAAAGGCATGATAAAGGAATTTGAAATATTTTCTAAAGAATTAAAGAAAATATATATTTTGAAAACATGAATGGTATATGAAATTGTTTTCATATGATTTACTTGCTTTATTGTATTTTAAAGCATGAAAAGAGATTTTGAGATTTATATATTACCCTGTGGGTATTTACATAAATATGATGCATTACATATTTATGATTGATGCATGATTGTCATTTGGACCTGGATGCATATTGAGAATATCATGTAGTGTTAAATCATGGTATTGGTATATGTGGGTTGTGAAATCATGTGGGGTGTCTTTGTGTCGAATCGTCGCAACAACTGGCCAGGGGGTGTTCCCATCCTACAGAATAATGAGCTGTGAATGGGGTATAGGGTGAGTCGTCTCATTCTCGAAGTCGCGGGTTGTCTCGTGCAACCGTCTTCCTTGTTGAAAGTGTAGTGTCAAAAACACTTGGGAAGAATCGATGCGGTACTCTTTCTCCTTCTAAATGGGTGGAGTGCGTATTCGTTAACCAAGTGATGTGGGCAAAGGGTGGTGTCTGAGTCACATTGTATATGCATGGCATTTATGTGATTTCATTTGACATGTACACGTGATATTATTACATGTGATGTTGGAACAGGTTTAATATGTGTTATTATTGCCTGTTGGACTTTGGAGCATGTTATGTATGAATATTGTGAAATTAAATTCATATCTTTATAAAATGCTCAGTTGAAAGTGATAAATGCGAAAACATGAATTAAATGAGAAAATTGTTAAAGTATAAATGAAAAGTGTATCTTTATACTTGTGATTATTTATCTTGTGCCCTTGGGGGAGGTTATGTAAATTTGCATAGTGACCTCTGTGGTTAGTTATGTGTTATCTGTAGAGATTTGAGGTTAGGGATTGATTGAGTATCAATTGTGATTTGAGGCCTTAGAGAAGGCGGTGATAGTTTTATGGTTTCGGTTGGTTGCATATTACTGACCCTGGATGTTTCTTTCCCACTTAGGGGGAGGTATCCTTTATCATGCTTTTAAGGTTTGAGTGCGGTTAGAAGTGGTTGTGATTGAACCTGTCTAGTTGAGTGGAAATAGCCTCTTGATTATGTTAATTACCAATTGTGAAATTGAGGTCATAATGAATTGGAAGAGATATTGATTGAGACTAGTTAATCCTGTGGTACCGGCCACTAGTTTTCCCTTTTTGTGATATTAGGGAGTTTAAGTGATGTTATTAAGTACTTGGGGTACTGTGGTGTCGTAGCGTTGTTTCTAGTGCTTAGTTCATTCCCCTAAGCATTTCTTTTAATGTACTTTGTATACTAGTACATGTCTTTGACTCACACGTCATTCATTGAGTTGTCGGTTACGGCGTGGTGCCGAACCTTTTCCAGGTGTTGTCATTTGATTTCGTGAGGTTGGGAACGGATAGTTGTGTTCCATGAACCCAATATAGTACTCTTCCTTCCTTGTCCTCTTGGACATTATAGAAATCCGTGGAGTTGTGTTTACCCATATTTGGCAGTCCTTCGGAAACGGTGTTTTCTAAGTTTTAAAAATAAACTCTTTGTATTTAAAAGGAAAAACCCATTTTCGCCTACTCCCGTAGCAATGAAAAGTTTTAGTATTTTATAAATGATCTTAGGATCTTCTTTAAAAAGATTTTCAACTTTTAAAAGCCGGTGATGGCAACTGACGGAGACCGGGGGCAAGACGGTCATTTTTACTATGTGGTTTCTTGAAAGGAAAACTATTTTATTACTTTTCTTGGGATTCTGAGATTTCGAGACTTCTTTCTCAATATCTCATCCTGTAGAGTTTTGAAAGGTGTTCCATTGTTTCACCTTTGCTTCCTATCATTTCTAGGTCTCTGTATGAGGCATTGTGTTGTTCAGTGCACACATATAGTGTTGCCTTTCACTTTCTTTATTGTTGATGTCACCACTTAGGTGATTTGAGTCATCACACGTGTTAGGGGCATGGATACCGAGTGGATTGGTTTCTTTTGTCCAGGTGTTCTCACTAAACACTTGTGGTGTTCTTTAACCTTGACATTGTTGTCTATGTTATCTGTTGGTTTAGAATTGGGAAGCCTTTTCCTTCGCCTTGCTTTGGTGACCCTCGGGTGGTCGTTCTTGTGAGTTGAGTTCGTGTACTCTTAGTGATTTGATTGGGTGGTTTTCCTCGCCTACAGTGAGAGTGTTAGTGATGTGATTGACCCTATTGATGATAGTATTATGAGGTCGATATGGTTTATGGCATGGTGATATGATTGAGGTGATCTAGCCTTTGAGAGGTAGATTTTCTTTAGGAATGGGATGAGGTTTGTTATATATATATTGTACATTTACAATATATATATATATAGATGACAGTTGTGTTAGTACGCAAGGACGTGAGTACTTTTCCTCCTGTGTTATCGGGGAGTGAGTTATGAGTATTCCTTGGTACTTGTGGTGGATTATGATCCTTGTGGATATTAGAGGTGAGTGTGTTTTCCCTCTGTTGGATTTTCTGAATTGTGTTGTGAGTAATTGAGGAATTGTTAGATTGGACCCTAGTGTCGTGTACCTAGTGTACGTGGGTGAGAGTAGTGTAGACTACCGGTGTGGGTACGTACGAGTCTTAGTCGTATCTTATAGGCTCGTGTTGTGTACTTATATATATATACATATATATTTATCCCTGATATATATATATATATTCATTTACGGTAGCATATGAGCACGTACCTTGGGTTTTCGTGGCTGGGTTATATTGTGGGCTATGTATCTCACTGGGTGGTTTAACATTACCTAAACTATTAGAGGATGTGGTAGTTAGAGTATCCTTTCCCACTGAGCTTATTTGCTCACATGGGTATTTCATTTGCCCCCTGGTATTCCCACGCCAGGTTGCAGGAAACATACGGCTATGAGCAGGATGCAGTGCAACGACAGTTTTCTTTAGTTTCTTGTTACAGGTTTTGGAGTTGCGTTGGGTGATGCGGTTACGGATGCAGCACGACTGGGTTTGGGGACGGTAGTATTCTTCTGTCAGCTTCTTTACTCATGTTTTGTGGGATTATCATGTATTTCTTTTGAGAGCCAGCCTGTTGGCATATCCCTGTTGATGTATCTTTTATTTCCTGTATTTATTCTTTCAGGAGGTTATTGTATATGTTCTGCACAGCTAGGTGCTTTCCTGTATTCTTATTCGAGCAATTGTGGCTCTGTTGATTTTAGAGGGTTTGGAGAGGTCTTGGTTTCTTTCCACTGCCTCGGCCCTAGTAGGATTGATGAATGTGGGGCTTGGAAGCCATTGTTATTATCGAAATGTTATTGGCAGGTTATTGTGTTGTGGTTGTGTATCCGGATGTTCCATTTACAAACGGAATTCTGCCGGATTTTCGTTAGATTCTGCTGCTTTGTTTATTATTCATTTGGGTATGAAATATACCGTTCCATCATTATTCCATACGTTTTCATGGCTAATGATATCTTAGTTGGTTGCTCATCATAATGATCACATCCTGGATCCTTGGATGTCTCAGTTCGGGAGTCTTAGGAATTTAGGGACGTGTCAGCATGATATTAGAGCATTTTTACCCTTTTGTGGGTGTTTGATGACAGAAGGCCATTTGTTCTCGTTTCTTTTTACTTCCGCATTCACTCCCTTAGTTCTTAGGCTCGGGTTTCGGAGTCCTAGGAATTTGGGGCATGACACACTTTATATGTATATATATATATATATTTGAATTTCATATGTTTTTCGATTTTTATATATTTATTTACAATTTTATATGTTTTTTTCAAATTGTATATGTTTTTTCAAAATTCATATAACTTTTACGAATTTTATATGATTGTTTCAAAATTTGTTTAAAAAACTTAAATTGAAATTTTCGTAATATATATATATTGTTATATTTGGGTGGAAGTGTAATTAGTATAATTTCGGATTAACCTGAATTATTTTCAAGCCTATTAATTATCTTATAATTGTCATTCAATTCTTTGCATTTAATCATATCAATTTGGCGCTTAAATAACTTTGGAATTTAAGTCAACATTGCCAAACAGGGCCTAATACTTGTAGAATTTTCATATGCAGTTCATGTAATGACTTAATATTGGCAGTGGTACAATCAAGTGTGTTTCATACATCATCCAACCTAAGCTCCATCCAACTCCACCTAATCAATTTAGCGCCAAGGGGGTACCCTTATCAACAACTCTCATGTTTCCCCTTATATATATGTATATAGAAGAACAATATTTTCCATTCCTTCATCTAACTCTGCAACTTGCTAATGCAATGGATAATCTAGATGAAGGTTGTCTTTCTCATATTATGAGCAAGATTTCACCAAGATCAATGAAAGATCTCTTAGCATTATCCCAGTGGTAATTTCTATAGTTAAAATCGGATTTTAAGTTTTCCATTTTTTTGCTTTTTTTCCTCAATTACTCAATTACTCTTTAGTTCAATTCAATAAGGATTCATACTTATATATTCCTTTATTTGTTGCAAATTTTCCTTCTTAGATCGACAATGTATTATTGGATCTGATGAAGATTTTCATATATTTCGAAATATACAAAATGATTGTGAGGTTTGCAGAAATTCTAATGGGGTAAAGGGTTTTTAATTTATTATTATTAAACATTTTCTAAATAATTTACCAACTGATAACACAGAATAGAGTTTAATGTTAGAAAATGTTGTACTTCAGAAATTATTTATTTCAATGTTAAATGTGAAATAGCATAATTTTTGAACCTGTTGATTTATAAGGATTATTTTCTTATGAATTTTTTTTTAACTCGGATAATTATTTGTGTTTACTGCTCACGGTGTAAGATTAATATTATTGCCAAATTTAATCAATTGCAAAATATAACTCTCAACATGCAGCTCCAAAAAAATGAAATCACCTGTACTGTCACCATGCGTTGTCCGGCATTTTGGACTTGCTACTGTGCTCCGGCTGGTGGGTAGTAAAAAAAATCCCAAGTTATACAGGGCTTATGTAGATGGTGGAAATATTTTAGCCAAGTTTATTCAAGCTGTTGTAAGATCGTACAAACTCTAGTACACTGTTTACAATTAGAGAATGTTACATTATGTTGGGCTCATTTAAATTCTGTGAAATCAAATATACATATATTACAACAGGTGAAACGATTCTGCTCTTCCTATGGATTTGATGTTTTGTCCAACAGTCACCGAGATGTGGCCACTGTAAACAAGGAAGGACTGGACTCACTGACGGAGGGAATGAAGAAGGGGAACTTGCCATGCACATTTGCATGGGCTGTGGCGAATCTCAGTTTCACCGATGAGAGGAGGGAAGAGGCTGTACACACCCTTGTTTCAATGGAAGCAAAATCCTCTGAAGTTGTATATATTTGTTCTCTGATGATGGCAATGGTCATTGCGAGTGAGACTGGTGGTGGTCCACAATTTATCCGACAAGTCTTCGTCAGAAGTAGACGGCTATGTGATGAACCACATACTCATCAAATCTGGACGGTCACCGGTCCCTCGACGTGGTCTGTGAGTTGCGAAAAGTGCATGATCGACTACCAATTCCGTGTGATGGCATCCCTTATTTTCTGGATGTATAGAGGCTCACCGGAGAGTATGCAGGCTTATGGAGTCATATATCGTGGTGGGTTCCTTCACGGGTGTCAATATTCATATAATTCGGGTTTTGACAACATGCTACGGGCGCAAGAAGAAGATTATGCTAAAGAAAGTCTATCAATTAAAGATGAAAGCCGCATAACCAAAACAGATTGGTTCGATGATTTTAGTTTCGCTGTTGAGTTCTTTGGCTGCTGATTTCTTTCTATAGTGTATGCCTGGATCGTATATAGATTTTGATGGGACTGTAGTATCTTCAATCGATGATTTCAGGGTTTAAGAATTGATTGAAGAAAGTACAGGTCTTCCATTGTTGCATGGGCTTAAGCGGAGTGAATCTACGACAAATATGGTAATTAAGTTCCAATGTTTTTGTTTTTGCCACAAACAATCAGTGGTAATTAGGTTGTGAAGGATATGGTTGTATAATTATGAACAGCACTTTGGAAACTGAATATTTATATATTTTCACATCACATGGAAATGTATTTGGATGTGAAATACATGCGTTAACCAAATGCAGCCTCGTTATGTTTTTAGAAGGCCAGAATTATATTATATATATACCCTAATATAACTCCCGACGTGTTAGGAGAATCATGGGAAAAATTCTAATTAAAAAACCCTTTAAACAATAAATAAATACTGAAGAAAACCATAAAAACTTATTCTATACGCAAGTCTACTTCCAATTGTAGGTTCGGTAAAAGCCAAAAAAATTTGCTCAGAATTAAAAAATAAAACAGTTGACTGTTATTTGTGTAGCGAAATACATGCCAATTGCAACATCTCTCCTACCAAATGTCAACACCGTTACCCCCTATCCAAATGTACTTCTCAATCCTAGTGTTGAGGCAAATGTATATGAAATATATTTCCAATTACCATGACAAACATGTTTGAAATAGGAAATCTTTTACAAATTTCTCACGTCATAAACTTTGTCCTAGACCCTAAATGGATAAACAACATGTTCGGAAACAAGATATGGCAACCTTATCAATACCCTCTCTTTGCTTTTATTTTAGGGAATCAAACACTGCCACATTGGTTTAACCAAATGCAACGCTGATACACCCAAATGCACAATTTCTCGCTATAGAAATGCATCCTCCTTATGTATTTACAAGTCCTGAATTATATATAGCCTAATTGAATGCCCGATGTGTAAGGATATTCATGGCAACCATTATAATTAAAAACTCCTTTTAGCAACTACTACAAACTTGAATAAAATGGAAAAACTTAAATGTCGCGACTCTACTTCCAATTGTAGCTTCGGTAAAACCAAATGCATGAAAAAAATATAGGAAAAATAGTTGACTGTTATTTGTGTACAGAAATAGATACCAAATGCAACAACTCTCATACCAAATATCAGCACTCTTACCCCCTATTCAGTAAATGTACTTATTAATCTCTCTTAAATACCCGTTTTACCCTTTTTCTTCATAATATATATATATATATATATATATATATATATATATATATATATATATATATTATGCAAATTAAATTTCGATGCGAATATATAAAATTCAATTTCAAAATTTATATATATTTAATTCAACTTCGAAATTTATATATATATAATTCGAAACCAATATATATGTATATATAAAATAAACTGTTCGATATATATATATAATTCAAAACCAATATTTAAATTTCCTAAAAAAATATATAAAATTCCATATATATATATAATTTTAAAAACATATATATTAATTTCGGAAATTAAATTTTCAAATTCGAAATATATATATAAAATTCGCGAAAATATATAAAATTTGAAACAATATATATAAAATTTGAAACAAATATATGAAACCCGAAAAAATAATATATTATTGAAAACAAATATATAAAATTAAAATAGTTGCGCAAATAGAAGTATAAAAAATACAAGTGAGCAAAGTACAATACACCAAAACAATATTTAAAGTCCAAGAAAGTAGAAAATAGAAGTATATTTCCCACTAATTATATATGTTTTCTAGATTTATATATACATATTTAATTGATATATGTTATTCCCTATTTTATATAATTTGTTGAAATTTATACATTCTCGAATTTTATATTTTATTATAATTTAATATATATTTTTTTTAATCTTAGATATTATTCCAAATTGTATATAATAGTTCAAATTTATATACGTTTTTACATTAATATGAAAGGGCATATATGTCATTTAACACGAAATGGGGTAAATTCGCACAGAAATGAAACGATTAGGGTGAAATTGAACAAGGAGGGTGTTATACGTAGACCTGTCAATGGATCAGATTTTGATCTGAATCCGATCCAAATCCGATGCGATTAGCCGGCTATGGATTGAAAATAAAATCCGATAACCGGATTAGGATCCGAATCCGATAATCCGATTTCTTAACAAATTGGAATTGGATTTAACTGATCCGATCTGAATCCGATCCATTGACAGGTCTACTTATACGCACTATATTCATACTTTTACTCACGCGACCCAAATATAAATTTAAGTATAATCGGCCAGGTTGTTCGAGTTACTTGAGTTTGATGCAAACATATTAGAAAAAATAAAAACTGAAAATCTTGTTTGTCTGCAAAAAAAATTGCTACAGAACTATTAGTGTAACACTTGCTATACATGATACTGGTTTTTAGCTTGTGGGAATCTTACCCTGCACCATTGGTTTAACCAAATTACCAAATTCAACATTGATACAACCACTTATGCCACTTATAACTATGAAATGCAACATCGTTATTTTTAGCAATGTCCTCAATTATACCGTAGTTGAACGGTTGAACCCCCAAGGTGTAAGGATATTCATGGAAACCATGGAATAATCTGTTTGCATTTTATCTAAACATGTACGCAATACTAAAATTTTTTATTGAAACGTAAATTTAGCAACTCTAATTCGAATTGTAGCATCAGTATTGCAGAGAACAAAGTAAAACAGTTGACTGTTATGTATGTATCTCAATAGATACCGAATGCAGGTGATATACAACCAAATGTATCAACTATACTTCGAATTGTTGCATAAGTAATACCAATTGCAGATAACAAACTAAAATAGGTTACGTATATGTATGTACCTCAAAAGAAGCCAAATGCAGCAGATCAACATCCAAATGTAAGACCATACGTTAGTCGTGTATTACTCGATTACTCTGAACTCTAATGTCACTGAATAATGTAATATGTATAAATGTATAATATTTCCATAATATCTGGAATATATAATAAACGTTAGTCGGGTATTATATAACCCAAAGCGCATATTGATATATTTTGTTTCTGCATTAAATTATGCTAAATAGATGTGTAGACTGCAGCAGTGTGAAGACAATATTATTAATGTAACACCCCGTGTTATTTTCTTTTTTCCTGAAAATATATTTAATTTAATTTCGGTTATGACGTCACCTGTTCATGACGTTCATATTTTTCTTGGTATTTCGCGTGTAAATTTTTCGCGTTTACTTTTAAAGTCGACTGGATGGCTTTACGGTTTTTCTTTGACGACTACGCGAGTTATCGTTATCGACTACACGGTATCGTTTCGATTATTTCGGTTACGGTATTAGTACTTTTACGGATCTGGTGTGAAGCGTATTAATTTACTTACTCGGTGTTCCGGTGGTTGGGTTCCTAATCCGGTGTATTTCTTTCAGACTAATTTGGTTATTGGGCATCCTGCGGACTTACGGGTTGACGCAATATTAATTAGAGGCTTCCGGTAATTGTTGGGACCTATTATATATATATATATATTTAATTATATATATATATATATATATATATATATTAAAGTGGGGTTATTTCGTAATTATTGACATTTAGAGAGTTGCTTTTGAAATTAGTACATATATATGTACACATGTATACGCAACCACTCATTCTCTGCTTCACGTTTCTTTTGCTATGCCAGACTTGTTCTCCCAATCTCCTTCACGCATGAAACCTCTGCTACACTCTCCCTCACACGCCACAGCTCCCTCCTTCCCCATTACTGATGGACGACTGCACCTACTCCTTCTTCTTTATTCACGCAGGCGAGAGAGAGAGAGAGACCGGCTGGAGCAAGGAGGCGCGACCATGGAGGTCCGCCGCTGATGTAGCAGCGACGACGGCGGCGAGGGGCTGCTGGGCTGTGGACGGCGGCGGCACTGGTGGCGAGAGGCGGCGACACGAGCGGCGTTGGTCGCCGGCACTGGAGGAGCAGCTAGTTCGTGCGTAGCAGTCGTTCGATAGGGGCGAACTCGGCTGAGCTTCGGTCAATTTTTCGGCGACCTTCCGGTGATCGGTTTGAGCCGATTTTCGGTTAGTAGTTTCGTACCTACGTAGTATTCATCATATATTAATTTCGTGATTTTCCGTTGAACGATTTGCCCATAAATCACGTTTATAGGTTATAATTTTCGTTTGGGTTAATTTAGATTTACTCAAATTAATTAACCTATTATTAATGGGCTTCGTATATATCGTATAGGTTGTTGAGACGGACATTTCGATATATTCGAAATAGTTTTCGGACGATTTTGGTCGGCGGGCTTCATATTCGGGCGCCGATACTGTGTTATAATTCTCACTCTGCATTATTGAAGTAGTTTGGGGGTGTAAAACCCTTATTTAATTTAATATAGATATTTTAAATTGTTAATTTAAATATCTATAATTCGTTTAGAATCAGAATTGGACTTAGGAATTAATTTAAGAAAATTAATTAAATTATTTCCTATGTGATTAAATAATTTCTTATCTGAATTGAATAGGAATAGACGGCTTAGAATTTTCCTTGAGAATTAAATGGGCGAAAAGGACTTTGTAAACGTGGAACGTGAAAGACTTAGACGCCATGCTAGGTTCCTCTTATTATACGTGAATTAATTGTATAATTTATTTTAAATGAATGATAAGGGAAATTGAAATATTTTCTAAAGAATTAAAGAAAATATATTTTGAAAACATGAAATGTATATGAAACTGTTTTCATATAATTTAATTGATTTATTGTATTTTAAAGCATGAAAATAGATTTTGAGACTTATATTACCATGTGAGTATTTTTATAAATATGATGCATTACATATTTATGATTGAGATATGATTTGATTGTACACCATGTCGTGTGAGCACATGGGTGTTGGTGCATGTAGTGCACGGTTTCACCATTGGCAGAGAGAGTTCATTTGGTGTGGTCTACTTCCTTTGTGCGTGGGGCACGAGTAGACGTTTGTGTCGGATCATCACAACAACTGGCCAGGAGGTATCACGCCTACGGAACTAAAAAGCCGGCAAATGTGAGTTAGGAGTCCAGGTAGAGGCTCATGTTCTTGACTTTATGGTAGTCATGGCGTACGGAGTTGCAAGTTGGGCTCTCGTACAACCGCCTTCCCTGTTGAAGTGATAGAGAGAAAAATCACCTGGGAAGGGTCGGTGTGGTAACTCTACACTGCTTGATGAGCTTGTATCCTCAAAAGTATGTGGACAGAGTCTGTATCCGTTGCCCTTGGGAAGGGTGTGTTGTGCGTGAGTATCACGGGGAGTGTTGAGTCACATTACACTGCATGTTATTTATGTGATCTCATTTAACATGTATATGTGCTATATTACATGTGTTGTTGGAGCATGCTATTTATGAATATTGTAAATTAAATTCATATTTTTATAAATGCTCAGTTGAAAATGAATAATGTGAAACAAGACTTAAGTGTATTGACGTAGTAATCTCTGTGAGTAGTTGAGGCTAGTGGTGGATTGTGGAGTTGATTTTGATTTGTGGCCTTAGAGAGGACTGTTAATTGTTTTGTGGTTGTAATTAGTTGTGTGATATCTTTAGAGATTTGAGGTCAGTGATTGACTCAGTATCAATTGTGATTGAGGCCTTAGATAAGGCGGTTGATGTGATTGTGGTCTTAGTGGATGTGGTAGTATAGACCTTTAAGTGTTTTTCATTCTTTTGAGGAATGGTTAGAGGTTATGATTGAAGTGATTTCATTAAGTACTTAGGGTATTGTAGCGTGGTTTTTAGTGCTTAGTTCGTTCCCCTAAGCATTTCTTGTACAGTGTTTGTACACTAGTACGTGGCCTTTGACTTACATGTCATTCCTTGACTCGTTGGTTACGGCGTGGTGCCGAATCTCTTCCATGTGTTGTCGTTTGGTTTCGTGAGGTTGGGAACAGATAGTTGTGTTCCGTGAACCCAATGTAGTACTCTTCCTTTACTATCCTCTCGGACATTATAGGAATCCATAGAGTTGTGTTTTCTCTTATTGGCTGTCATTTCGAAAACGGTGTTTTCTAAGTTTTGAAGTAAACTTTTGTATTTAAAAGGAAAAACCCGTTTTCGCCTACCCCCGTATAAATGAAAAGTTTTAATACTTTATAAAATGATCTTAGGATCTTTCTTGAAAAGATTTTCAACTTTTAAAAGCCTGTGATGGCGACTGACGGAGACCGGGGGCAAGACGGTCATTTTTACTGTGTGGTTTCTTAAAAGAGAAAACTAATTTATTTCTTTTCTCGTGATTCTGAGATTTTGAGACTTCTTTCTCAAAATCTCAACCTGTAGAGTTTTGAAAGGTGGTTCCTTGTTTCACATTTTCTTCGGTTCATTCTAAGTTTCGGTTACGAGGCTTGGTGTTGTTCAGTGCACACATATAGTGTTGCATTTCCTTTTTTCTGGGTTGTTGGTATCGCCACCTAGGTGATTTGAGTTTTTCTTACGTTAGGGGCATGGATGCCAAATGGATTGGTTCGAGTTTGAAAACATTTTTCTTAAAAACTATTGAATCTCTGGGATTCATCTTTTTATTACTTCCACTCTCGGCCATTCGCTTTTGGTTTCCCTTGTTCACTTTTGGTGTTCTTCCTTGTTCACTTGTGGTGTTCTAACCTTGACATTTTTGTCTTGGTTATCTGTTGTTTAGCATTGGGACTTCTTTTCCCTTGCTTGGGTTCTTGACTCTTACGGGATTTTTCTTATCCTTAGTGAGAGTGTTGGTGATTTATTGACATTGTTGGAGATAGCAATTGAGGTGTTTATGTGGTGATATGATTGAGGTGACCTAGTCCATGAGAGGTAGATTTTCTCTAGGGATGGGATGAGGGTTGTTATATATATATATATTGTGAATATATATATATATATATATTGATGACGATTGTGTTAGTACGCAAGGACGTGGGTGTTTTCCTTCCTGTGTTATCGGGGTGTGGGATTTGAGCCTTCCTTGGTACTAGTGGTGGATTTTGTTTCCTGTGGATATTAGAGGTGAGTGAGATCTCCTCTGTTGGATCTTCTGATTTGTGTTGTGAGTAATTGATGATTTGTGAGGATTGACTCCGGAGTTGTGTACTTAGTATATGTTGATGAGAGTAGTGTAGACTACCGGTTTTGGTACTTGGAGTATGAGCCGTAGTTGTACCTTGTAGACTCAGGTTGCATACTTATACATGTATACTTGTATATATATATATATGTATATATATGTATCCCCGTTATATACTTACGTACGGTATATGCGTGTGCCTTGAGTTTTGCGTGGATGGGATTAGTTGGGCTATATATATATTGATAGATAGTTTAGCATTACCTAAACTACCAGAGGATGGGGTAGTTAGAGTATCTTTTCCCACTGAGCTTATTTGCTCACAGGGGTATTTCATTTGCTCCCTGGTATTCACATGCCAGGATGCAGGAAATATACGGCTATGGGCAGGATGCGGTGCAACGGAAATTTTCCTTGGTTTTCTTGTTACAGGTTTGGAGTTGCGTTGGATGATGCGGTTACGGTTGCAGCACGACTGGGTTTGGGGATGATAGGTATCCGCTTTCAGTTTCTCTACCCATTGTTATGGGATTGTTATATATTTTCTTTTGGGAGCCAGTCTGTGGGCATATCCCTGTTGATGTATTCTTTAGTTCCTGTATTTATTCTTTCTGATGGTTATTGTATCTATTCTTCACAGCTAGGTGCTTTACTGTATCTTATTCGAGCATTTGTGGCTCTGTTGATTATTAGAGGGTTTGGAGGGGTTTTGGTTTCTTTCCATTATCTCGGCCCTAGTAGGATTGATGAATGGCGGGCTTGAAAGCCATTGTGATTATTGAATTGCTATTGGCAGGTTCTTATGTTGTGGTTGTTGTCCGGATGTTCCATTTACAAACGGAACATTGCCGGATTTTCGTTAGATTCCGCTACTTTGTTTATTATCCATTTGGGTATTAAATATACCATTTCTACCATTAACCCATATGTTTTCTTGGTTAATGATGTCTTAGTTGGTCATTCGTATTAGGGATCATATCCTGGATTCCTTGGATGTCCCAGTTCGGGAGTCTTAGGGATTTAGGAGCGTGTCTGTTGGTATCTGAGGATACTGTTGAGTTCTAGTATTCTACCTGGCATGGTGTATAGTTTTCATTGTTACTCCATGTATATTCTTGTTATTATTGACTCTAGTGGTTGTTTGGTTTGCGTCACCCTTTAGCGGTGTGACAACATGGTATCTGAGCATTCATTGTAACCCTTTTGTGGGTGTTGATGACTGAATGTCATTTGTTCCAGTTTCTTTTTACTTCCGCATTCACTCCCCTAGCTCTTAGGCTCGGGTTTTGGAGTCCTAGGAATTCGGGGCGTGACAATTAAGTTACATGCTTAAATCATGATAGCTCATACATTTTAAGAACTACTATTTTTTTTATCATAAATACACTATAGTTATTCACAAATACGTTTAGTATTACTGATTTTTTTCTATATGGTTATTCATATTATGAACATTACAAATCAGTCAGATATGATTTTAATGTTTACCTATAACTTTTCAACCCTATGTAATTATTATGTGTTTACCGTATTATATATATATGATTGATTTTAATCATTGTGAGGACGAATGTATTTTGCTTTTATTTCTATATCTTTAAGTATTTATGATAAAAAGACATCATACTTGTGCAATATGTGATTTTATTGTAATTAGAATAAGTAACTTATTTACTATATAACATAAGAGTACTTGCTTGTGTCATTCAGTTAGATAAAATTACTATTTACAAGTATTCATTGAATTAAATTGTTAAGATATGGTTTGTAAACCTAAATGGTGACAAGGCTTCAAGATGTTTTTAATATTCGATAATATTCTAGAAACTCCTACTTCATGCTTGACTTTTTAAAAAATTTCATGAAGTTGCACAATAAAAAATTTCACCATAATGCCATATGTGTAAAGGGTCAAAATAAAAATGATTCTTCATTAAAAAAAGTATTTAAATAAAAGGCCAAATAATCAATAAATAAAATTGATAGACATAATAAAGAAATAACAAATATTGGTATGTTGAAAGGAACTGACTAAAATTCCTTAAACAAATGATAAAAAGAAGATAAGGAATATAAAATAAATATGATTCGTTGTAATAAATAATTTTATTTTAATATTTTGAATTAAAATTTGTAAGATCATATCATTATAATATACTAAACCCTAAATCCTTTTAGTTTAATTAAGGACTCCCGGAAGAGATTTGGGAATATTGGGAAATACCGCTAAATTTTGAAAAACGAACAGTTTATAATATTCAAAAAATTTGAACAGTGTATGCAAGTGGACTGATTTGACTGGGTTTAGTTATTTTTTTCCTCACCTTAAAGTTCCTTCTAGGGTTCCTTATTTTACATATATTAAATTTATTGCGAAGCTTGCTTTTTCCTATTCTGGGTTCTGGTTCTTCAATCACTGTTGTGAAAGCCGCAAAGAAGTGCGTCTCTCCAGAGTTTTATTCTTCCCCCTCGACTTCTCTCTCGGGTAGTATATGAGTGTGTGCCTTGGGTTTTGCGTGGATGAGATTAGTTGGGCTATATATATATCTTGCTAGATAGTTTAGCATTACCTAAACTGCCAGAGGATGTGGTAGTTAGAGTATCTTTTCCCACTGAGCTTATTTGCTCACAGGGGAATTTCATTCGCCCCCTGGTATTCCACGCCAGGTTGCAGGAAATATACGGCTATGAGCAGGATGCAGTGCAACGGAAGCTTTCTTTTGTTTCCTTGTTACAGGTTTTGGAGTTGCGTTGGGTGATGCGGTTACGGTTGCAGCACGACTGGGTTTGGGGACGATAGGTATCCGCTTTCAGTTTCTTTAACCATTGTTATGGGATTATTATGTATCTCTTTTGGGAGCCAGTCTGTTGGCATATCCCTATTGATGTATTATTTATTTCCTGTACTTATTCTTTCAGGATGTATTGTATCTATTCCGCACAGTTAGGTGCTTTTCTGTATTTTTATTCGAGCAATTGTGGCTCTGTTGATTTTAGAGGGTTTGGAGGGGTTTTGGTTTCTTTCCACTACCTCGGCCCTATTAGGATTGATGAATGTGGGGCT
The DNA here is from genome assembly GCA_963922005.1 of Cornus suecica. NCBI lineage: Eukaryota > Viridiplantae > Streptophyta > Magnoliopsida > Cornales > Cornaceae > Cornus > Cornus suecica. Next base: position 14,977,566 of record OY998248.1, on the reverse strand, counting down.
TGGAAGCCATTGTGATTATTGAATTGCTTTGGGCAGGTTATTGTGTTGTGGTTGTGTATCCGGATGTTCCATTTACAAACGGAACTCTGCCGGATTTTCATTAGATTCCGCTGCTTTGTTTATTATTCATTTGGGTATGAAATATACCGTTCCATCATTATTCCATACGTTTTCATGGCTAATGATATCTTAGTTGGTTGCTCATCATAATGATCACATCCTGGATCCCTTGGATATCCCAGTTCGGGAGTCTTAGGAATTTAGGGACGTGTCAGCATGGTATTAGAGCATTTTACCCTTTTGTGGGTGTTTGATGACCTTCAGTCATTGGTTCTCATTTGTTTTTCGTTTCTTTTTACTTCCGCATTCACTCCCTTAGCTCTTAGGCTCGGGTTTCGGAGTCCTAGGAATTTGGGGCGTGACAACTTGGTATCAGAGCGTGTTCTTTCTCTATGGGACGACGGGTGATGGTCGATGGTACGTTCGACGTTTGGGCTTTATCTACGTTTACGATCGACGTTCTCTAGGTGCCACTAGGTTTCACTGTCTTAGGGACGACGAGTGAGGGTCTGTGGTACGTTGACGTTAGATGTTTATCTACGATTACGATCTGCGTGTTCTCTGTGTGCTTCAGAGTTTCTGTGTTTTCGTTGTGTGGCGTTAAGGACGTGTCTTGCTAGATATATCCCGTTGTGATTAAATTCCAACGGAGTAGGACCACTCCTTAGTCACATTATTCTTTCGTGCATGGATCATGGGTTAGCTACTGAGGAATGTGAGTAGATCATTCGGTCTGATCAACCGGATGTGTCTCGCGGACTAAAGTACTTCCTGATTTCGAGGACGAAATCTCCTAAGGTGGGAAGGTTGTAACACCCCGTGTTATTATCCTTTTTATTGAAATTATTTTTGATTTAATTTCGGTAATGACGTCACTTGTTCATGACGTATTATTTATTCTTGGTATTTAATACCTGTAAATTTTTCTTAAATTAGTTTTAAAGTCGACTGGATGATTTTATGGTTTTTTCTTTGACGACTACGCGAATTCTTGTTGTCAATTACACGGTCTCGTTTCGACGTTAGTTTATTCGACATTTAATGATTAGTGTTTCGATTGAATGACGACGCATTTTAATTGGATCGGGCCTGTTAAGTGTTCCGACGTTTGGGTTTCTACCCCGATATATTTAATTGGGCGTCCCGTTATTAATTCGGGTTTGCGAGATTACGTTTTGGGGTTCCCGGTATTTTTCGGGATTTATTGTATATATATATATTTAATTATATATATATATATTTTTGGGGTCATTTCGCAATTACGGATACTTGAAGGGTCAGTTTCGCAATTATGGACATTTAGAGGGTTAGTTTTGCAATTAGGGCATATATGTATATATGCATGTACGAAACCACATATCTGCTATTCTCCTTCTCCCGCACGACTCTACCATCTTCTACCTTCTCTGTGACGCACGACCGGAGCAGCTCATCCTTCACCTCCATGAACGCCGGCGAGAGAGAGAGAGAGAGGGCTGGTTCGTGGAGAGAGGAGCGGCTGGAGAGAGAAACCTTGGGTTGTTCTCCATGGCAGACGCGGCTGCGCAGCTGGAGCGGCGGCGACCGAGCTGGGTTGACGACCCATGGTGGTCGTCGGTTGGGCCAGGCGGCGGCGCGGGAGGCCGTGGGGGCGTAGGGTGGCGCTGGACAGAGCTGGGCTCGCGCAGGGGAGACGCGTGGGCAGGGGCGATCCGGCTGGGCTTCGGCCAATTTTTCGGCGACCTTCCGGTGATCGGTTTGAGCCGATTTTCGGTGAGTAGCTTCGTCTCTACCATGTATTCGTTATATATTAATTTCGTGAATTTAGGATGAACGATTTGCCCGGAAATCGCATTTATAGGTTATAGTTTTCGTTTGGGGTATTTTAGATTTAACCCAATTATTTAACCTATTGTTAACGGGCTTCGTATATATCGTATAGGTTGTCGAGGCGGACATTTCGATATATTCGAAATATTTTTCGAACGACTTTGGTCGGTGGGCGTTATATTCGGGCGCCGGTACTGTTCACGGTGGGCCCGAAACGGCTGTTCTGTAAGCGTAATCTCAGGTGGGAAATTATATTTCTCACTCTGCATTATTGAAGTAGTTTAGGGGTGCAAAACCCTTATTTAATTTAATATAGATATATTAAATTGTTAATTTAAATATCTATGATTCGTTTAGAATCGGAATTGGACTTAGGAATTAATTTAAGAAAATTAATTAAATTATTTCCTACGAGATTAAATATATTCCTAATTGAATTGAATAGGAATAGGCGGTTTAGAAATTCCCTTGAGAATTAAATGATTTAGTAGAGATTCGTGGAAACTTAGACGTTGTGCTAGGTTCCCTTGCGAGACGTGAATTAATTGCTTTAATTATTTTAAAGGCATGATAAGGGAATTTGAAATATTTTCTAAAGAATTAAAGAAAATATATATTTGAAAACATGAGTTGTATATGAAATTGTTTTCATATGATTTAAATGTTTTATTGTATTTTAAAAGCATGTTAGAAAGAGATTTCGAGAATTATATTGGATTCATGTGGATATTATATATAAATATGATGCGTTACATATTTATATTGAGAGATGATTGTCATTGAAACCTAGATGCATATAGTGTTGGTATATGCGGTTTATGAAATCATATTTATGTTGATGCATGATTGTCATTTGGACCTGGATGCATATTGAGAATATCATGTAGTGTTAAATCATGGTATTGGTATATGTGGGTTGTGAAATCATGTGGGGTGTCTTTGTGTCGAATCGTCGCAACAACTGGCCAGGGGGTGTTCCCATCCTACAGAATAATGAGCTGTGAATGGGGTATAGGGTGAGTCGTCTCATTCTCGAAGTCGCGGGTCGTCTCGTGCATTCGTGTTGACGAATCTTTGGTCACGGGTCGTCTCGTGCAAACCGTCTTCCTTGTTGAAGTGAGAAGTTTCAAAATCACTTGGGAAGTACCGGTGCGACCCTCTGTTAGCTCATATTTATGGGTAGAGTGCGTATTCGTTAACCTATGATAGGGCAAAGTGTGGTGTTGAGTCACATTATATTTGCTTGGCATTTATGTGATTTCTTTTGACATGTATACGTGAGATTATTACATGTGTTGTTGGAACAGGTTTAATATGTGTTATTATTGCCTGTTGGATTTTTGGAGCATGTTATGTGTGAATATTGCGAATTTAAATTCATATCTTTGTAAAATGCTCAGTTGATAATGATTAACGTGAAAGAAAATGATTACATGTGGTAATAGATCAAGTATAATGAAATGCTTATTTTATACTTGTGAGTATATATATACTTTCGTACCCTTGGGGGATGTTAAGTATATTGGCATAGTGACCTTTGTGGTTAGTTGTGGTTAGTGATTAACTGCAGAGATGATTTGGAGTTGATGCCTTAGAGAAGGCGGGGTTAATAGTTTGGTGATTGTGGTTGGCTGTGTGACCTTGTTAGAGATTGGAGGTTAGAGATTGATTTTAGTATCAGTTATGAATTGGGGCCTTCGAGAAGGCGGGTGATGAGATTGTGAGTTGTAGTATGGACCTTTAGGTGTCTTTCACTTTTGAGGAATAGACTATCAACTGTAGTCGAGATTTTGATTGGTGAGAAGAGGTTATGGTTGAGTGACTTTATTAAGTACTCGAGGTACTGTAGTTTGACAGACTTGGTTCTAGTGCTTAGTCCCTTCCCTTAAGCATTCCTGGTACTGTGTTTTGTACACTAGTACATGGTCGTTGACTTGTATGTCATTCCTTGAGTTGTCGGTTACGGTGTGGTGCCGAACCTCTTCCTCGTGGTGTCATTTGAATTGGTGGAGTTGGAACGGATGGTTGTCTTCCGTGAGTCCAACGTGTTGCTCTTCCTTTACTGTCCTTTCGGACATTACAGGAATTCATAGAGTTGTGTTTCTCTTATTTGACTGTCATTTCGAAAACGGTGTTTTCTAAACTCTTTGTATTTAAAAGGAAAAACTCGTTTTCGCCTACCCCCGTAGCAACTAAAAGTTTTAACACTTTATAAAATGATCTTAGGATCTTCTTTAAACAAAGATTTTAACTTCTAAAAGTCGGTGATGGCAACTGACGGAGACCGGGGGCAAGACGGTCATTTTTACTATGTGGTTTCTTAAAAGGAAAACTATTTTATTACTTTTCTTGGGATTCTGAGATTTCGAGACCTCTTTCTCAATATCTCATCCTGTAGAGTTTCGAAAGGTGTTCCATTGTTTCACCTTTACTTCCTATCATTTCTAAGTCTCGGGTATGAGGCTTGGTGTTGTTCAGTGCACACATATAGTGTTGCCCTTCCTTTCTTCTTGGTTTTTGACGTCACTACTTAGGTGATTCGAGTTGTTCCACATGTTGTGGGCATGGATACCGAGTGGATTGGGTTCCTTGTCCAAGTGTTCTCCTTAAACACTTGTGGTGTTTTAACCTTGACATTGTTGTCTCGGTTATCTGTTGGTTTAGCATTGGGAAGTCTTTTCCTTTGCTTTGTTTCGGTGACCATTGGGTGGTCGTTCTTGTGAGTTGAGTTCGCGTACTCTTAGTGATTTGATTGGTGGTTTTCCCTCGCCTACAGTGAGAGCGTTAGTGATGTGATTGAACCTATCGATGATAGTATTATGAGGTCGATGTGATTTATGGTATGGTGATATGATTGAGGTGATCTAGCCTTTGAGAGGTAGATTTTCCTTAGGAATGGGATGAGGTTTGTATTATATATATATAGACGATGATTGTGTTAGTACGCAAGGACGTGAGTACTTTTCCCCCTGTGTTCTCGGGGAGTGAGTTATGAGTATTCCTTGGTACTAGTGGTGGATTTTGATCCTTGTGGATGTTAGAGGTGAGTGTGATTCCCTCTGTTTAGATTTTCTGGTTAGCGTTGTGAGCGCTGGATGATTGGTTAGATTTGACATTAGTGTCGTGTACCTAGTGTACGCTGGTGAGAGTAGTGTAAACTACTGGTGTTGGTACTTGGAGTACGAGTCTTAGTTGTACATTACAGACTCATGCTGTGTGTTTATTCTTATATATATATATGTGTATATGTATGTATATCCCCGTTATATACTTACGTACGGTAGTATATGAGTGTGTGCCTTGGGTTTTGCGTGGATGAGATTAGTTGGGCTATATATATATCTTGCTAGATAGTTTAGCATTACCTAAACTGCCAGAGGATGTGGTAGTTAGAGTATCTTTTCCCACTGAGCTTATTTGCTCACAGGGGAATTTCATTCGCCCCCTGGTATTCCACGCCAGGTTGCAGGAAATATACGGCTATGAGCAGGATGCAGTGCAACGGAAGCTTTCTTTTGTTTCCTTGTTACAGGTTTTGGAGTTGCGTTGGGTGATGCGGTTACGGTTGCAGCACGACTGGGTTTGGGGACGATAGGTATCCGCTTTCAGTTTCTTTAACCATTGTTATGGGATTATTATGTATCTCTTTTGGGAGCCAGTCTGTTGGCATATCCCTATTGATGTATTATTTATTTCCTGTACTTATTCTTTCAGGATGTATTGTATCTATTCCGCACAGTTAGGTGCTTTTCTGTATTTTTATTCGAGCAATTGTGGCTCTGTTGATTTTAGAGGGTTTGGAGGGGTTTTGGTTTCTTTCCACTACCTCGGCCCTATTAGGATTGATGAATGTGGGGCTTGGAAGCCATTGTGATTATTGAATTGCTTTGGGCAGGTTATTGTGTTGTGGTTGTGTATCCGGATGTTCCATTTACAAACGGAACTCTGCCGGATTTTCATTAGATTCCGCTGCTTTGTTTATTATTCATTTGGGTATGAAATATACCGTTCCATCATTATTCCATACGTTTTCATGGCTAATGATATCTTAGTTGGTTGCTCATCATAATGATCACATCCTGGATCCCTTGGATATCCCAGTTCGGGAGTCTTAGGAATTTAGGGACGTGTCAGCATGGTATTAGAGCATTTTACCCTTTTGTGGGTGTTTGATGACCTTCAGTCATTGGTTCTCATTTGTTTTTCGTTTCTTTTTACTTCCGCATTCACTCCCTTAGCTCTTAGGCTCGGGTTTCGGAGTCCTAGGAATTTGGGGCGTGACAACTTGGTATCAGAGCGTGTTCTTTCTCTATGGGACGACGGGTGATGGTCGATGGTACGTTCGACGTTTGGGCTTTATCTACGTTTACGATCGACGTTCTCTAGGTGCCACTAGGTTTCACTGTCTTAGGGACGACGAGTGAGGGTCTGTGGTACGTTGACGTTAGATGTTTATCTACGATTACGATCTGCGTGTTCTCTGTGTGCTTCAGAGTTTCTGTGTTTTCGTTGTGTGGCGTTAAGGACGTGTCTTGCTAGATATATCCCGTTGTGATTAAATTCCAACGGAGTAGGACCACTCCTTAGTCACATTATTCTTTCGTGCATGGATCATGGGTTAGCTACTGAGGAATGTGAGTAGATCATTCGGTCTGATCAACCGGATGTGTCTCGCGGACTAAAGTACTTCCTGATTTCGAGGACGAAATCTCCTAAGGTGGGAAGGTTGTAACACCCCGTGTTATTATCCTTTTTATTGAAATTATTTTTGATTTAATTTCGGTAATGACGTCACTTGTTCATGACGTATTATTTATTCTTGGTATTTAATACCTGTAAATTTTTCTTAAATTAGTTTTAAAGTCGACTGGATGATTTTATGGTTTTTTCTTTGACGACTACGCGAATTCTTGTTGTCAATTACACGGTCTCGTTTCGACGTTAGTTTATTCGACATTTAATGATTAGTGTTTCGATTGAATGACGACGCATTTTAATTGGATCGGGCCTGTTAAGTGTTCCGACGTTTGGGTTTCTACCCCGATATATTTAATTGGGCGTCCCGTTATTAATTCGGGTTTGCGAGATTACGTTTTGGGGTTCCCGGTATTTTTCGGGATTTATTGTATATATATATATTTAATTATATATATATATATTTTTGGGGTCATTTCGCAATTACGGATACTTGAAGGGTCAGTTTCGCAATTATGGACATTTAGAGGGTTAGTTTTGCAATTAGGGCATATATGTATATATGCATGTACGAAACCACATATCTGCTATTCTCCTTCTCCCGCACGACTCTACCATCTTCTACCTTCTCTGTGACGCACGACCGGAGCAGCTCATCCTTCACCTCCATGAACGCCGGCGAGAGAGAGAGAGAGAGGGCTGGTTCGTGGAGAGAGGAGCGGCTGGAGAGAGAAACCTTGGGTTGTTCTCCATGGCAGACGCGGCTGCGCAGCTGGAGCGGCGGCGACCGAGCTGGGTTGACGACCCATGGTGGTCGTCGGTTGGGCCAGGCGGCGGCGCGGGAGGCCGTGGGGGCGTAGGGTGGCGCTGGACAGAGCTGGGCTCGCGCAGGGGAGACGCGTGGGCAGGGGCGATCCGGCTGGGCTTCGGCCAATTTTTCGGCGACCTTCCGGTGATCGGTTTGAGCCGATTTTCGGTGAGTAGCTTCGTCTCTACCATGTATTCGTTATATATTAATTTCGTGAATTTAGGATGAACGATTTGCCCGGAAATCGCATTTATAGGTTATAGTTTTCGTTTGGGGTATTTTAGATTTAACCCAATTATTTAACCTATTGTTAACGGGCTTCGTATATATCGTATAGGTTGTCGAGGCGGACATTTCGATATATTCGAAATATTTTTCGAACGACTTTGGTCGGTGGGCGTTATATTCGGGCGCCGGTACTGTTCACGGTGGGCCCGAAACGGCTGTTCTGTAAGCGTAATCTCAGGTGGGAAATTATATTTCTCACTCTGCATTATTGAAGTAGTTTAGGGGTGCAAAACCCTTATTTAATTTAATATAGATATATTAAATTGTTAATTTAAATATCTATGATTCGTTTAGAATCGGAATTGGACTTAGGAATTAATTTAAGAAAATTAATTAAATTATTTCCTACGAGATTAAATATATTCCTAATTGAATTGAATAGGAATAGGCGGTTTAGAAATTCCCTTGAGAATTAAATGATTTAGTAGAGATTCGTGGAAACTTAGACGTTGTGCTAGGTTCCCTTGCGAGACGTGAATTAATTGCTTTAATTATTTTAAAGGCATGATAAGGGAATTTGAAATATTTTCTAAAGAATTAAAGAAAATATATATTTGAAAACATGAGTTGTATATGAAATTGTTTTCATATGATTTAAATGTTTTATTGTATTTTAAAAGCATGTTAGAAAGAGATTTCGAGAATTATATTGGATTCATGTGGATATTATATATAAATATGATGCGTTACATATTTATATTGAGAGATGATTGTCATTGAAACCTAGATGCATATAGTGTTGGTATATGCGGTTTATGAAATCATATTTATGTTGATGCATGATTGTCATTTGGACCTGGATGCATATTGAGAATATCATGTAGTGTTAAATCATGGTATTGGTATATGTGGGTTGTGAAATCATGTGGGGTGTCTTTGTGTCGAATCGTCGCAACAACTGGCCAGGGGGTGTTCCCATCCTACAGAATAATGAGCTGTGAATGGGGTATAGGGTGAGTCGTCTCATTCTCGAAGTCGCGGGTCGTCTCGTGCATTCGTGTTGACGAATCTTTGGTCACGGGTCGTCTCGTGCAAACCGTCTTCCTTGTTGAAGTGAGAAGTTTCAAAATCACTTGGGAAGTACCGGTGCGACCCTCTGTTAGCTCATATTTATGGGTAGAGTGCGTATTCGTTAACCTATGATAGGGCAAAGTGTGGTGTTGAGTCACATTATATTTGCTTGGCATTTATGTGATTTCTTTTGACATGTATACGTGAGATTATTACATGTGTTGTTGGAACAGGTTTAATATGTGTTATTATTGCCTGTTGGATTTTTGGAGCATGTTATGTGTGAATATTGCGAATTTAAATTCATATCTTTGTAAAATGCTCAGTTGATAATGATTAACGTGAAAGAAAATGATTACATGTGGTAATAGATCAAGTATAATGAAATGCTTATTTTATACTTGTGAGTATATATATACTTTCGTACCCTTGGGGGATGTTAAGTATATTGGCATAGTGACCTTTGTGGTTAGTTGTGGTTAGTGATTAACTGCAGAGATGATTTGGAGTTGATGCCTTAGAGAAGGCGGGGTTAATAGTTTGGTGATTGTGGTTGGCTGTGTGACCTTGTTAGAGATTGGAGGTTAGAGATTGATTTTAGTATCAGTTATGAATTGGGGCCTTCGAGAAGGCGGGTGATGAGATTGTGAGTTGTAGTATGGACCTTTAGGTGTCTTTCACTTTTGAGGAATAGACTATCAACTGTAGTCGAGATTTTGATTGGTGAGAAGAGGTTATGGTTGAGTGACTTTATTAAGTACTCGAGGTACTGTAGTTTGACAGACTTGGTTCTAGTGCTTAGTCCCTTCCCTTAAGCATTCCTGGTACTGTGTTTTGTACACTAGTACATGGTCGTTGACTTGTATGTCATTCCTTGAGTTGTCGGTTACGGTGTGGTGCCGAACCTCTTCCTCGTGGTGTCATTTGAATTGGTGGAGTTGGAACGGATGGTTGTCTTCCGTGAGTCCAACGTGTTGCTCTTCCTTTACTGTCCTTTCGGACATTACAGGAATTCATAGAGTTGTGTTTCTCTTATTTGACTGTCATTTCGAAAACGGTGTTTTCTAAACTCTTTGTATTTAAAAGGAAAAACTCGTTTTCGCCTACCCCCGTAGCAACTAAAAGTTTTAACACTTTATAAAATGATCTTAGGATCTTCTTTAAACAAAGATTTTAACTTCTAAAAGTCGGTGATGGCAACTGACGGAGACCGGGGGCAAGACGGTCATTTTTACTATGTGGTTTCTTAAAAGGAAAACTATTTTATTACTTTTCTTGGGATTCTGAGATTTCGAGACCTCTTTCTCAATATCTCATCCTGTAGAGTTTCGAAAGGTGTTCCATTGTTTCACCTTTACTTCCTATCATTTCTAAGTCTCGGGTATGAGGCTTGGTGTTGTTCAGTGCACACATATAGTGTTGCCCTTCCTTTCTTCTTGGTTTTTGACGTCACTACTTAGGTGATTCGAGTTGTTCCACATGTTGTGGGCATGGATACCGAGTGGATTGGGTTCCTTGTCCAAGTGTTCTCCTTAAACACTTGTGGTGTTTTAACCTTGACATTGTTGTCTCGGTTATCTGTTGGTTTAGCATTGGGAAGTCTTTTCCTTTGCTTTGTTTCGGTGACCATTGGGTGGTCGTTCTTGTGAGTTGAGTTCGCGTACTCTTAGTGATTTGATTGGTGGTTTTCCCTCGCCTACAGTGAGAGCGTTAGTGATGTGATTGAACCTATCGATGATAGTATTATGAGGTCGATGTGATTTATGGTATGGTGATATGATTGAGGTGATCTAGCCTTTGAGAGGTAGATTTTCCTTAGGAATGGGATGAGGTTTGTATTATATATATATAGACGATGATTGTGTTAGTACGCAAGGACGTGAGTACTTTTCCCCCTGTGTTCTCGGGGAGTGAGTTATGAGTATTCCTTGGTACTAGTGGTGGATTTTGATCCTTGTGGATGTTAGAGGTGAGTGTGATTCCCTCTGTTTAGATTTTCTGGTTAGCGTTGTGAGCGCTGGATGATTGGTTAGATTTGACATTAGTGTCGTGTACCTAGTGTACGCTGGTGAGAGTAGTGTAAACTACTGGTGTTGGTACTTGGAGTACGAGTCTTAGTTGTACATTACAGACTCATGCTGTGTGTTTATTCTTATATATATATATGTGTATATGTATGTATATCCCCGTTATATACTTACGTACGGTAGTATATGAGTGTGTGCCTTGGGTTTTGCGTGGATGAGATTAGTTGGGCTATATATATATCTTGCTAGATAGTTTAGCATTACCTAAACTGCCAGAGGATGTGGTAGTTAGAGTATCTTTTCCCACTGAGCTTATTTGCTCACAGGGGAATTTCATTCGCCCCCTGGTATTCCACGCCAGGTTGCAGGAAATATACGGCTATGAGCAGGATGCAGTGCAACGGAAGCTTTCTTTTGTTTCCTTGTTACAGGTTTTGGAGTTGCGTTGGGTGATGCGGTTACGGTTGCAGCACGACTGGGTTTGGGGACGATAGGTATCCGCTTTCAGTTTCTTTAACCATTGTTATGGGATTATTATGTATCTCTTTTGGGAGCCAGTCTGTTGGCATATCCCTATTGATGTATTATTTATTTCCTGTACTTATTCTTTCAGGATGTATTGTATCTATTCCGCACAGTTAGGTGCTTTTCTGTATTTTTATTCGAGCAATTGTGGCTCTGTTGATTTTAGAGGGTTTGGAGGGGTTTTGGTTTCTTTCCACTACCTCGGCCCTATTAGGATTGATGAATGTGGGGCTTGGAAGCCATTGTGATTATTGAATTGCTTTGGGCAGGTTATTGTGTTGTGGTTGTGTATCCGGATGTTCCATTTACAAACGGAACTCTGCCGGATTTTCATTAGATTCCGCTGCTTTGTTTATTATTCATTTGGGTATGAAATATACCGTTCCATCATTATTCCATACGTTTTCATGGCTAATGATATCTTAGTTGGTTGCTCATCATAATGATCACATCCTGGATCCCTTGGATATCCCAGTTCGGGAGTCTTAGGAATTTAGGGACGTGTCAGCATGGTATTAGAGCATTTTACCCTTTTGTGGGTGTTTGATGACCTTCAGTCATTGGTTCTCATTTGTTTTTCGTTTCTTTTTACTTCCGCATTCACTCCCTTAGCTCTTAGGCTCGGGTTTCGGAGTCCTAGGAATTTGGGGCGTGACAACTTGGTATCAGAGCGTGTTCTTTCTCTATGGGACGACGGGTGATGGTCGATGGTACGTTCGACGTTTGGGCTTTATCTACGTTTACGATCGACGTTCTCTAGGTGCCACTAGGTTTCACTGTCTTAGGGACGACGAGTGAGGGTCTGTGGTACGTTGACGTTAGATGTTTATCTACGATTACGATCTGCGTGTTCTCTGTGTGCTTCAGAGTTTCTGTGTTTTCGTTGTGTGGCGTTAAGGACGTGTCTTGCTAGATATATCCCGTTGTGATTAAATTCCAACGGAGTAGGACCACTCCTTAGTCACATTATTCTTTCGTGCATGGATCATGGGTTAGCTACTGAGGAATGTGAGTAGATCATTCGGTCTGATCAACCGGATGTGTCTCGCGGACTAAAGTACTTCCTGATTTCGAGGACGAAATCTCCTAAGGTGGGAAGGTTGTAACACCCCGTGTTATTATCCTTTTTATTGAAATTATTTTTGATTTAATTTCGGTAATGACGTCACTTGTTCATGACGTATTATTTATTCTTGGTATTTAATACCTGTAAATTTTTCTTAAATTAGTTTTAAAGTCGACTGGATGATTTTATGGTTTTTTCTTTGACGACTACGCGAATTCTTGTTGTCAATTACACGGTCTCGTTTCGACGTTAGTTTATTCGACATTTAATGATTAGTGTTTCGATTGAATGACGACGCATTTTAATTGGATCGGGCCTGTTAAGTGTTCCGACGTTTGGGTTTCTACCCCGATATATTTAATTGGGCGTCCCGTTATTAATTCGGGTTTGCGAGATTACGTTTTGGGGTTCCCGGTATTTTTCGGGATTTATTGTATATATATATATTTAATTATATATATATATATTTTTGGGGTCATTTCGCAATTACGGATACTTGAAGGGTCAGTTTCGCAATTATGGACATTTAGAGGGTTAGTTTTGCAATTAGGGCATATATGTATATATGCATGTACGAAACCACATATCTGCTATTCTCCTTCTCCCGCACGACTCTACCATCTTCTACCTTCTCTGTGACGCACGACCGGAGCAGCTCATCCTTCACCTCCATGAACGCCGGCGAGAGAGAGAGAGAGAGGGCTGGTTCGTGGAGAGAGGAGCGGCTGGAGAGAGAAACCTTGGGTTGTTCTCCATGGCAGACGCGGCTGCGCAGCTGGAGCGGCGGCGACCGAGCTGGGTTGACGACCCATGGTGGTCGTCGGTTGGGCCAGGCGGCGGCGCGGGAGGCCGTGGGGGCGTAGGGTGGCGCTGGACAGAGCTGGGCTCGCGCAGGGGAGACGCGTGGGCAGGGGCGATCCGGCTGGGCTTCGGCCAATTTTTCGGCGACCTTCCGGTGATCGGTTTGAGCCGATTTTCGGTGAGTAGCTTCGTCTCTACCATGTATTCGTTATATATTAATTTCGTGAATTTAGGATGAACGATTTGCCCGGAAATCGCATTTATAGGTTATAGTTTTCGTTTGGGGTATTTTAGATTTAACCCAATTATTTAACCTATTGTTAACGGGCTTCGTATATATCGTATAGGTTGTCGAGGCGGACATTTCGATATATTCGAAATATTTTTCGAACGACTTTGGTCGGTGGGCGTTATATTCGGGCGCCGGTACTGTTCACGGTGGGCCCGAAACGGCTGTTCTGTAAGCGTAATCTCAGGTGGGAAATTATATTTCTCACTCTGCATTATTGAAGTAGTTTAGGGGTGCAAAACCCTTATTTAATTTAATATAGATATATTAAATTGTTAATTTAAATATCTATGATTCGTTTAGAATCGGAATTGGACTTAGGAATTAATTTAAGAAAATTAATTAAATTATTTCCTACGAGATTAAATATATTCCTAATTGAATTGAATAGGAATAGGCGGTTTAGAAATTCCCTTGAGAATTAAATGATTTAGTAGAGATTCGTGGAAACTTAGACGTTGTGCTAGGTTCCCTTGCGAGACGTGAATTAATTGCTTTAATTATTTTAAAGGCATGATAAGGGAATTTGAAATATTTTCTAAAGAATTAAAGAAAATATATATTTGAAAACATGAGTTGTATATGAAATTGTTTTCATATGATTTAAATGTTTTATTGTATTTTAAAAGCATGTTAGAAAGAGATTTCGAGAATTATATTGGATTCATGTGGATATTATATATAAATATGATGCGTTACATATTTATATTGAGAGATGATTGTCATTGAAACCTAGATGCATATAGTGTTGGTATATGCGGTTTATGAAATCATATTTATGTTGATGCATGATTGTCATTTGGACCTGGATGCATATTGAGAATATCATGTAGTGTTAAATCATGGTATTGGTATATGTGGGTTGTGAAATCATGTGGGGTGTCTTTGTGTCGAATCGTCGCAACAACTGGCCAGGGGGTGTTCCCATCCTACAGAATAATGAGCTGTGAATGGGGTATAGGGTGAGTCGTCTCATTCTCGAAGTCGCGGGTCGTCTCGTGCATTCGTGTTGACGAATCTTTGGTCACGGGTCGTCTCGTGCAAACCGTCTTCCTTGTTGAAGTGAGAAGTTTCAAAATCACTTGGGAAGTACCGGTGCGACCCTCTGTTAGCTCATATTTATGGGTAGAGTGCGTATTCGTTAACCTATGATAGGGCAAAGTGTGGTGTTGAGTCACATTATATTTGCTTGGCATTTATGTGATTTCTTTTGACATGTATACGTGAGATTATTACATGTGTTGTTGGAACAGGTTTAATATGTGTTATTATTGCCTGTTGGATTTTTGGAGCATGTTATGTGTGAATATTGCGAATTTAAATTCATATCTTTGTAAAATGCTCAGTTGATAATGATTAACGTGAAAGAAAATGATTACATGTGGTAATAGATCAAGTATAATGAAATGCTTATTTTATACTTGTGAGTATATATATACTTTCGTACCCTTGGGGGATGTTAAGTATATTGGCATAGTGACCTTTGTGGTTAGTTGTGGTTAGTGATTAACTGCAGAGATGATTTGGAGTTGATGCCTTAGAGAAGGCGGGGTTAATAGTTTGGTGATTGTGGTTGGCTGTGTGACCTTGTTAGAGATTGGAGGTTAGAGATTGATTTTAGTATCAGTTATGAATTGGGGCCTTCGAGAAGGCGGGTGATGAGATTGTGAGTTGTAGTATGGACCTTTAGGTGTCTTTCACTTTTGAGGAATAGACTATCAACTGTAGTCGAGATTTTGATTGGTGAGAAGAGGTTATGGTTGAGTGACTTTATTAAGTACTCGAGGTACTGTAGTTTGACAGACTTGGTTCTAGTGCTTAGTCCCTTCCCTTAAGCATTCCTGGTACTGTGTTTTGTACACTAGTACATGGTCGTTGACTTGTATGTCATTCCTTGAGTTGTCGGTTACGGTGTGGTGCCGAACCTCTTCCTCGTGGTGTCATTTGAATTGGTGGAGTTGGAACGGATGGTTGTCTTCCGTGAGTCCAACGTGTTGCTCTTCCTTTACTGTCCTTTCGGACATTACAGGAATTCATAGAGTTGTGTTTCTCTTATTTGACTGTCATTTCGAAAACGGTGTTTTCTAAACTCTTTGTATTTAAAAGGAAAAACTCGTTTTCGCCTACCCCCGTAGCAACTAAAAGTTTTAACACTTTATAAAATGATCTTAGGATCTTCTTTAAACAAAGATTTTAACTTCTAAAAGTCGGTGATGGCAACTGACGGAGACCGGGGGCAAGACGGTCATTTTTACTATGTGGTTTCTTAAAAGGAAAACTATTTTATTACTTTTCTTGGGATTCTGAGATTTCGAGACCTCTTTCTCAATATCTCATCCTGTAGAGTTTCGAAAGGTGTTCCATTGTTTCACCTTTACTTCCTATCATTTCTAAGTCTCGGGTATGAGGCTTGGTGTTGTTCAGTGCACACATATAGTGTTGCCCTTCCTTTCTTCTTGGTTTTTGACGTCACTACTTAGGTGATTCGAGTTGTTCCACATGTTGTGGGCATGGATACCGAGTGGATTGGGTTCCTTGTCCAAGTGTTCTCCTTAAACACTTGTGGTGTTTTAACCTTGACATTGTTGTCTCGGTTATCTGTTGGTTTAGCATTGGGAAGTCTTTTCCTTTGCTTTGTTTCGGTGACCATTGGGTGGTCGTTCTTGTGAGTTGAGTTCGCGTACTCTTAGTGATTTGATTGGTGGTTTTCCCTCGCCTACAGTGAGAGCGTTAGTGATGTGATTGAACCTATCGATGATAGTATTATGAGGTCGATGTGATTTATGGTATGGTGATATGATTGAGGTGATCTAGCCTTTGAGAGGTAGATTTTCCTTAGGAATGGGATGAGGTTTGTATTATATATATATAGACGATGATTGTGTTAGTACGCAAGGACGTGAGTACTTTTCCCCCTGTGTTCTCGGGGAGTGAGTTATGAGTATTCCTTGGTACTAGTGGTGGATTTTGATCCTTGTGGATGTTAGAGGTGAGTGTGATTCCCTCTGTTTAGATTTTCTGGTTAGCGTTGTGAGCGCTGGATGATTGGTTAGATTTGACATTAGTGTCGTGTACCTAGTGTACGCTGGTGAGAGTAGTGTAAACTACTGGTGTTGGTACTTGGAGTACGAGTCTTAGTTGTACATTACAGACTCATGCTGTGTGTTTATTCTTATATATATATATGTGTATATGTATGTATATCCCCGTTATATACTTACGTACGGTAGTATATGAGTGTGTGCCTTGGGTTTTGCGTGGATGAGATTAGTTGGGCTATATATATATCTTGCTAGATAGTTTAGCATTACCTAAACTGCCAGAGGATGTGGTAGTTAGAGTATCTTTTCCCACTGAGCTTATTTGCTCACAGGGGAATTTCATTCGCCCCCTGGTATTCCACGCCAGGTTGCAGGAAATATACGGCTATGAGCAGGATGCAGTGCAACGGAAGCTTTCTTTTGTTTCCTTGTTACAGGTTTTGGAGTTGCGTTGGGTGATGCGGTTACGGTTGCAGCACGACTGGGTTTGGGGACGATAGGTATCCGCTTTCAGTTTCTTTAACCATTGTTATGGGATTATTATGTATCTCTTTTGGGAGCCAGTCTGTTGGCATATCCCTATTGATGTATTATTTATTTCCTGTACTTATTCTTTCAGGATGTATTGTATCTATTCCGCACAGTTAGGTGCTTTTCTGTATTTTTATTCGAGCAATTGTGGCTCTGTTGATTTTAGAGGGTTTGGAGGGGTTTTGGTTTCTTTCCACTACCTCGGCCCTATTAGGATTGATGAATGTGGGGCTTGGAAGCCATTGTGATTATTGAATTGCTTTGGGCAGGTTATTGTGTTGTGGTTGTGTATCCGGATGTTCCATTTACAAACGGAACTCTGCCGGATTTTCATTAGATTCCGCTGCTTTGTTTATTATTCATTTGGGTATGAAATATACCGTTCCATCATTATTCCATACGTTTTCATGGCTAATGATATCTTAGTTGGTTGCTCATCATAATGATCACATCCTGGATCCCTTGGATATCCCAGTTCGGGAGTCTTAGGAATTTAGGGACGTGTCAGCATGGTATTAGAGCATTTTACCCTTTTGTGGGTGTTTGATGACCTTCAGTCATTGGTTCTCATTTGTTTTTCGTTTCTTTTTACTTCCGCATTCACTCCCTTAGCTCTTAGGCTCGGGTTTCGGAGTCCTAGGAATTTGGGGCGTGACAACTTGGTATCAGAGCGTGTTCTTTCTCTATGGGACGACGGGTGATGGTCGATGGTACGTTCGACGTTTGGGCTTTATCTACGTTTACGATCGACGTTCTCTAGGTGCCACTAGGTTTCACTGTCTTAGGGACGACGAGTGAGGGTCTGTGGTACGTTGACGTTAGATGTTTATCTACGATTACGATCTGCGTGTTCTCTGTGTGCTTCAGAGTTTCTGTGTTTTCGTTGTGTGGCGTTAAGGACGTGTCTTGCTAGATATATCCCGTTGTGATTAAATTCCAACGGAGTAGGACCACTCCTTAGTCACATTATTCTTTCGTGCATGGATCATGGGTTAGCTACTGAGGAATGTGAGTAGATCATTCGGTCTGATCAACCGGATGTGTCTCGCGGACTAAAGTACTTCCTGATTTCGAGGACGAAATCTCCTAAGGTGGGAAGGTTGTAACACCCCGTGTTATTATCCTTTTTATTGAAATTATTTTTGATTTAATTTCGGTAATGACGTCACTTGTTCATGACGTATTATTTATTCTTGGTATTTAATACCTGTAAATTTTTCTTAAATTAGTTTTAAAGTCGACTGGATGATTTTATGGTTTTTTCTTTGACGACTACGCGAATTCTTGTTGTCAATTACACGGTCTCGTTTCGACGTTAGTTTATTCGACATTTAATGATTAGTGTTTCGATTGAATGACGACGCATTTTAATTGGATCGGGCCTGTTAAGTGTTCCGACGTTTGGGTTTCTACCCCGATATATTTAATTGGGCGTCCCGTTATTAATTCGGGTTTGCGAGATTACGTTTTGGGGTTCCCGGTATTTTTCGGGATTTATTGTATATATATATATTTAATTATATATATATATATTTTTGGGGTCATTTCGCAATTACGGATACTTGAAGGGTCAGTTTCGCAATTATGGACATTTAGAGGGTTAGTTTTGCAATTAGGGCATATATGTATATATGCATGTACGAAACCACATATCTGCTATTCTCCTTCTCCCGCACGACTCTACCATCTTCTACCTTCTCTGTGACGCACGACCGGAGCAGCTCATCCTTCACCTCCATGAACGCCGGCGAGAGAGAGAGAGAGAGGGCTGGTTCGTGGAGAGAGGAGCGGCTGGAGAGAGAAACCTTGGGTTGTTCTCCATGGCAGACGCGGCTGCGCAGCTGGAGCGGCGGCGACCGAGCTGGGTTGACGACCCATGGTGGTCGTCGGTTGGGCCAGGCGGCGGCGCGGGAGGCCGTGGGGGCGTAGGGTGGCGCTGGACAGAGCTGGGCTCGCGCAGGGGAGACGCGTGGGCAGGGGCGATCCGGCTGGGCTTCGGCCAATTTTTCGGCGACCTTCCGGTGATCGGTTTGAGCCGATTTTCGGTGAGTAGCTTCGTCTCTACCATGTATTCGTTATATATTAATTTCGTGAATTTAGGATGAACGATTTGCCCGGAAATCGCATTTATAGGTTATAGTTTTCGTTTGGGGTATTTTAGATTTAACCCAATTATTTAACCTATTGTTAACGGGCTTCGTATATATCGTATAGGTTGTCGAGGCGGACATTTCGATATATTCGAAATATTTTTCGAACGACTTTGGTCGGTGGGCGTTATATTCGGGCGCCGGTACTGTTCACGGTGGGCCCGAAACGGCTGTTCTGTAAGCGTAATCTCAGGTGGGAAATTATATTTCTCACTCTGCATTATTGAAGTAGTTTAGGGGTGCAAAACCCTTATTTAATTTAATATAGATATATTAAATTGTTAATTTAAATATCTATGATTCGTTTAGAATCGGAATTGGACTTAGGAATTAATTTAAGAAAATTAATTAAATTATTTCCTACGAGATTAAATATATTCCTAATTGAATTGAATAGGAATAGGCGGTTTAGAAATTCCCTTGAGAATTAAATGATTTAGTAGAGATTCGTGGAAACTTAGACGTTGTGCTAGGTTCCCTTGCGAGACGTGAATTAATTGCTTTAATTATTTTAAAGGCATGATAAGGGAATTTGAAATATTTTCTAAAGAATTAAAGAAAATATATATTTGAAAACATGAGTTGTATATGAAATTGTTTTCATATGATTTAAATGTTTTATTGTATTTTAAAAGCATGTTAGAAAGAGATTTCGAGAATTATATTGGATTCATGTGGATATTATATATAAATATGATGCGTTACATATTTATATTGAGAGATGATTGTCATTGAAACCTAGATGCATATAGTGTTGGTATATGCGGTTTATGAAATCATATTTATGTTGATGCATGATTGTCATTTGGACCTGGATGCATATTGAGAATATCATGTAGTGTTAAATCATGGTATTGGTATATGTGGGTTGTGAAATCATGTGGGGTGTCTTTGTGTCGAATCGTCGCAACAACTGGCCAGGGGGTGTTCCCATCCTACAGAATAATGAGCTGTGAATGGGGTATAGGGTGAGTCGTCTCATTCTCGAAGTCGCGGGTCGTCTCGTGCATTCGTGTTGACGAATCTTTGGTCACGGGTCGTCTCGTGCAAACCGTCTTCCTTGTTGAAGTGAGAAGTTTCAAAATCACTTGGGAAGTACCGGTGCGACCCTCTGTTAGCTCATATTTATGGGTAGAGTGCGTATTCGTTAACCTATGATAGGGCAAAGTGTGGTGTTGAGTCACATTATATTTGCTTGGCATTTATGTGATTTCTTTTGACATGTATACGTGAGATTATTACATGTGTTGTTGGAACAGGTTTAATATGTGTTATTATTGCCTGTTGGATTTTTGGAGCATGTTATGTGTGAATATTGCGAATTTAAATTCATATCTTTGTAAAATGCTCAGTTGATAATGATTAACGTGAAAGAAAATGATTACATGTGGTAATAGATCAAGTATAATGAAATGCTTATTTTATACTTGTGAGTATATATATACTTTCGTACCCTTGGGGGATGTTAAGTATATTGGCATAGTGACCTTTGTGGTTAGTTGTGGTTAGTGATTAACTGCAGAGATGATTTGGAGTTGATGCCTTAGAGAAGGCGGGGTTAATAGTTTGGTGATTGTGGTTGGCTGTGTGACCTTGTTAGAGATTGGAGGTTAGAGATTGATTTTAGTATCAGTTATGAATTGGGGCCTTCGAGAAGGCGGGTGATGAGATTGTGAGTTGTAGTATGGACCTTTAGGTGTCTTTCACTTTTGAGGAATAGACTATCAACTGTAGTCGAGATTTTGATTGGTGAGAAGAGGTTATGGTTGAGTGACTTTATTAAGTACTCGAGGTACTGTAGTTTGACAGACTTGGTTCTAGTGCTTAGTCCCTTCCCTTAAGCATTCCTGGTACTGTGTTTTGTACACTAGTACATGGTCGTTGACTTGTATGTCATTCCTTGAGTTGTCGGTTACGGTGTGGTGCCGAACCTCTTCCTCGTGGTGTCATTTGAATTGGTGGAGTTGGAACGGATGGTTGTCTTCCGTGAGTCCAACGTGTTGCTCTTCCTTTACTGTCCTTTCGGACATTACAGGAATTCATAGAGTTGTGTTTCTCTTATTTGACTGTCATTTCGAAAACGGTGTTTTCTAAACTCTTTGTATTTAAAAGGAAAAACTCGTTTTCGCCTACCCCCGTAGCAACTAAAAGTTTTAACACTTTATAAAATGATCTTAGGATCTTCTTTAAACAAAGATTTTAACTTCTAAAAGTCGGTGATGGCAACTGACGGAGACCGGGGGCAAGACGGTCATTTTTACTATGTGGTTTCTTAAAAGGAAAACTATTTTATTACTTTTCTTGGGATTCTGAGATTTCGAGACCTCTTTCTCAATATCTCATCCTGTAGAGTTTCGAAAGGTGTTCCATTGTTTCACCTTTACTTCCTATCATTTCTAAGTCTCGGGTATGAGGCTTGGTGTTGTTCAGTGCACACATATAGTGTTGCCCTTCCTTTCTTCTTGGTTTTTGACGTCACTACTTAGGTGATTCGAGTTGTTCCACATGTTGTGGGCATGGATACCGAGTGGATTGGGTTCCTTGTCCAAGTGTTCTCCTTAAACACTTGTGGTGTTTTAACCTTGACATTGTTGTCTCGGTTATCTGTTGGTTTAGCATTGGGAAGTCTTTTCCTTTGCTTTGTTTCGGTGACCATTGGGTGGTCGTTCTTGTGAGTTGAGTTCGCGTACTCTTAGTGATTTGATTGGTGGTTTTCCCTCGCCTACAGTGAGAGCGTTAGTGATGTGATTGAACCTATCGATGATAGTATTATGAGGTCGATGTGATTTATGGTATGGTGATATGATTGAGGTGATCTAGCCTTTGAGAGGTAGATTTTCCTTAGGAATGGGATGAGGTTTGTATTATATATATATAGACGATGATTGTGTTAGTACGCAAGGACGTGAGTACTTTTCCCCCTGTGTTCTCGGGGAGTGAGTTATGAGTATTCCTTGGTACTAGTGGTGGATTTTGATCCTTGTGGATGTTAGAGGTGAGTGTGATTCCCTCTGTTTAGATTTTCTGGTTAGCGTTGTGAGCGCTGGATGATTGGTTAGATTTGACATTAGTGTCGTGTACCTAGTGTACGCTGGTGAGAGTAGTGTAAACTACTGGTGTTGGTACTTGGAGTACGAGTCTTAGTTGTACATTACAGACTCATGCTGTGTGTTTATTCTTATATATATATATGTGTATATGTATGTATATCCCCGTTATATACTTACGTACGGTAGTATATGAGTGTGTGCCTTGGGTTTTGCGTGGATGAGATTAGTTGGGCTATATATATATCTTGCTAGATAGTTTAGCATTACCTAAACTGCCAGAGGATGTGGTAGTTAGAGTATCTTTTCCCACTGAGCTTATTTGCTCACAGGGGAATTTCATTCGCCCCCTGGTATTCCACGCCAGGTTGCAGGAAATATACGGCTATGAGCAGGATGCAGTGCAACGGAAGCTTTCTTTTGTTTCCTTGTTACAGGTTTTGGAGTTGCGTTGGGTGATGCGGTTACGGTTGCAGCACGACTGGGTTTGGGGACGATAGGTATCCGCTTTCAGTTTCTTTAACCATTGTTATGGGATTATTATGTATCTCTTTTGGGAGCCAGTCTGTTGGCATATCCCTATTGATGTATTATTTATTTCCTGTACTTATTCTTTCAGGATGTATTGTATCTATTCCGCACAGTTAGGTGCTTTTCTGTATTTTTATTCGAGCAATTGTGGCTCTGTTGATTTTAGAGGGTTTGGAGGGGTTTTGGTTTCTTTCCACTACCTCGGCCCTATTAGGATTGATGAATGTGGGGCTTGGAAGCCATTGTGATTATTGAATTGCTTTGGGCAGGTTATTGTGTTGTGGTTGTGTATCCGGATGTTCCATTTACAAACGGAACTCTGCCGGATTTTCATTAGATTCCGCTGCTTTGTTTATTATTCATTTGGGTATGAAATATACCGTTCCATCATTATTCCATACGTTTTCATGGCTAATGATATCTTAGTTGGTTGCTCATCATAATGATCACATCCTGGATCCCTTGGATATCCCAGTTCGGGAGTCTTAGGAATTTAGGGACGTGTCAGCATGGTATTAGAGCATTTTACCCTTTTGTGGGTGTTTGATGACCTTCAGTCATTGGTTCTCATTTGTTTTTCGTTTCTTTTTACTTCCGCATTCACTCCCTTAGCTCTTAGGCTCGGGTTTCGGAGTCCTAGGAATTTGGGGCGTGACATAAGTTCTCTTGCTAGAACCCCCAAGTCGGAATTTAATATTTTTAGGTATCTCGTGTGTTTAAATCTATCGAAAGCACTAATGTTAAGTTTGTATATTTGTGTTCAGTGTGTAAAATTATCCAATCATGTTTCACCGTTTTATATTGAAGCATGTGGATGGTCAAATTCTTGTTAATTTGTACTTCAATATAAAAGGCTATTGCATGTGTGTTGTAATACAAAATCTAAGAAACCACATCTATCTCCTACTTCATTATATTTACATTGCATGTGTGTTTGAATAGAAATTGGGTGTTTTATGACCTCAACTAAATTGAGTTGATAATCGCATATTATTTACTTACTGTTATTATGTTATTGGAATGCATTTCAGACATTTTAACAAATAGCATTCTGGATTTCTCAAATCATTGCCTGGAGCCTTTATGAAAATGAATGAAGTTTCTTACCTCATGGTCCTCAGAAAGAAATTAAGGTTCTTTGTTTATTTAACATATATCTGTTTGCCCCTGTTAATTTTATTCTTGGTCTCTTTGTTTTTACTATTTATTTATTTAACGAATAAAACCTCAAAATTTGGGTATAGGGTGTAAATAACAAAATAAGAGAGAGTGGATAATTAATGTGAGATATTGTTCATTCACCTTTGTGTGTTTTTGTGTGCGGGTCATTGTGATGGTGTCGTTAAGTATGGTGTGAAGGATGTTGTTGAGATGGGGGGGTTGGTCATTGCCCAATATTACGTGTATCCTCCTCAATTGTACCTTTTGATGGTCCAAAAGGTACATGTATTGGTCTGTGTGCAATTTAAAACATGTGTAGAGCATGGAATTTATCTATAGTTGAATTAATGTGTTCTGAAACTAGTTCAAATGTTTTAATTCTCAGTATAAATTTTCTGAAATATTTTCCTGTGGTTTTGTTTGGGAAATTATTTCCCTAAAATGGAAATCAAGGACCTTCGTTATTTTGGCCGAGGACTACCGAAAATGCTTGTTGTCTTATTCTGATATGATTAAATTTGGTTGCGTGGCACCACGAGGTGTTCAGTTTTGCCATATATCGAATCATGACAAGGTTCAAATCGGTTGCTGTGAAAAGAAGTTACACCCCAAAGCAGAAAAAAGGTTTCACACAGAAGCCTAAGCGAGCTGAGCAAGAAAGGGTTCGCAGAGCAGAGGAAGAAGTTGTTCCACCCATAGCTGTTGCGAATGAAGTTGGAAGAAAGAACTCTGAAGCTGCAGGTGACGAACAAGCTAAGCGTGGTAGGGGGCAACCTCCGAAGAGGAATATCTTTGCCATGGAGCCAGAAGGGTTGAAGAAAACTAGGAAGCGGGCGAGAATTAGTGAGCCCCTTGAGGAAAACATCATGGATGATTCCACTGATGAAACTTACGTAATGAGTGGGTCTGCTGAAGATTCTTATGAAGACGTTAGCCTATCCTCCGAGCCCGTTGAAGATGTTGAATTTGTTAAGCGACCCAGGGGTCCCTACATCGCCTACAGGTAAGATTACGCCAAATTTAGACTTCCTTTAACATGTTTGAACCCCAGCGGCAAAATTACAATACAGGATATTTTTCATGGAACCAGTAAATGCGATGACTGTATAGCACAGTTCCATAATCACATTGTATAGGGAGGCAATAAATGTTGCATTACTATAAATGTATGTTATTGTTGTCTTGCATCGCTATTTATTTGTATATTTAATTGCGCAGTTGTCAATGAACGATCATCAACCGTAACAGGTAGTTATTTTGATAAAATTGTGTTTACTTTCGATCTATGTTCTTTTCTTCGGAATCAGGGACCATTTCATGGATGCATACAAAAAAGAGCATGGCCAGCTTCCTAAGAATGGACGTGCTTGCGCCAAACTGCAAAAGGAGATTGGTAAATCATGGAAGGAGTTGGACAAAGTGGAGAGAGAAAAGTACTATTCAGAATTTGGTGCGGACCAGGAAGTATATGACAAGGAAATTGCGTAGCCAAACAAAGCAGCGAAACCAAATAAGGTATTACAATGTAGGCTTCTGAATTAACAGTTAATGACCAAAACTGTCTATAAAGTACTGTACAGGTGACGTGTTGGGTGTTAATAAACTAATACATTTGATGTGTGATTGTAAATATGTCACAGAAACGAAAGCGCAGCAGGCCAGTGGCACCAAACCTGCCTGGCAGAGGGGCTCAGTGAGGAGATTTGTCAAAGCAGTTCGAGGATTGACTGCTGATAAAAGAAAGGCGGTTGAAGACATAGGTTTTGGCAAGCTATTGGAATTGAAATGCGATCATTTGTCGAAACCCTTATGCCGTCAATTAATGCAGAACTTTTGTCCCGAGAAACAGGCGATCCACATCTGAGAATTTGGTTATCTGCCCATAAATGCACGAGATGCGAGCTACATACTTGGCATTCCTCTGGGCGTGCAGCCAGTCCCCTGTAAAGTTCACTTTTACGAAGGGGAATGGGTAGGGGAGGAAGGGTACGAATACCAAGCCGGCAAGAAAGTGGAAAAAGTTGAGAAGAAAATACAAACACTACCGGTTGGTGACGAGTTCATCCGTGCATTCGTCATGTTTGCTTGTGGTACTGTTTTGACCCAAAATGGTCGTAATGGTGTACATAATAAATTGTTGAAAGCATTGGACAAAGTCGCGGACATTCCTACCTACAATTGGGCGGCTTATGTTTGCCAGTGCTTGGTGAATGCAATGAACCCACATCGAGATGGCAAGATGAAAAACTGTGTGTCTGGGTGCATGCTTCTTTTGCAAGTGCGTTTCATGGCAAATATTAAAAAATCTGCCCTATTGTTTGCCAATTTCTTGCACATTCATCATATTCGTACTTTGCAATTAAATTCCCTCTAGTTCTTTACAAATTCTGCATGCAGTTCCTATACTTGATGCGCTGCGATACTCATTACCCGCACTACCTAAATTTGGACATGAAGAATATTTGTAATTGGGATGCAAGACTGGTGCAAAGTAAAGTCAAGTGGGAGACAGAGAGTAATATATTAGGAGCTGGGCCGGTAAGGAATTATGTTACAGAACTAATCACGGATAATATACGTTATGAGTTGATATAGGAGTACTATATCATTTAAATTTATCTGCACTACTGTTTACAAAGTGTTGTGACTAGTGATATGACAATGTAATTGGTGTTGAGCAGCTGATCACACTACCTTATAGAGACTCATTGGAACATAACACCAATGTGGGGAACGACGAGAAGGGGGCGAGTAGAAGCAATGGTGCTAAGGACTCTAAAAAAGAGGTTGTGTAATATATAAATAACATGATTGTTGTGGTTTAATCTGGTGTCTGAAAGTTGATTTATTAAATAATGTACAATAATGTCACAGGAATTCATTAAGACTATGAAAGAAGAGGTTCAGGCATTTCTAAATGGCTTGATAAGGAAAACAAGTGCCTTTTTGGCCGGCCATAAAAGGAGAACCGAAGACAATGTGGTAGGCCAAACATCCAATGTCGAAGCCGAGAGAAGTGGTGCAACAGAAGGAAGGATGCACTTTAATGTGGGAGGAAAAGATCTCCAAAATGATGCAATTCCTGCTATGGATACTCCTAGAAATGAGCATACAGTACCGGAGGGTATTGACGATACCCATTTCGGTCCATTTTCAAGGTTCAATTCATTTGATGTGGATGTGGCTTCACATGAGGAAACTGTTGGACAGGGGATTCTTCGGCAGGAGGAGGTTCAATATCATATGATGATAGACCTTGAAGACTTTGGCTTGGATGTTGCAAATGAAGTGCAGAAAGAAGGGGGTAACAATCCGGGAAAAGGAAAAGTTTGAGAAAATAATTCTGGCGGAGTCGATGACGAGGAGAACCAAACTTGTGTAGAAGAGGATGAGGACAGAAATGGAATTGACCGAGGTGAGGTTGGAGATACAGGGAAGAAATTTGAAGGACAAACCTTGTCTCCAAAGCCGGTGGAAGAGGAATTGACAACTCCTGCTGAGGCAGTGATAGATTTGGAAGCAGCTGGAGCTGAAGTTGAAGGCACGTGTAACCTCGGAAGGGGTAAGAGAATGAAACGGATTGGAAAATACTTTTTCTCTCCCTGGTTATACACCGGTAAAAATAAAGAGGTGGTTAAGGTTACATGTTCACAGGAAAATATCCTTCACTATGCGGCAGACAAGCCTCTGGATCCCAAGTAAGAATAAATAGGTTACGGCATTATTCTTGGCTTTAAAATACATCAACCCTTATATGTTAACTCTGCCAGGGTATGCCTGAAATTTTGCTCTCGTATTATGTACAGCGAAATAATGGCTGCCGCGCACGGGTTCGAACTGAATCGACACCACCTGCAAACATTGTTTGACGGAGAGCTAGTCAGCGACGACGTTCGCATCTTAAACTCATTACGGTGAAGATAGAATGCTCAATTATATTTATCCTCGTTGTGACCAAAATATTTCGTCTCTTTTAACAGGTGATTAACTATGTTGGGAACATGCTGAACCACTCACAAGGTGCGGAGCGGAGAAAATATTATTTCACCAACCAAATTGTGAGGGACATGACTTCAAGAGGGGTGGATGGACTTCGGAAACCCGCTGCACGTCAACCCATCTTGAAAGAGATTTGGGAGAAGCTCAAGGACCCCGAAATAGAATATATTATTAAAGATGCAGAAATGGTGCTATTTATACCCAGAAATAGTTAGATGTTATGAAAATGATTGTTCTTTTGTGATTGAAATAAATTCCACCATCATCCAAAATATTTGTCTATATCTTATACAAGTTTGTATGCAACAACTGTTTTGCAGTTTTTCTTCCCGGCGTGCATAGGCAATCACTGGTGTCTGATGGTGGTCAACAAACGCACAAAATATGTTGATTACCTCTGCTCCAGGTCACGCATTCACAAACACCCTGCCTATGCATCGTATTTGGTATAATCCTTTTATGAGCTGGAGTCTTGTACGTTCACGGTGTATACGGTTTAGTTTTGTATAACTTAGTGACTTTCAATGACAGAGAGAATTTATGGAGATTGCAATGGGAGAAAAACTAAATGGTTCTTATGAAGTGAACATACCAAAGAACTGTCCAAGTCAGGGCGAAGGGTAAGTGTGTGCCTTCTCATATTAATTGAAAAAATTTATAAATACATTTATAAAATTCCAAATATTAACCCACATTTTGTGGTCGATAATCAGGGTTGTGTGCGGGGGCATTTGTGGTGAAGTTCATGATCGGTTGGAATGGTTCATCTTTTGACCCTGATATATTTGTACATGTAAGCCTACTGCTATTTTGTAATGCCTACTATACAATTTGTTATATATGATAACCGTTATATTTTTTATATCTTCTGTAAATACCTTTGGTTAAAAGGAAAAGGACAAAGTGGGCAGCTCGTTGCGCACCGAGGTCATTCTCGGAATTCTTGACGCACAGAGTAATGAAAGACGAGCTATGTTGCACACTTCATCTTTGTTGCATAAGGACTAAAGGAAGGTATGAATTTCGAACAATATTATTTAAAGACGTGAATTTCTGTATAGGTCATTTTCCTCCCGAGAAAATTTTTTTCTCTCTGAATTTTTATCGGAAAACTATGTTTCTTCGAATTTACGTATATTCTCCTTGTTGCTTATTAATATTTGGGTTGTTCAAGTCATACTTTCTATGAAACAATTTGACAGGCTTTTTTTCATCATGCCTTTTCCTGAATGTTTTATCAATTAATACAATTTTTGCTTTCAGTTTTGGGTCTATGTGTGGGTCTGGAATGTTAAAACAACTGTGCATAATCCCAAAATTTTTCCCCGGGTATTCATACTAATGTTGGTGACTCTTTCAATTTTTGCCTCACATTATATATTTTAATCCGTCAGTTGTTTGGCTATATTGTGGATCCACGGAGAGCTGATATAACATTTTAAAATTAAGTTTTAAAAAATATTGAAAATATGACACTGTTAATTTTGTTTGATGCATTTTGGGAAAAGTTTAGGTAAGATTCAACAGAACAATTGTAGCAGTAGTATTTTTCTTCCATGACAACGGTTCATATACCCATACCAGTTACAAAATTAAGACCCTCCAATTTACTATTTAGAGTTTCCAAATAGGGAATTTATTTCTGCTCCGCCGCCTTGTTGAATCCTGGATCGGCCCTGTGTGTCGGAGTTGTGCTAGTTACAATTTTAGCCCCTTGCGCTATCCGATTTCGCTTTTCAAAACCACAAGGGGAAAATTGCGTGAATTGCGTATGAGCTTTCCATTGAACGCAATATTTTGTGCTCTGTTCAGGAGTTCAAAACTGATGCCATATGATATGGAACGGTGCAACTCACTGAGCATAGCCGGAGAGAAAGATAGATAAGCAATATGTTGTTGGTGGTGAGGGCTTTTGTTTGTTATGGATGGGCGGGGTACTCTGGAGTCTCTCCTTCTCATATTCTGACTCTCATTTACGCATTATAGCACACACCCATGAATTACACGTTTCTGCAATGTTTGGAAATTTAGGACAATGACAGTTGATTTATTGGTATTTGAGAATGTAAAAATCAAGGCCGTATAGTTAGTATGAAAAGTCTTCAAACATGGTTAACACACTTAGTCCGGATATGTAGTATAAATCAAGGCCGTATAGGATGCATATATTATATGACTACTGAACCAACAATGACGTTCAGTGGCGTGCAATAAAGTGATAGTGGTCATATGACAATGGTGTAGAGTTTTTTTCTCCCTTAGAGCTTTTCATACTTTACGCACTTAATGAATGATTGAGATAATGAAATGTTTGCACAATCACTTCAACTAAAGATCCCTAAACCCGATTGCCATTATAAGCGAGACAATGCTGCAAATTACAAATGTAGTGACAGAAATTGTTTGAATATATGGCTACTTTAGTGAATACTGTTGGAAAACTAATATTCATTTCATATATGACTTATAATATTCTTCAAAACATAAACAGTAACAATCCGCCCCCAACATGTTGAGAAAATGTTCTAATTTTATCATATTTCATATTATCCTGAAATTTGTCTCCCATGACCGGTCGCTATCAGCACCATCCGACCTCGGAGATAATGAAGAATTTTCTGTATTTTGATCATTTATATATTGTGTTGGAAAAACTTTTCTCTTCATGGCTTCCAAATCTTGCCGTACTTCTGTCTGCCGCTTCGTTAACCTTTCACATTCGTCCTCTGCTATCTTAATCTTTTTTGTAATGTATTCCTCAAAATCAGTATCCCTTTTCCTCTCTTGCTCTATTGTCTTCCGAAGTCGACCATTCGTCTCCTCTATTTCGGCGAGCCTTTGTGCTAAGGTGTTGGCAGTTAAAGGGGATGAAGACATGATTCAGAATTGTATTCTACTAGATGATATGAGTATGGTAAAGTTGTGTCCTCACGGATGCCCATTAAATAGAGAGGTGAGAAGGGTTTTTAATTAAATACTAATAAGTGTTGTAATTAATGACCACCCACCACCTCCCATCTGTTGCCCACTTGCAATGTGAATTGGTGCATTAAGTTAAACCTAATAGTAGTAGGCGTTGTATTCTCTTGGTTTTCTCAAGTTATAACCCATCCAATAACTGACAACTTTTGTCAACTCTTATTTATTCACAAAGTATTAAACATGTATCTTTGTTAGATTTCATATTAGGTTTTTCACTTCCTCTATATTTCAGTAATTTACACTTTTTATAACTGACGCAAGTATTATATATATATATATATATATATATATACTAGTAAGGACAATCGATGCAAGTTATATATATATATATATATAGTAGTAAGGACCATGTGCATCCCACATGTAGATATTGCTATGACTATCACTTATGCTATATTAATTATCTAATAGTATTAAACAATAGCATTTTATTTCTCTTAATATGATTCATATCTTGAAAATGTGGAGGCATTGGGAAATGCAACGGTTAACCAATCCATATAAGCATTGGGAAGTTAAAAAGGCACGCCTTTTCCCCACCTTCATTAATAAGGATAATAGGAGACATTGGGTAATACTACTACAAGCTGTATTTCTGCAAATCATTTTTACCCTATTGGTTTCATTCTTTTTTTTCTCTCTTTTTTTAACATTCATTTCATTCATTAACCCTTGAAGATGTCCTCCTCATCCTCTGAAAGATCATCCCAACAGCCTGCCGTTATTGAAGGACCACGGCCAAAACGTCACAGAAAAATCAGTTCAAAACTCGAAGCAATGCTGAACAAACTGGAAGACGAACAACGCGTTCTCCAACAAGCATTGGATGAGCACATTCAGACACAACGGACTTATCAAAAGGAAGTAGAAGAGGGGATGGCAGAAGTGGAACGAAATCTGGAATTGGGGTCAAAAAAGAAAGTTTACATTTTTTAAATTTCTTTGTCAAGAAAATTTGTTATATAGTTGGAATGAATGTCAGTTATTAAGTTGTAAATTTCGATGGAGTTTTTTTTATGGTTTTTACTGGTGGGTATAATTGGATTACAGTAATAGAGGTTGATCGATATGTCAATTCATTTATTTTTGATGTGTGTGGTAAAAAGGAAGGACGGAAAGATTAAGGAAGGGAAAAAACAACATGATACTCATACAAGTGAGAAGAGATTCAAAGCCCAGATTTTGACAAAATGATTTAATGCTGGAGTTTTATTTTAGGTGAACTTTTAGAATCATGGGCGCCATTCTATAAGAGTAACATAAAATAAATTAGTCTTCACTAAATACTGATTATTTTTTACTTATTTGTTATGAAATGAAATCAGCTATTTTATAAAATCAAGGGGTAATGGCATACAACTTTATTACAAAATTGCCAGTCTAAAATACATACAACTATGAAACAATGCAAGTCGAAGCATAGCAAAGGCATGTGTTATGCTTTTACTCAAAACTTATTTTAAAATGTATTCATTATTCATAAATTTTGTAATTTATATAATTATTTTATATGCATAATTTCTAAAATTAATAAAATATTATTCTGTATTTTTTATTATTATTGCTTCATGTTTTATGTATTTAATTTCTGGGTTCCAAATATTAATTGGGGTTAAATGCATAAACCCCCACCGACTATTGTCATTGTTGCATATAAACGACCATTATTCACTAAAAATTGAGTTAAATGAAGCGATTCAGAAGACAACCTCACAAGCTTTACTTCAGCTTTCCAAGAAGCTAAACAACACCTCAATCTGGAAATAAAAAATTTCATAAAAACAATAATTATAGTGGAACCATTAGTTTATGCGTATACAAGCATAACTTCAAAAAAAAATTCATAAAAACACCTCATGTTTTATGCGTATTTTTTATAAAAAATAGTATAAAATTTATTGGAAATGACTTTACTAACTTAAATATTAAACATAATTATTATACCCACAGATTAATTAATTAATATACCATTAAGCGTAAGTTTAAAATAGGATCATCTTGAATGCAAAAAATTGTGAACTTCTATTAGGCATTGGGCAGCGCAACGTTTAACTTTGTCCACTTGGGGAAGTAAACAGACACGCCTGTATCTCCATCTTCTTCAAAAATAAGGAAAATCATATTGATTACATATACAAGCAGTATTAGAAATATTCAAAGGAGACCCTCATCCCTAACCCTCTTCGGTTAAATCATTAAGCCTTTAACATGTCATCCTCATCTTCTCCTACTGATTATGAAATATCTTCCGAATCCACAATCGTTGTTGACGGACCGCCGCCGCCAAAACGTCACAAGTTTCTTGGTTCAAAACTTGAATCAAAACTGAAGAAATGGGAGGAAGAACAAGCCACACTCCATCAAACATTGGCAGAACACTAAGAGTCACAAAACACTTGTCGGGAGCGACTAAAGGAGAGGGTGAATGCCCTGAAGGCGGATGTGAGCGTGGCCTTAGAAAAGTTTGATGAGGCAGAAATAAGGATTAAAGCTATACAAGAGAAATTGAACCCAACAGAAGATAGAGAGATTTCGGTGGAACGTCAAAGCACGATTGTCTCCGATAGTGGGGATGATGGCGATTCCGAAGAAGGTAACGATGAGTCCGAAGGTGACCACAACGCCTCCGAGAGTGGAGGTGGCAACTCAACCGATGGCAATAATAAAAGCAACTCGGATATGGAGATTTCGCCTTGACTTATCCTCGCATTATTGTTCCGATTAAGTTGTTTTTCACTTATTTTTTTGTGATGAAAATTGGGTTTCTATGATATTTGCTGACAACTGATTTGTCATCGTAGGTTAGTGCATGTATTTTGCCAATAATTTAGGTATGTAATATTAACCAAACTAATATGTTTCCGAAATTTGCTCGTGTTCTGATTTATATCTCAACTTTATCCATGTTATTTTGAGAATGACATGATATTGCTTCAATTTGTATGGAATTTTACTAATATCTTTTGGAAAATTATGCCTAAACTTTTTTAAGTCTAAGTTTTGATGACGCAATCTGTGAAAGTATTATATTTTCACTGACAAATATGCGATTGCCACTATGTTACGGGTGTTATCCGTAAATACACACACGTAAATTTATTACGGGTCAATGCTATTATCAATATATTATGAATTAATCAGGGAATTATTATACCCACAAATTACTAGACACATCGTCGGTATTTTCTTTGACCCGTCACAATTTTAGTATTATACCCGTCACAATCCCATGACCTATTATATGTAAGCCTATATTTATTCTATAGTGATTCAAATCAGTATGGACTGCCTTAATAAGTAACCATGCACTATGTTACTCGTTAAAATATTAGTTATAAATTCACGTATATAACAATACTTAATATTTTTAACACAATTGAGTTGCGTCTTTATATTCAATGTCTGTGTGGACTTACACACTCTATAGCCTACACGGATTGTATAATATAGACCGAAGCTATTAAATATGCGATTGCAACATTAAGACGTTACATTTTTCCTGAAATTATATCTAATTTAATTTCGGTAATGACGTCACTTGTTAATGACGTATTATTTATTCTTGGTATTTGATACTTGTAAATTTTTCGCGTTTAGTTTTAAAGTCGACT
Organism: Cornus suecica; assembly: GCA_963922005.1. NCBI lineage: Eukaryota > Viridiplantae > Streptophyta > Magnoliopsida > Cornales > Cornaceae > Cornus > Cornus suecica. The sequence continues at coordinate 14,943,134 of OY998248.1, read as the reverse complement.
GGATGACTTTACGGTTTCTCTTTGACGACTACGCGGTTTCTCGTTATCGACTACGTTGTATCGTTTTGGCATTTAACAATTAGTGCTTCGAATGGAAAGCGACACATTTTATTTTATCGGGCTTGTTAGGCGTTCCGACGTTTAGGTTCCTATCCCGGTATATTTAATTGGGATCGTTTATTGGGCGTCCCGTGGACTTTCGGGGTCGCGCGATATTATTTGGAGGCTCCCGGTATTTATTGGGATTTATTGTATATATATATAAAATTGTAATTATATATATATTATTTTGGGGCTAGTTTGTAATTTCGGATAAAAGGAGAGTCACTTTTGCAATATAGGAATATATGTATATAGGTTGTCACACTTATTTAATTTGGTCACATCATTAGGTTACATGACCTATTGAATTTAATTGTATAAAATTCAATTGGAATTGAATTTGTAATCATATATATGTATATGCATATACGCGTACAACCTGCTCCATCTTCTTTCTCCTGCACCAAACCATCATCTACCTTCTCCTCACCACAGACCTGCGGCCATCTTCCTCTACCATCACCATGGTCGCCGGCGAGAGAGAGAGAGAAAGAGAGAGTCGGCTGAGGAGCAGTGGACGCGGCTGGTGGTCGCCATGGTAGACGCGGCTAGGACAGGCGGCGATGGCCCTGGAGCAGCGGCGGTCCGGTGGGTCGGCAGCGACTGGGCGGTCGACGGCGGCTGGTGGCGCAGGGCGGCGACGTGGTGGAGCTGGGGTCGCTGCAGAGCTGGAGACGCGCAGCAGGGGCAGTCCCGGTTTCGGTCAGAATCTTTGACCATTTATTCGGTAGATTTCCCGACCTCGGTTTGGGCTGATTTTCGGAGGGTAGCTTCGCCTATATCTCAGGTACGACGTCTAACAATTTCGTAATTTTACGTTGAACGGTTTGTTGGGAAATTCGATTTGAAGTTTCGAATTTTCGTTTGGGCTATTTTAGATTTATCCAAATTAATTAACCTATTGCTAATGGGCTTCGTATATATCATATAGGTTGTCTAGGCGGACGTTTCGATATATTCAAAATATTTTTCAGACGACTTTGGTCGGCGGGCGTCATATTCGGGCGCCGGTACTGTTCACGGTGGGCCCGAAACGGCTGTTCTGTAAGCGTAATCTCAGGTGGGAAATTATATTTCTCACTCCGTATTATTGAAGTAGTTTAGGGGTGTAAACCCTTATTTAATTTAATATAGATATATTAAATTGTCAATTTAAATATCTATATTTGGGTAGAATTGGTGTAGGATTTAGAAATTAATTTTGAGAAAATTTATTTAATTATTCCATACGAGATTAAATATATTCCTAATTGAATTGAATAGGAATAGACAACTTAGAAATTCCCTGGAAAATTAAATGGGCTAGAGAAATTTCTAAACGTTGGATGTGAGAGACTTAGACGTCATGCTAGGTTCCTCTTATTATACGTGAATTAATTGTATAATTTATTTTAAATGAATGATAAGGGAAATTGAAATATTTTCTAAAGAATTAAAGAAAATATATTTTTGGAAAACATGAATGGTATATGAAATTATTTTCATATGTTTTAATTGTTTTATTGTATTTTAAAGCATGAAAAGAGATTTTGAGACTTATATTACCATGTGGGTATTTTTATAAATATGGTGCATTACATATTTATGTTGTGATATGATTTGATTATACACCATGTCGTGTGAGCACATAGGTGTTGGTGCACGTAGTGCACGGGTTCACCATTTGCAGAGAAAGGTCATTTGGTGTGGTTTACTTCATTTCGTGTGGTACATGAGAGGGATTGTGTCGGATCATCACAACAACTGGCCAGGAGGTATCACGCCTACGGAACTAAAAAGCCGGCAAATGTGAGTTAGGAGTCTAGGTAGAGGCTATATTTTCTTGACTCAAGGGTAGTCATGGCGTACGGAGTTGCAAGTTGGGCTCTCGTACAACCGCCTTCCCTGTTGAAGTGATAGAGAGAAAAATCACTTGGGAATGATCGGTGTGGTAACTCTACACTATGATGAGTGGACAGAGTTTGTATCTGTTACCCTTGGGAAGGGTGTTTTATGTGTGAATATCACGGGGAGTGTCGAGTCACATTACATTGCATACCCTTTATGTGATCTCGTTTGACATGTATATGTGCTATATTACATGTGTTGTTGGAGCATGCTATTTATGAATATTGTAAATTAAATTCATATTTTATAAATGCTCAGTTGAAAGTAATTAATGTGGAAGAAAATGATAATATGCCATAATTAATAAGTATAATGAAACGTATATCCTTGTACTTGTTGTATACTTTAATACCCTCGGGGGAGGTTATGCGTGTTGGCATAGTGATCCATGTGGCTAGTTGAGGCTAGTGGTGGATCGTAGGCTTGACTTTGAGTTGAGGCCTTAGAGATTGTGGTTAGCAGCCTTGTGATTGTGGTTAATAGCCTTGTGATTGTGATTAGTAGTTTGGTGATCGTGGTTAGTTGTGTGAACTCTTTTGGAGATTTGAGGTTAGGGATGATTTTTGTGTCAATTGATAATTGAGGCCTTAGAGAAGGCGAGTGATGAGTTGTGTGAGATTTTGATTGATAAGAAGAGGTTATGATTAGGGATTCATTAAGTACTCGAGGTACTGTAGTCTGACAGTCTTGATTCTTCCCTTAAGCATTCCTGGTACTGTGTTTTGTACACTAGTACGTGGTCGTTGACTTGTATGTCATTCCTTGAGTTGTCGGTTACGGTGTGGTGCCGAACCTCTTCCTCGTGGTGTCATTTGATTTGGTGGAGTTGGAACGGATGGTTGTCTTCCGTGCGTCCAACGTGTTGCTCTTCCTTTACTGTCCTCTCGGACATTACAGGAATTCATAGAGTTGTGTTTCTCTTATTTAACTGTCATTTCAAAAACGGTGTTTTCTAAACTCTTTGTATTTAAAAGGAAAAACTCGTTTTCGCCTACCCCCGTAAAAATGAAAAGTTTTAACACTTTATAAAATGATCATAGGATCTTCTTTAAAAAGATTTTTAACTTCTAAAAGCCGGTGATGGCAACTGACTGAGACCGGGGGCAAGACGGTCATTTTTACTATGTGGTTTCTTAAAAGGAAAAACTATTCTATTACTTGTCTTTAGATTATGAGATTTCGAGACTTCTTTCTCAATATCTCATCCTGTAGAGTTTTGAAAGGTGTTCCATTGTTTCACCTTTGCTTCTTATTATTTCTAGGTCTTTGTATGAGGCTTTCTGTTGTTCAGTGCACACATATAGTGTTGCCTTTCACTTTCTTTATTGTTGATGTCACCACTTAGGTGATTTGAGTTGTCACACGTGTTAGGGGCATGGATACCGAGTGGATTGGTTTCTTTTGTCCGGGTGTTCTCACTAAACACTTGTGGTGGTTTAGCCTTGACATTGTTGTCTAGGTTATCTGTTGGTTTAACATTGGGAAGTCTTTTCCTTCGTTTTGCTTTGGTGACCCTGAGGTGGTCATTCTTGTGAGTTGAGTTCATGTACTCTTAGTGATTTGATTGGGTGGTTTTCCTCGCCTACAGTGAGAGTGTTAGTGATGTGATTGACCCTATGGATGATAGTATTATGAGGTCGATATGATTTATGGTATGGTGATATGTTTGAGGTGAATCTAGCCTTTGAGAGGTAGATTTTCCTTAGGAATGGGATGAGGTTTGCTATATATATATTGTATATATATATACACGGACGATGAATGTATTAGTACGCAAGGACGTGAATACTTTTCCTCCTGTGTTATCGGGGAGTGAGGTGAGTGTGATTCCCTCTGTTTAGATTTTCTGGTTAGCATTGTGAGCGTCGGATGATTGTGATATTGGACATGAGTGTCGTGTACCTAGTGTACGTTGGTGAGAGTACTGTAGACTACCGATGTTGATACTTGGAGTACGAGTCTTAGTCATATCCTATAGGCTCATGTTGTGTATTTATATATATATATATTTGTGTATATATATATGTCCCCTATATACTTACGTACGATAGTTTATGAGCACGTACCTTGGGTTTGCGAGGATGGGATTAGTAGGGCTATATATATCTTTTTAGATAGTTTAGAATTACCTAAACTATTAGAGGATGTGGTAGTTAGAGTATCCTTTCCCACTGAGCTTATTTGCTCACAGGGGTATTTCATTTGTCCCTTGGTATTCCCACGCCAGGTTGCAGGAAATGTATGGCTATGGGCAAGATGCGGTATAAACGACAGCTTTCCTTGGTTTTCTTGTTACAGGTTTTGGAGTTGCGCAGGGTGATGAGGTTACGGTTGCAGCACGACTGGTTTGGGGACGGTAGTATTCTTCTGTCAGCTTCTTTACCCATTGTTATGGGATTATCATTTATTTCTTTTGGGAGCCAGTCTGTTGGCATATCCCTATCGGTGTATCATTTATTTCCTGTATTTATTCCTTCAGGATGTTATTGTATCTATTATGTACAGCTAGGCACTTTTCTGTATTGTTATTCGAGCATTTGTGGCTATGTTGATGTTAGAGGGTTTGGAGAGGTTTTGGTTTCTTTCCACTACCTCGGCCCTAGTAGGATTGATGAATGTGGGGCTTGGAAGCCATTGTGATTATTGAATTGCTATTGGCAGGTTCTTATGTTGTGGTTGTTGTCCGGATGTTCCATTTACAAACGGAACTCTGCCGGATTTTCGTTAGATTCCGCTGCTTAGTTTATTATCCATTTGGGTATGAAATATACCATATCTATCATTAACCCATATGTTTTCACGGTTAATGATGTCTTAGTTGGTCATTCATGTTAAGGATCACATCCTGGATTCCTTGGATGTCCCTGTTCGGGAGTCTTAGGAATTTAGGAACGTGTCTGATGGTATCTGAGGATACAATTGAGTTCTAGTATTCTATTTGGCATGGAGTATATTTTTCATTGTTACTCCATGTATCTTCTTGTCATTCTTGACTCTAGTAGTCGCTTGACTTACGTCACCCTTTGGAGAATCGCTGATTCTCTAGATTAGAGTTTCGGGAATTCTAGGGGCGTGGTAGTAGGGTATCAAAGTGTCATTCTTACCTTTTTTGGGTGTTTGATGACTGAATGTCATTTGTTCCAGTTTCTTTTTATTTCCGCATTCACTCCCCAAGCTCTTAGGCTTGGGTTTCGGAGTCCTAGGAATTCGGGGCGTGACACGTCACAATCCCAAGACCGATTATATGTAAGCCTATATTTATTCTATATTTAATCAAATCAGTATAGACTGCCTTAATAAGTAACCATGCACTATGTTACTCGTTAAAATATTACTTATAAATTCACGTATATAACAATACTTATTATTTTTAACACAATTGAGTTGCATCTTTATATTCAATGTCTGTGTGGACTTACACACTCTATAGCCTGCACGGATTGTATAATATAGACCGAAGCTATTAAATATGCGATTGGCTCTATGTTACGGGTACTATCCGTAAATACAAACACGGAAATTTATTACGAGTCAATGCTATTATCAGTATATTATGAATTAATTAGGGAATTATTATACCCACAAATTACTAGACACATCGTCGGTAGTTTCTTTGACCCGTCATAATTCTAGTATTATACCCGTCACAATCCCAAGACCGTTTATATGTAAGCCTATATTTATTATATAGTGATTCAAATCAGTATGGAGTGCCTTAATAAGTAACCATGCATTATGTTACTCGTTAAAATATTAGTTATAAATTCACGTATATAACAATACTTATTATTTTTAACACAATTGAGTTGCATCTTTATATTCAATGTCTGTGTGGACTTACACACTCTATAGCCTGCACGGATTGTATAATATAGACCGAAACTATTAAATATGCAATTGCCACTATGTTACGGGTGCTATCCTTAAATACACACACGTAAATTTATTACGAGTCAATGCTATTATCAATATATTATGAATTAATCAGGGAATTATTATACCCACAAATTACTAGACACATCGCTGGTAGTTTCTTTGACCCGTCACAATTTTAGTATTATACCCGTCACAATCCCAAGACCGATTATATGTAAGCCTATATTTATTCTATAGTGATATCAGTATATTATGAATTAATCAGGGAATTATTATACCCACAAATTACTAGACACATCGCCGGTAGTTTCTTTGACCCGTCACAATTGTAGTATTATACCCGTCACAATCCCAAGACCGATTATATGTAAGCCTATATTTATTCTATAGTGATTCAAATCAGTATGGACTGCCTTAATAAGAAACCATGCACTATGTTACTCGTTAAAATATTAGGTATAACTTCACGTATATAACAATACTTATTATTTTTAACACAATTGAGTTGCGTCTTTATATTCAGTGTCTGTGTGGACTTACACACTCTATAGCCTAGACGGATTGTATAATATAGACCGAAGCTATTAAATATGCGATTACCAGTATCTTACTGATGCTATCCGTAAATACACACACGGAAATTTATTACTGGTCAATGTTATTATCAGTATATTATGTATAAATCAGTGAATTATTATACCCACAAATTACTAGAGACATCGCCGGTAGTTTCTTTGACCCGTCACAATTGTAGTATTATACCCGTCACAATCCCAAAACCGATTATATGTAAGCCTATATTTATTCTATATTTATTCAAATCAGTATGGACTGCCTTAATAAGTAACCATGCATTATGTTACTCGTTAAAATATTAGTTATAAATTCACGTATATAAAAATACTTATTATTTTTAACACAATTGAGTTGTGTCTTTATATTCAATGTATGTGTGGACTTACACACTCTATAGCCTACACGAATTGTATAATATAGACCGAAGCTATTAAATATGCGATTGCCACTATGTTACGGGTACTATCCGTAAATACACACAGGTAAATTTATTACGGGTCAATGCTATTATCAGTATATTATGACTTAATCAGGGAATTATTATACCCACAAATTACCAGACACATCGCCGGTAGTTTATTTAACCCGTCACAATTATAGTATTATACCTGTCACAGTCCCAAGACCGATTATATGTAAGCCTATATTTATTATATAGTGATTCAAATCAGTGTGGACTGCCTTAATAAGTAACCATGCACTATGTTACTCGTTAAAATATTAGTTATAAATTCACGTATATAACAATACTTATTATTTTTAACACAATTGAGTTGCGTCTTTATATTCAATGTCTGTGTGGACTTACACACTCTATAGCCTGCACGGATTGTATAATATAGACCGAAGCTATTAAATATGCGATTGTCACTATGTTACGGGTGCTATCCTTAAATACACACACGGAAATTTATTACGGGTCAATGCTATTATCAGTATATTATGAATTAATCAAGGAATTATTATACCCACAAATTACTAGACACATCGCCGGTAGTTTCTTTGACACGTCACAATTGTAGTATTATACCTGTCACAATCCCAAGACCGATTATATGTAAGCCTATATTTATTCTATATTTATTCAAATCAGTATGGACTGCCTTAATAAGTAACCATGCATTATGTTACTCGTTAAAATATTAGTTATAAATTCACGTATATAACAATACTTATTATTTTTAACACAATTGAGTTGCGTCTTTATATTCAATGTCTGTGTGGACTTACACACTCTATAGCCTGCACGGATTGTATAATATAGACCGAATCTATTAAATATGCGATTGCCACTATGTTACGGGTCCTATCCGTAAATACACACACGGAAATTTATTACGGGTCAATGTTATTATCAGTATATTATGAATTAATCAAGGAATTATTATACACACAAATTACTAGACACATCGCTGGTAGTTTCTTTGACCCGTCACAATTTTAGTATTATACCCGTCACAATCCCAAGACCGATTATATGTAAGCCTATATTTATTCTATAGTGATTCAAATCAGTATGGACTGCCTTAATAAGTAACCATGCACTATGTTACTCATTAAAATATTAGTTATACCTTCACGTATATAATAATACTTATTATTTTTAACATAATTGAGTTGCGTCTATATATTCAATTTCTGTGTGGACTTACACACTCTATAGCCTGCACGGATTGTATAATATAGACCGAAGCTATTAAATATGCGATTGCGACTATGTTACGGGTGCTATCCGTAAATACACACACGTAAATTTATTACGGGTCAAAGCTATTATCATTATATTATGACTTAATCAGGGAATTATTATACCCACAAATTACTAGACACATCGCCGGTAGTTTCTTTGACCCGTCACAGTTTTAGTATTATACCCGTCACAATCCCAAGACCTATTATATGTAAGCTTATATTTATTCTATAGTGATTCAAATCAGTATGGACTGTCACGCCCCAAATTTCCTAGGACTCTAAACCCGAGCCTAAGAGTTAAGGGAGTGAATGCGGAAGAATACAGAAATGAGATAAAATCCATTTAAGTCGTAAAATACCTATAAATAGGTAAAATAGACCTACAACATCTCAAAGATGGCAAAAAGATCCCACGGGATCGGAAAAGAAGTAAACCGAACACTCGGTACCTGGAACGGAATATTCCGACCCACCATGTTTACCCAAGGGTAAAATGGTCAAATCAGGGATGAAATAGTGATTTCCAACTACGCCTACAAACTTTGGACCTAGCACAAGCAGTGCGAACAAACGGAACTAAATTTGAAGTCACGAGCAAAGAGATATTAATTTTCGAAAGTGGTGTCAGACAACACCGACCCAAAACTAAAGTTGAGGTACCCCTCTTTAACCAAGGGTAAAATAGTCATTACATGGTTAAACTGGTCATTTATAATTTTATCCCGATAATTTGGTCATAGGAGAGCCCATAGAAACAAACGGGACCTAAATCCAAAGTGCGAGGTGAGAGAAATGAATTTCTGAAAATGGTCGAAACAAGGCTGAATGTCCGAGAGTAGACTGCCCGTGTACGAGAGTCGACTTCCCAATGGCGAGAGTCGACTCTCCAATGGCGAGAGTCGACTGCCCTAAGACGAAGCTAAAGGAAAAAGAAGCTGCAATGCCATATTTCCGGCAGTCGGCTGCCGGCTCTTCGGCAGTCGACTGCTTCAATACGAAGCTTCAAAAATGACCCAAAAAGTGATTGAATTCCCAACTAAAAACATTTCTCCAACCTATATTTGATTGATGCACATTTTCTCTATGATTCAAGTCATCCTAACACAACATGAACTTTGAACAAAAATGCTCATTTAAAGTTCATAAAGTTATCCGTCTTGCCCCCGGTCTCCGCTTTAAATATCACCGGTTTCTAAGATTCAAAATCTTTGAAAAAAATGAGTTTAAGGCCATTTCTAAAACAAAAACATTTACCGGCTACGGGGGTAGGCGAAAACGGGTTTTTCTATTCAAATCGAAAAGGGTTAGTTTGAAAACCTAGAAAAATGCCGTTTTCGGCTAAACACCTAATACTCACATTTCATGGCAATCATCCAATTCATAACTCCAAGTAAAATATTCAAGAGTGATATTTAAACGCTCTAAGGCGAAAGATGTTATAGTTGTTCAAAGTACACAATCCGGCACCGAAGTGCACCAAAATAATACAATCCCCTCGCGTAGCGCTCCAAGGGATATACATGGACCATACCACCTCGGCTAACATGCTAGCCGGATCAAAATAATATATTTCTACAAGTTTGGTTTACAAGGGAAAAAGGAACATATTTATCGACCTAATTCCCAACAAAATAAAGTGTGGTCCGCCTCCCACGCACAAAAGGGCGGACATACATCCACACGTCCACGGAGAGACTACGGAATTCTCCCAACGGGGTCATCACCTGAAAAACATATAAGGCGTGGGGTGAGCTCACTAGCCCAGTAGAGGAAGCGTCATTGCCTCCATCTCAGTAGTCCGAGTGGTTCAACCCAACCAAGGTTCATGCCACTAACCCTAGGTCGGTCTCTTGTCCCACATGGCTCTCACGCCAATCCGGAACCCCTTCAAACCCCACAAACAAGTCCCCCAACATGCTCACATCATAATTATTCAAAATTATCGCATGCCTTGACAAGATTATCACAATTACATATATGACATATGAGTGCAATGTGACTCAACCCATGGTACACCTTCTTAACCCGTGAAACTCAATGCACAACCCAGTTACGACATTGAAATCCGGAAACGGATGCACAACCCCGTTGCGACTTCATATGCGCAACCCCGTTGCGACTTCATATGCACAACCCCGTTGCGACTTCAAATGCACAACACGGTTGTGACTTCATACGCACAACACGGTTGTGACTTCATATGCACAACCCGGTTGCGACTTCATATGCACAACCCGGTTGCGACTTCATAATCCAAAGACTCGTGGACAACACGAATAAACCTACACCCATGTTTTGACACTACATGATGTACCCCAAAATGCATGAAGGTTCTCAATCATAACCACATGCTATCTCAATACATGCTTCTATCAAATAACATTATATTGGATCCAAATATTACAAGGCTCATCATTTCACAATTAATAAGCAAGTTCACATTTATAGTAACATTTCTCAACATGCTCTTTTATTAGGCCATATGTTACACCACCATCATCACAATACTTACAATTTCATATTTAGTAAGAAATAAACCACAACATGAATTTATATCACAAAATCATGTTCTCAAGGGCCTAAATCATAGTCTAAGCTATCAAGACCAACTTGTATATATATATATGGCATATATACACATAGACGCACACACCCTCATACAAAAACAAAGACAAATCGTTTTTCCCCTACCTCAATTCCAAGCAAGAACACCAAGAACAAGCAAAGCTTCCAAGGTGAACCGAATCAACCCAACCCCTCCAAAGCCAACACTAAGCTCTATTCAACCGATAGCTAAGCTTCAATGGAGTCTCAAGCAAGAGCTATAGATAGACAACTCCATAAATCAAAAATTGAAGACAAGAATTCAACAATAGAAACTAGGGTTTGATACTAGAAATTCTAGAGGAGGAAGAATCACTTACCAAGCTTTGGCTCAAAAGGAAGCTTGGAGCACCAACATCCACTTTCATGCACAATCCTTCTTCAAATTCTCATCACAAGGAAGAGAGAATTTGACAACTTGAGGAAGAAGGAGTGAAGTGAGGGAGAACTTAGCAAGAACCTTATGAGAGAAGAAAGATATTTGTGTGGATGAAAGAATGTCTTGCAAATGGGAGAAACTCATAAGTGTAGAGATTCTCCACTAACCCTATTCAAATCCAAGGGTCCAAAATGAAGCTAGGAAATAAAAGAATGAATCCAAGGGCTTGGAATAAGTCTTGCCAAGTGGAAGACTTTTTACACAATTCACAAAACTCATTATTTTGCCAAACAATGCCTTATCATCCAAGGGCTTAGAAAAAAGATGGAAATCAACAAACCATCCAATGGTTGAGAAAAAGTCTTGTCAAGTGGATGGCCAAGAATAATGGATTATTCCATTTAAGTGCCAACCAAACAAGGCCTTATGATCCAAGGGTCCAAAACAAAGATGGGAGAATGAGATCAAGGGCTAGGAATTAGACAACACATGAAAGGTGGAAATGACCAAAATCTTCCAAAGTTAGGGTTAATTACAAGAGTGCAATCAAGACTCTTTATTACCTTTTTACCCCTTGTCATCCTCTCTAATTACCAAAACGCCACTCATGCCCTAATTCTCACCCAAAATCTCTACACTTCCCACTAAGTGTCCCAAATGTGAAATTACTCATTTACCCCTCGGTCATTTCTTTCTCGAAATCGTTCTCAATAATTTTCATTAAATTCAAAATGAAAATTCAACATGCTACGTACAATTTTTATAACACGTAAAACATGTAAGGCATGCTAAAACAACTAAACACATTAAGCACATAAGCACATAATTGTTTAAATAAAAATTTTAAATTAACTCGTAAAAATACCAGACGTTACATGGACTGCCTTAATAAGTAACCATGCACTATGTTACTCGTTATAATAGTACTTATTAATTTAGGTATGTAACACTACTTATTATTTTTAACACAATTGAGTTGTGTCTTTATATTCAATGTCTGTGTAGACTTACACACTCTATAGCCTGCACGGATTGTATAGTATAGACAGAAGCTATTAAATATACGATTACCACTATATTACGGGTGCTATCCGTAAACACACACACGGAAATTTATTACGGGTTATGCTATTATTAGTATATTATGAATTAATCATGGAATTATTATACCCACAAATTACTAGACACATCGCCGGTAGTTTCTTTGACCCGTCACAATTTTAGTATTATACCCGTCACAATCCCAAGACCGATTATATGTAAGCCTATATTTATTCTATAGTGATTCAAATCAGTATGGACTGCCTTAATAAGTAACCATGCACTATGTTACTCGTTAAAATATTAGTTATAACTTCACGTATATAATAATACTTATTATTTTTAACACAATTGAGTTGCGTCTTTATATTCAATGTCTGTATGGACTTACACACTCTATAGCCTGCACGGATTGTATAATATCGACCGAAGCTATTAAATATGCGATTGCCACTATGTTACGGGTGTTATCCGTAAATACACACACGTAAATTTATTACGGGTCAATGCTATTATCAGTATATTATGACTTAATCAGGGAATTATTATACCCACAAATTACTAGACACATCGCCGGTAGTTTCTTTGACCCGTCACAATTTTAGTATTATACCCGTCACAATCCGAAAACCTATTATATGTAAGCCTATATTTATTCTATTGTGATTCAAATCAGTATGGACTGCCTTAATAAGTAACCATGCACTATGTTAATCGTTATAATAGTACTTATTAATTTAGGTATATAATATTTATTAGTTTTAACACAACTTATTTTCGTGTTTATATTGAAAGTTTGTTTGCACTTAGACATTATAGCATGCACAAATTGTCTAATATATAACGTAATTATTTTATAATGAATATATGATGTGTGTTTTGCATTAGTTTACATATATTATTTTATTTCTTAAAATATTAAAAAATTTATTAATTAATTTTATAAAAATTTATTATACCCATAAATTATTAGACGAATCGTCGAAATTTTTTTGAATGCGTGATATCAATAATCAGAATAGAAAAACTTAAATCCTTTAAACCAGTAATAAATACTAAAATAAACAAGGAAAACATAAATGTCACAACTTTACTTCCAAATGTACTATCGGTAAAATTTTAATTTAGAATAAAAAAATATAAATGAAAAAAAACCAAATGGAAGGGAAAAAAAAAACTAAAACAATTGACTGTTATGTGTCCTGAATTATATATAACATAATTGAACTCCCGAGGATTAAGGATATTAATCATGGCAACCATTATAATTCAAACATCCTTTGAACAAGTAATAAATACTGAAATAAAATGGAATAACTTAAATGTCGCAACTATACTTCTAATTGTAGGTTCGGTAAAACCAAATGAACCTTAAAGAAATAACAGTTGACTCTTAACTCTGTAGCAGAATACATGCTAAATGCACCATCTCTGCTTCCAAATGTAGCACCAGTACCCCTTATCCAAATATAATTCTGAATCTTAGTTTTGAGGCCAATTTTTATGAATTATATTTCCAAAAAGCATCGCAAACATGTTTGAAAAACCAAAAATTAAAAAACATTCTCCCCTCAAAAAGTTTGTCCTATACCCTAAATGGATAAACCACAAGCTTGGAAGGAAGATAGGGCAACCCTATTAATAACCTATCTTAGCTTTTATTTGAGGGATTCAAACACTGCAGTATTGGTTTAACCAATTGCAACATTGATACTTCCAAATGCACCATTTCGTTAACAAAATGCAGCCTCGTTATGTTTTTAAAACTCCTCAATTATATATACATTCCCGAGGTGTAAGGATATTCATGGAAACCATTATAATTTAAAAATCCTTTTAGAAATTACTAAATAGTAAAACAAAATATAAAAACTTAAATATCGCAACTCTACTTCCAATTGTTGCTTCGGTAAATACAAATGCAGAAAAAAAGAAAAACAGTTGACTGTTATTTGTGTACCGAAATAGAAGCGAAATGCAACATCTCTCCTTCCAAATTTAACAATCTATACCCCTATCCAAACATAATTATGAATCTTAGTTTTCAGGCAAATCTTTGTGAAATATATTATAATATTGCACACATATTGAAACTACACGTATCTCTATAATAAAACAAAATATACTGAAAACATCAAATATAAAAAAACATAATCCCAAAGTCGAAAGGGTAAATATTACGAAGACTATATAGTCTTAATTACATTCTCTTAATAATATTAAAAATATTTATTAATTTCTACATATAATCAAAGATAATATGACTTACAACTTTTCAATTAGATTTGTGAAGTATTACTCAAATAATAGATAAGCTTAATAAATATTTACCCTAAAGTAAGATATTATGAATTAATTTGAAATAAGATATTGCATGATATATTGTTTTAATATCCTTATATTTGAATAGATGTGAACATTATAGGACTGAAAAATATTTATTACCGGATTATTAAAACTAAATTCCAGAATTATTCAGTAAAATACCGGATTCGATGTTTTGGGATGCATGTCAATCTCATAATTTAATCCAATTTCTAGTGGCTTTAAACCCATTCCCAAACGGCCTAGGATATATTACCACACCGTCATCTCTCAAACCCTAACCACACCACCGTTTCCCATTTTCATCTCTCAAACCAAACCGCCATTTCCCCACCTTCCTCTCTCTCTCGTTTACATCTCAAACCAACGTTCGTTCTATCTACTATGAAAATTGGAGGACTTCTCATACCGTTGTTCGTTGACTCTAGATTTTGATGTTCTCTCATCGCGAATAGCCATCTCCTCCTCAGATCTGAGACGAAAGGTAGATCTATTTCAACAGAAATATTGTTCAAGTGGTTTGGCTTCGAATTCGGTAAGAGGTAACAGATCTAACCTCTCAGTTACGTTCCTTATGTACTAATATAAATAAACATTGGGTTTTTCAGCCGTAGATCCAACTTTACGCTTTTTATGTATATATCTATAGTTGTCGTGTAATCAGTCCATAAATGGTGATTATTGTGTTGTAATGTAATATTCTCGTAATTGTAAATAACCATGTGATATATTTTAAATGAATTATCCAACAAGTACAAAGAGAGATAGTTGTATATCCAAATTAAAAATATTTTAATTTCATGCCTTAAACATGTATGTAACTTTAACTAGAATGCATTATATTTGTTGATTTGAAATATTTGTTATGATACATACAACAATAATAAAAGATAGGGCGTGATTAATTACAAAAATTACTATGAGTTGTACTTGAAAATATTATTTTGTATAAATATTTAGTATTTTATAAAATATTATACTAAAAAAGGATTTATTTATGTTCATTCAGTGTTTTGTTAGCTATATAGTCTATATACTACTTTTGTACGATTAGCAACTGACATACACTCTCTGAGGTGAGAGGCGAACTTCAGAGGATTTCTTTCCGGTAGGGTAGGTATCACAAGTGATGCATGCACTGAAATGGGTGGGACCCAACATTAAATGGCAAAAATGGGACAATGGACCTAACCACTTTTCATCTGCACAGGTCAATCACGGTCGGCTCACACGTGTTGTGTCATAGTTGTATTTGGACATTTGAACATTATTTTCAAATTTCTATGTTGCTCTTTTTTCACTTCATTTGGGCTGACCCCTACCCAATCCACGTGTCCCTTGCATTTGGTAGTTAGATGTATACAAACATCAAATGTGATGGATGCAGTGAAATGATAGAAATATTTATTAATGTCTACAAATAATATGAGTTACAACTTACAGTAAATGTTCTGAAGTATTACACAAATAATATAAGCTAAAAAATATTGTTGCATTATAAATTTTAAAAACTATTTCTGAATTCATACATAATAAATCTAAAGGCTTAGATTTTTAAGATATTATGAATTAATTTGAAAGAAGATATCATATGATATTTTATTAATATACATCTATTTTAATAGATGTCAACATTACATGACAGGAACTTTTTTACCGGTTTGCCCTTAAACAATTTCAGAAGTGTTCTTTAGAATCTCAAATTTTAAAGTTGTCCAATCGTAGGATAGATTGATAGACTTAATCCAATTTCGCGTGCCTTTAAACTCATTCCCAAACACCCATTATATATATAATAAAATAAATAAAACCCTAACCACACCACCATTACCACACAATCATCTCTCAAACCCTAACGACACAACCATTTCCGCATCTTTATATCCAAACCAAACCACCATTTCACCACCCTTCATCTCTCTCTGAAATCAACGTCCGTTGTCAAGATTCACAATTATTTTAAAGAACTGTAGCAAAATAGTTTTCGGTACTGTACTAATCTTACGGTAGGAATTTCACTGTGGCGCCGACAGAAATCACAGTTATCAGTGTATAATTTTTTACTTTTACATTCTTCATGTGTTTAAATTGAGATGCCTTAACCTTCAGATGAAACATCGTTCTTTGTACATTTCTCTTCTCTTCTTCTCTCTTTATCTCTCTCAGTTTAATTAAAGTTTTGTATTTTCAAAGTTTGTAATTGGTATCAGAGCATACCGTTGTTCGTTGACTCCAAAGTTTTGTCCTCTATTATCGCGAATAGCCATCTACAGCTCAGATCTGAGACGAAGAGTAAATCTGTTTCAACAGAAATATGGTTCAAGTGGTGTGGCTTCGAAATCGCAAAGAGGTAACAGAACTAACGTCTTAGTTTTGTTCCTTACACAATTTTAAACACGTTGTTTATATTTCTATTGAATGAATATAAAAAACTTGGGTTTGTCAGCCAAAAAATTAAAAATTTAGGGTTTTTTTTAGACAAACCTAATAATTTGTGGTGTAATCAGTCCATAATTGGTGATTAGACCATTTATGTATTTTAATTTGTTTAATTCCTTTTTTTTTGGACATTACCATATGATTTAGGATTTCTGGATGGGTTATTATCTGTAAAATTAGGGGGGGTTAATTGATGGAAAATCCTGGAATGATTACTATGATTGTAATAGTTGTGTTTTTGGTTCTGAGATGAACGCGCATGATTTATTAACTTGAAATATTATACAAAATAATATTCTCTATAGAAGGTGGTGTAGAAAGAGAAGAACAAGAGGTGGAGGAGGATGTATAGAGTGGGGAAATAATTGCATCTTATAGAAAATATTTGGAGCAAAGGTGGAGTAAGAAGAAGGAGTTCGTCAGTGGAGGGAGCTCTCAACAAGGTGAACCAATACCAAGCACGCTTACAACCATTAAGACATAGGGTTTCGAGACCTATGAGCTTAAAAGTCTTGGCATGTGTAATTTCTTCGATGCAATTATACAGGTCACGACTTCGATGCAATTTCTCACTCACTTCTTCACTGCAATGTCTTTGTAAG
Organism: Cornus suecica; assembly: GCA_963922005.1. NCBI lineage: Eukaryota > Viridiplantae > Streptophyta > Magnoliopsida > Cornales > Cornaceae > Cornus > Cornus suecica. Next base: position 14,925,611 of record OY998248.1, on the reverse strand, counting down.
TCTCTTCCTCTTTTTTTAACTACCAAAATTATTGCATCTTTCAAATGATTTTGTTATGCAAACGTTTTTATGTGTATATATATCTCACTGCCATATATGTTGATAGTACTTTATTTCACACAGTGTCATCAAAATAATTTAAATTGAAGTTTACAGAATGTAGTTGAAACTGTAGAGCAACTTCATCAAGATTATATATTATGTGCCAATACCTGTATATATGTGCTTCTGTATACTAATTTATAAAATATACAGAGTAATGTTTGTTTTTTAGTTATTTGAGTGTAGGTGAATCTACAGATAAAACTAATCACTTACGAATTCATATTATCTGAATATGATTAAGGTTCTATGAAAAATTATTTTAATTTTTTGATGATTTTTGCTGAGGGTAAAATGAGACCTATTTAAGATGCATACTATTCATATTCTTGTGTCTGTTCATTTTGACACATACTAAAATGCACAAGGGTTGCATCATTTTGAGGATAATGGGGCAAAAATAATCTTGGGGTTCGATGTTAACTTGATTAGGGAATTTTAATCATTTGAGTACAAAATAACCAAAACTCAGTAGTATTTATGTATCAGAACTCTTTGATAACTAATTTGTAACACCCCGTGTTATTTTCCTTTTTCCTGAAATTATATTTAATTTAATTTCGGTTATGACGTCACCTGTTCATGACGTTCATATTATTCTTGGTATTTCGCGTGTAAATTTTTCGCGTTTACTTTTAAAGTCGACTGGATGGCTTTACGGTTTCTCTTTAACTACTACGCGAATTCTTGTTGTCAATTACACGGTCTCGTTTCGACGTTAGTTTATTCGACGTTTAATGATTAGTGCTTCGATTGAATGACGACGCGTTTTAATTGGATCGGGCGTTTAGTGTTCCAACGTTTGAGTTTCTACCCCGATGTATTTAATTAGGCGTCCCGTTATTAATTCGGGCTTACGTGATTATGTTTGGGCGTTCTCGATAATTATTGGGATTTACCGTATCTATATATATTTAATTGTAATTATATATATATAGTTTTGGGGTTGTTTCGCAATTGTGGATAAAATGTGGGTCACTTGAGCGATTTTGCATATATATAGATACATGTATACACGCAACAGATCACTCTCTTCTCCTCCACACGAAATCTGCTACAGCTTCCTTCTTCTCTACACGATACACAGGCCCACATCACTCTTCTCTCATCCTCACACGGCGAGACCATGCCCTCCACCTCCATCTTCAGTCGCCAATCATGGCGAGAGAGAGGAACGGCGAGAGAGGAACGGCCAGGACTGGTTGCCGCAGCAGCAGCTGCGGCTGGAGCAGGGCTGGGACAGGCGGCGCAGGCCAGGAGCAGCGGTGGCTGTGGTCGGCGGCGGCATGGTGGTGACGCGCAGGTGGTGGCGCCGGTGGTGGCGCAAGGAGACGGCCAGAGCAGTGGCGCGTAGGCAGGGGCGAATTCGGCCAGGCTTCGGCCATTTTTTCGGCGACCTTCCGGTGATCGGTTTGAGCCGATTTTTGGTGAGTAGCTCCGTATATACATGGTATTCGTCATATATTAATTTCATGAATTTAGGATGAATGGTTTGCCCGTAAATAGCATTTATAGGTTATAGATTTCGTTTGGGGTATTTTAGATTTTACACAATTAATTAACCTATTGCTAATAGGCTTCGTATATATCGTATAGGTTGTCGAGACGGACATTTGGATATAGGTGAAATATTTTTCAGACGACTTTGGTCGCCGGGCGTCATATTCGGGCGCCTGTACTGTTCACGGTGGGCCCGAAACGGCTGTTCTGTAAGCGTAATCTCAGGTGAAAAAATATATTTCTCACCTCATTATTGAAGTAGTTTAGGGGTGTAAACCCTTATTTAATTTAATATAGATATATTAAATTGCCAATTTAAATATCTATATTTAGGTAGAATTGGCGTAGGATTTAGAAATTAATTTTGAGAAAATTAATTAAATTATTCCATACGAGATTAAATATATTCCTAATTGAATTGAATAGGAATAGACGACTTAGAAATTCTCTGGAGAATTAAATGGGCTAGAGAAATTTCTAAACGTTGGATGTGAGAGACTTAGACGTCATGCTAGGTTCCTCTTATTATACGTGAATTAATTGTATAATTTATTTTAAATCAATGATAAGGGAAATTGAAATATTTTCTAAAGAATTAAAGAAAATATATTTTTGGAGAATATGAATGGTATATGAAATTATTTTCATATGATTTAATTGCGTTATTGTATTTTAAAGCATGAAAAGAGATTTTGAGACTTATATTACCATGTGGGTATTTTTATAAATATGGTGCATTACATATTTATGTTGTGATACGATTTGATTATACACTATGTCGTGTGAGCACATAGGTGTTGGTGCACGTAGTGCACGGGTTCACCATTTGCAGAGAAAGGTCATTTGGTGTGGTTTACTTCATTTCGTGTGGTACATGAGAGGGATTGTGTCGGATCATCACAACAACTGGCCAGGAGGTATCACGCCTACGGAACTAAAAAGCCGGCAAATGTGAGTTAGGATTCCAGGTAGAGGCTATATTTTCTTGACTCAAGGGTAGTCATGGCGTACGGAGTTGCAAGTTGGGCTCTCGTACAACCGCCTTCCCTGTTGAAGTGATAGAGAAAAAAATCACTTGGGAAGGGTCGGTGTGGTAACTCTACACTATGATGAGTGGACAGAGTTTGTATCCGTTACCCTTGGGAAGGGTGTTTTGTGTGTGAGTATCACGGGGAGTGTCGAGTCACATTACACTGCATACCCTTTATGTGATCTCGTTTGACATGTATATGTGTTATATTACATGTGTTGTTGGAGCATGCTATTTATGAATATTGTAAATTAAATTCATATTTTATAAATGTTCAGTTGAAAGTAATTAATGTGGAAGAAAATGATAATATGCCATAATTAATAAGTATAATGAAACGTATATTCTTGTACTTGTTGTATACTTTAGTACCCTCGGGGGAGGTTATGCGTGTTGGCATAGGGATCCATGTGGCTAGTTGAGGCTAGTGGTGGATCGTAGGCTTGACTTTGAGTTGAGGCCTTAGAGATTGTGGTTAGCAGCCTTGTGATTGTGGTTAGTAGCCTTGTGATTGTGATTAGTAGTTTGGTGATCGTGGTTAGTTGTGTGAACTCTTTTGGAGATTTGAGGTTAGGGATGATTTTTGTGTCAATTGATAATTGAGGCCTTAGAGAAGGTGAGTGATGAGTTGTGTGAGATTTTGATTGATGAGAAGAGGTTATGATTAGGGATTCATTAAGTACTTGAGGTACTGTAGTCTGACAGTCTTGATTCTTATGTTTATTCCCTTCCCTTAACCTGTAACACCCCGTGTTATTTTCCTTTTTCCTGAAATTAATTCTAATTTAATTTCGGTAATGACGTCACTTGTTCATGACGTATTATTTATTCTTGGTATTTGATACCTGTAAATTTTTCGCGTTTCCTTTTAAAGTCGACGGGACGACTTACGGTTTCTCTTTGACGACTACGCGAATTCTTGTTGTCAATTACACTGTCTCGTTTCGACGTTAGTTTATTCGACGTTTAATAATTAGTGTTTCGATTGAATGACGACGCGTTTTAATTAATCGGGCTCGTTTAAGTGTTCCGACATTTGGGTTCCTAACCCGGTGTATTTCTTTCGGACTAATTTGGTTATTTGGCGTTCCGTTATTACTTCGGGCTTACGAGATTATGTTTGGACGTTCCCGATAATTATTGGAATTTATGGTTTATATATATATTTAATTACAATTAAATATATATATAGTATTGGGGTTATTTCGCAATTATGGATAAGTCGAGGGTTACTTTTGCGATTTTGGATATTTGAAGGGGCACTTTCATAATTTAAGCATATATATGTATATGCGAATGTATAGGTCAGAGAGGAGACGTCTTCAGCTTTGCAAAAGACCAGGCCATCTCCTTCTTTTCTCCTTCTCTACAGACGACCGCCATTTCTTCCTTCTCCATTCACCATGTTCGCCGGTCATGGCGAGAGAGAGAGAGAGAGACCGTGTGAGGCTGACCACGATTGAGAGAGAGAAGTGATGGTTTCGCCGGACTGTGGGTGCGGCTAGGACAGGTGGCGATGGCGGATCACGGTGTTTTGAGGCGGCGGCGACCGTGGATGGCGGCGGCTTGCACGGAGGAGCGAGTAGCTGCGGCTGGTTCACGCAGCAGGGGCGGAGCAGTCGTTTGACAGGGGCGAACTCGACTGAGCTTCGGCCAATTTTTCGGCGACCTTCCGGTGATCGGTTTGAGCCAATTTTCGGTGAGTAGTTTCGTACCTACGTAGTATTCATCATATATAAATTTCGTAATTTTTCGTTGAACGGTTTGTCGGGAAATTCGATTTGAAGTTTCGAATTTTCGTTTGGAGTATTTTAGATTTAACCAAATTAATTAACCTATTGTTAACGGACTTCGTATATATCGTATAGGTTGTCGAGACGGACATTTCAATATATTTGAAATAGTTTTCGAACGATTTTGGTCGGCGGGCTTCATGTTCGGGCGCCGATATTGTGCTGTTACGGACTGTTCGGTAACGTATAATTAGGTGGGAAATTATATTTCTCACTCCGCATTATTGAAGTAGTTTAGGGGTGCAAAAACCCTTATTTAATTTAATATAGATATATTAAATCGTTAATTTAAATATCTATAATTCGTTTAGAATCGGAATTGAACTTAGGAATTAATTTAAGAAAATTAATTAAATTATTTCCTATGTAATTGAATATATTCCTAATTGAATTGAATAGGAATAGGCGGCTTAGAAATTCCCTTGAGAATTAAATGAGTTAGTAGAGATTCGTGAAAACTTAAACGTTGTGCTAGGTTCCCTTTGCGATACGTGAATTAATTGCATTAATTTATTTTAAAGGCATGATAAGGGAATTTGAAATATTTTCTAAAGAATTAAAGAAAATATATATTTGAAAACATGAGTTGTATATGGAATTATTTTCATATGATTTAATTGCTTTATTGCATTTTAAAGCATGAAAAGAGATTTGAGACTTATGTTGATATTTACCATGTTGGTATTTTCATAAATATGGTGTATTACATATTTATGTTGAGGCCCGGGGTGCCTGTTGAGAATGTCGTGTAGTGTCAAATCACGATGTTGATATGTATGAGTTGTGTACTCAAGTATGAGTGTCTTTGTGTCGGATCATCACAACAACTGGCCAGGAGGTATCACGCCTACGGAACTAAAAAGCCGGCAAATGTGAGTTAGGAGTCCAGGTAGAGGCTCATGTTCTTGACTAGAGGGTAGTCATGGCGTCCGGAGTTGTAAGTTGGGCTCTCGTACAACCGCCTTCCCTGTTGAAGTGATAGAGAGAAAAATCACTTGGGAAGGGTCGGTGTGGTAACTCTACACTACTTGATGAGCTGTATCCTCATAAGTATGTGGACAGAGTTTGTATCCGTTACCCTTGGGAAGGGTGTGTTGTGTGTGAGTATCACGGGGAGTGTCGAGTCACATTACACTGCATACTATTTATGTGATCTCGTTTAACATGTATATGTGTTATATTACATGTGATGTTGGAGCATGTTATTTATGAATATATTGTAAATTAAATTCATATTTTATAAATGCTTAGTTGAAAATGAATAATGTGAAACAAGACTTTAAATGTGGTAATTATTAATAAGTATAAATGAAACGAATATATTTATACTTGTTGTTGTATACCTTAGTACCCTTGGGGGAGGTTATGCGTGTTGGCATAGTGATTCATGTGGCTAGCAGAGGCTAGTGGTGGACCGTAGGCTTGACTTGAGTTGAGGCCTTAGAGATTGTGGTTAACAGCCTTAGAGATTGTGGTTAGCAGCCTTGTGATTGTGGTTAGTAGCCCTGTGATTATGGTTAGTAGTTTGGTGATCGTGGTTAGTTGTGTGAACTCTTTTGAAGATTTGAGGTTAGGGATGATTTTTGTGTCAATTGATAATTGAGGCCTTAGAGAAGGCGAGTGATGAGTTGTGTGAGATTTGATTGATGAGAAGAGGTTATGATTAGGGATTCATTAAGTACTCGAAGTACTGTAGTCTGACAGTCTTGATTCTTATGCTTAGTCCCTTCCCTTAAGCATTTCTGGTACTGTGTTTTGTACAAATGTACGTGGTCGTTGACTTGTATGTCATTCCTTAAGTTGTCGGTTACGGTGTGGTGCCGAAGCTCTTCCTCGTAGTGTCATTTGATTTGGTGGAGTTAGAACGGATGGTTGTCTTCCGTGAGTCCAACGTGTTGTTCTCCTTTACTGTCCTCTCGGACATTACGGGAATTTATAGAGTTGTGTTTCTCTTATTTGACTGTCATTTCGAAAACGGTGTTTTCTAAGTTTTGAAATAAACTCCTTGTTTTTAAAAGGAAAAACCCGTTTTCGCCCACCCCCGTGGAAATGAAAAGTTTTAACACTTTATAAAACGATCTTAGGATCTTCTTTGGAAAGATTTTTAACTCTAAAAGCCGGTGATGGCAATTGACGGAGACCTGGGGCAAGACGGTCATTTTTACTATGTGCTTCTTAAAAGTAAAACCATTTTATTATTTTCTTGGGATTCTGAGATTTCGAGACTTCTTTCTCAATATCTCATCTTGTAGAGTTTTGAAAGGTGTTCCATTGTTTCACCTTTGTTTCCTATCATGCTTAAGTCTCGGATTGAGGCTTGTTGTTGTTCAGTGCACACATATAGTGTTGCCTTTCCCTTTTCTGGGTTGTTGGTATCACCACCTAGGTGATATGAGTTTTTCTTACGTTAGGGGCATGGATACCAAAATGATTGGTTCAAGTTTGAAAACCTTTTTCTTAAAAACTATTGAATCTCTGGGATTCATCTTTTTATTACTCCCACTCTCGGCCATTCGTTTTTGGTTTCCTTGTTCCCTTTTGGTGTTCTTTCCTTGTTCACTTGTGGTGTTTTAACCTTGACATTGTTGTCTCGGTTATCTGTTGGTTAGCATCGGTATTTCTTTTCCTTTGATTGGGTTCTTGATTCTTACGGGGTTTTTATTATCCTTAGTGAGAGTGTTGGTAATTTATTGACATTGTTGGAGATAGCAATTGAGGTATTTATGTGGAGATATGATCGAGGTGATCTAGCCCTTGAGAGGTAGACTTTCTCTAGGACTGGGATGAGGTTTGTTGTATATATATATATTGTGCATATATATATATATATATATATATATATTGAGGATGGTTGTGTTAGTACGCAAGGACGTGGGTGTTTTCCTTCCTGTGTTATCGGGGTGTAGGATTTGACTATTCCTTGGTACTAGTGGTGGATTTGATTCCTGTGGATGTTAGAGGTGAGTGTGATCTCCTCTGTTGGATCTTCTGATTTGAGTTGTGAGTAATTGATGATTTGTTAGGTTTGATTCGGGTGTAGTGTACTTAGTGTGCGTTGGTGAGAGTAGTGTAGACTACTGATGTTGGTACTTGGAGTATGAGCCTTAGTTGTACCTTGTAGACTCAGGTTGCATACTTATACATGTATACTTGTATATATATATATATGTATATATATATATATATCCCCGTTATATACTTACGTACGGTAGTATATGAGTGCGTGTGCCTTGGGTTTTCGTGGCTGGGTTATGTTGTGGGCTATGTATCTCACCGGATGGTTTAGCATTACCTAAACTATCAGAGGATGTGGTAGTTAGAGTATTCTTTCCCACTGAGCTTATTTGCTCACAGGGGTATTTCACTTGCCCCCTGGTATTCACACGCCAGGTTGCAGGAAATATACGACTATGAGCAGGATGCGATGCAACGGCAGTTTTCCTTGGTTTTCTTGTTACATGTTTGGAGTTGCGTTGGGTGATGCGGTTACGGTTGCAGCACGACTGGGTTTGGGGACGATAGGTATCCGCTTTCAGTTTCTCTACCCATTGTTATGGGATTGTTATGTATTTTCTTTTGGGAGCCAATCTGTTGGCATATCCCTGTTGATGAATCATTTAGTTCCTGTATTTTTCTTTCTGATGGTTATTGTATCTATTCTGCACAGCTAGGTGCTTTTCTGTATTTTTATTCGAGCATTTGTGGCTCTGTTGATATTAGAGGGTTCGGAGGGGTTTTGGCTTCTTTCCACTACCCCGACCCTATTAGGATTGATGAATGTGGGGTTGGAAGCCATTGTGATTATTGAATTGCTATTGGCAGGTTCTTGTGTTGTGGTTGTTGTCCGGATGTTCCATTTACAAACGGAACTCTGCCGGATTTTCGTTAGATTCCGCTGCTTAGTTTATTATCCATTTGGGTATGAAATATACCATATCTATCATTAACCCATATGTTTTCACGGTTAATGATGTCTTAGTTGGTCATTCATGTTAAGGATCACATTTTGGATTCCTTGGATGTCCCTGTTCGGGAGTCTTAGGGATTTAGGAGCGTGTCTGTTGGTATCTGAGGATACTCTTGTGTTTTTAGTATTCGTGTTGGCATGACGTATATTCTTATTGTTATTCCATGTACTTCTTTGTTATTGTTGACTCTAGTGGTCGCTTGGTTTGCGTCATCCTTTAGGGGCGTGACAACATGGTATCTGAGCATTCATTGTAACCCTTTTGTGGGTGTTGATGACTGAATGTCATTTGTTCCAGTTTCTTTTTACTTCCGCATTCACTCCCCTAGCTCTTAGGCTCGGGTTTTGGAGTCCTAGGAATTCGGGGCGTGACATAACCATTCCTGGTACTGTGTTTTGTACACTAGTACGTGGTCGTTGACTTGTATGTCATTCCTTGAGTTGTCGGTTACGGTGTGGTGCCGAACCTCTTCCTCGTGGTGTCATTTGATTTGGTGGAGTTGGAACGGATGGTTGTCTTCCGTGCGTCCAACGTGTTGCTCTTCCTTTAGGGCTTGTTTGATTTTTAGTTTGGTTTAGGTTTGTCTTGTTTTTGTTTTTTTTTAAAGACCAAATGTACTTTGGTTTTTACATTTTAAGACCAAATGTTTTTTCTAGGTGGGTCCCGCATTCCACTACACATCATCTTTTCTCTCTCTCTCTTTCTTTCTATATAGGATAATTTGCACTAACACCCCCTAAGGTTTGCATCTATATATATTTCGAAAATATATATATAAAATTTGAAAAATATATAAATTTGAATATATATTTATTTCAAAAAAAAAAATTCAAAATATATATATTTTCAAAAAACAAAATTCAAAAAATTATATAATTTCGAAAAACATATAATCATTTCAAAAAATATGTATATTTTCGAATTTATATATTTTTCAAATTATATATATATATATATTCGAATTATATATATATATATCTCAAATTTTATATATTGTTTGAAATTTATATATGTTTTTTAAAATTATATAATTTTTTGAATTTTGTTTTAGAAAATATATTTTTTTTGATTTTTTTTTTAAATATATATATTCGAATTTATATATATTTCAAATTATATATATATATATTTTCGAATTATATATATTTCAAATTATATATATATTTTTTAATTTTTTGAAATGTATTTTTAAATTTATATATGTTTTTCGAAATTATATAATGTTTTGAATTTTGTTTTTGAATATATATATATTTTGAATTTTATATATATTTTTAGAAATATATATATTCGAATTTAAATATTTTTAAATTTATATATATATTTTTAAATTTTATATATATTTTTGATTTTATATATATTTTTTGAAATTTATATATATTTTTCAAAATTTATATATTTTATTCTAATTTTATATATTTTTTGAAATTTATATATATTTTTCAAAATTTATATATTTTATTCTAATTGTTTATATTTTTTCAAAATTTAAATATTTGTTTTCGAATTTTATACATTTTTTTGAATTTTATATATTTTTTCGAATTTATATATATGTTTTTCAAAATTTTATATATTTGGGGTTGGGGCATAAAGGTCATTTCACATTATCCTTAATATTTTCGAATTTTATGAAGGGTATTTTGGTCATTTGGGGTGTCATGGCAAGCAAAACCAAACCTCAGGGGGTGTTAGTGCAAATTACCCTTCTATATATATATATAATTCATGGTGGGCCCCGTTGGCCACTACTCTTTACAAAACCACACAAAACCAAACAAAACCAATATAGCAAGACAAAACCAGACAAAACCAGACCAGACCAGAAATCAAACGGGCCCTAACTGTCCTCTCGGACATTACAGGAATTCATAGAGTTGTGTTTCTCTTATTTGACTGTCATTTCAAAAACGGTGTTTTCTAAACTCTTTGTATTTAAAAGGAAAAACTCGTTTTCGCCTACCCCCGTAGAAATGAAAAGTTTTAACACTTTATAAAATGATCATAGGATCTTCTTTAAAAAGATTTTTAACTTCTAAAAGCCGGTGATGGCAAGTGACTGAGACCGGGGGCAAGACGGTCATTTTTACTATGTGGTTTCTTAAAAGGAAAAACTATTCTATTACTTGTCTTTAGATTATGAGATTTCGAGACTTCTTTCTCAATATCTCATCCTGTAGAGTTTTGAAAGGTGTTCCATTGTTTCACCTTTGCTTCCTATCATTTCTATGTCTCGGGTATGAGGCTTGGTGTTGTTCAGTGCACACATATAGTGTTGTCCTTCCTTTCTTCTTGGCTTTTGACGTCGCCACTTAGGTGATTCGAGTTGTTCCACATGTTATGTGTAACACCCCGTGTTATATTCCTTTTTCCTGAAATTAATTTTAATTTAATTTCAATAATGACGTCACTTGTTATGACGTATTGTTTATTCTTGGTATTTGGTACCTGTAAATTTTCCGCGTTTACTTTTAAAGTTGACCGGATGACTTTACGGTTTCTCTTTGACAACTACGCGAGTTCTTGTTGTTGACTACACGGTATCGTTTCGACATTTAAACGTTTAGTACTTCGACTGGACGACGACACGTTGTAAATTATCGGGCTCGTTCGGTGTTCCGACGTTTGGGTTCCTAACCCGGTGTATTTATTTCGGACTATTTTAATTAATTGGTGTCCCGTGTAATTACCAGTTTGTGTAATAAATTTGGATTTACTGTATATATATATATATTTAATTATATATATATATATTGGAGTGGGGTCATTTTGCAATTAAGGAGAATTAGAGGGTTGGTTGTGAAATAAAGCATATATATATGTATATGCGTACACGAAACCTGCTACAGTCTCATTATCTTCTCCTTCACGCCAACATCAGACCTCTGCTCCTCTCCTTCACCATTGTTGCAGCAGAGAGAGAGAGAGAGAGTGTCGGTTGAGAGAGGGAGAGAGGGCTGGCTGAGGAGCGGGTCGCCATAACAGACGACCGCGCAGCTGGAGAAGAAGCGGCGAGAGGCGGCGGCTGGAGCTAGGGTTGGCGACCTGGAGTGGGCGACGGCGGTGGACGGCGGCGGTGTTGGCGGCGTCGGCGAGGCACGCAGGTGGTGGCGCAGGTGGTGGCGCAAGGCGGCAGTCAGTGCAGTGACGCGCGTGAGCAGGGGCGTGTCCGGCTGGACTTCGGCCAATTTTCCGGCGACCTTCCGGTGATCGGTTTGAGCCGATTTTCGGTAAGTAGTTTCGTACCTACGTAGTATTCGTCATATATTAATTTCGTGAATTTACGTTGAATGGTTTGCCCGGAAATCGCATTTATAGGTTATAGTTTTCATTTGGGGTATTTTAGATTTAACCCAATTAATTAACCGATTATTAATGGGCTTCATATATATCATATAGGTTGTCGAGACGGACATTTCGATATATTCGAAATAGTTTTTGGGCGATTTTGGTCGGCGGGCTTCGTGTTCGGGCGCCGGTACTGTGCTGGTTCGGGCTGTTCGGTAACGTATAATTAGGTGGGAAATTATATTTCTCACTCCGCATTATTGAAGGAGTTTAGGGGTGCAAAACCCTTATTTAATTTATTATAGATATATTAAATTGCTAGTTTAAATATCTATAAATCGTTTAGGATCAGAATGAGACTTAGGAATTAATTTAGGAAAATTTATTAAATTATTCCTATATGATTAAATAATATTCTTATTTAAATTAAATAAGAATGGATGCCTTAGAAATCCTTACGAATTTAAATGGGTTATTAGAGATTCGAAAAGCTTAGACGATATGCTAGGATCCTTCTGGTATACGTGAAATAATTGTTTAAATTATTTTTAAAAGGCATGTTAATTGAAAATGAAATATTTTCTAAAGAATTAAAGAAAATATATTTTTGGAGAACATGAATGGTATATGAAATTATTTTCATATGATTTAAATGCTTTAATATATTTTTAAAAAAAGCATGTACAGAGGTTTGAGATTTATATATTACCATGTGGGTATTTTCATAAATATGATGCATGACATATTTATGTTGGACATGATTTATTTGTGTACACCATGTATTGTGAGACATGGGTGTTGGTGCATGTATTGCATGATTTCACCATTTGCAGAGAGATTCATTTGGTGTGGTCTACTTCCTTTGTGCGTGGGGCACGAGTAGACTTTTGTGTTTGGATCGTCGAAACAACTGGCCAGGGGGTGCTTCTCGCTTCCCGCGGAACTAATCTTCTGAGAAACTGAGACGATAGGGGGAGGACACATAGTCCAAGGCCCTATGTGACACGGCTGGGCCGTGGGTGGACGT